>CM054060.1:721855-1040679 GCA_028641055.1 Alopecurus myosuroides | reverse complement strand
CTTAAGTCTAGCTAGTTCAAATTTGAATTCATCAAAATTTGAACTAGCTAGACTTAAGTGGACATAAGTGGGCTAAGTGGACGTGCCCACTTACACCCCTAACAGCAGAGCTGCTGTCGGCATGCAGCGGGGACAGCGGAGAGGGCTCCTCGGGAGCACCATCCGCATGCAGAGGCGACAGGGGACCCGGCGTAGAGGAGCGCTCCCGGTGCAAAGACCGAGGCGAATCGTCCTCGCCTGCTTCGTCTGAGGCAGATGAATCAGCCTCGGGATCGCTGGATGCTGGATCCGAGACTGCTGGAGTATCATCATCGGAATCAGTGCCGATTTCGTCTTCTTGTGAACCCGTATGCATGTCATTTTCTGCCCCGTTTGGAGCCATTTCACCACCATTTTGCATCAAATTTTCTTCTTGTGCTTCCTCGGGTTCCTGTCCATGGTTAGTAACAGGAATAACAGGTAAAGGCATATAGTCATCTATGTGTTCACCCCCATGTGTGGATGTTGTGGGAAGAAGAAGTATATCTTCACGAAGACGTTTACCCGCATTTGGATGTAATGAGGCAAAAGGGAAAACTTGTTCATCGAAGACAACATCTCTAGATATGTAGACTCGGCCTGTGGAAACATCAAGACATTTAACTCCTTTACGACGAGGACTATATCCTAGGAAAACACAACGTGTCGAACGAAACGCAAGCTTACGCTTGTTGTATGGACGAAGGTTGGGCCAACAGGCACAACCAAAAACACGAAGGGAATCATAGTTTGGTGTGGTATGTAATAGCCGTCCAACAGGAGTGTCAGAGTTTATGACTTTGCTAGGAAGCAAGTTGATAAGAAATGTGGCGGTGAGAAACGCTTCATCCCAGAATTTTAATGGCATAGAAGCATTTGCAAGCAAGGCAAGACCCACTTCAACTATGTGACGGTGTTTGCGCTCAGCGGAACCATTTTGCTGATGTGCATGAGGACAAGAAACATGATGGGTAATGCCAATTTTCTGAAAGAAGCTATTTAGTTTCTCATATTCACCTCCCCAATCAGTTTGCATAGTTATAATTTTTCTATCAAACTTGCGCTCAACAAGTTGCTGAAAGTTTAGGAAGACTTGATAAACTTCAGACCGTTTCTTGAGAAGATAAATCCAAGTGAATTTACTATAATCATCAATGAAACTTACATAATATGTATATTTGCCAACAGAGGTTGGAGCAGGACCCCATACATCAGAGAAAACCTGTTCTAAAGGAGCAGTAGAAACACTGGTAGAAGCAGGATATGGAAGCTCATGACTTTTTGCTAGTTGACAAGGATCACATATGTAAGGATTTATTTCTGGAGTATGAGCTAACTTATTTCTTCTAAGAACTTGTTGAACCACAAAAGAGGAGGGATGCCCTAAACGACGATGCCATGTGGATGATGTTGGCTTTATTGAAACAAAAGCATGCTTGGACGCT
Source organism: Alopecurus myosuroides (assembly GCA_028641055.1). Classification (NCBI taxonomy): domain Eukaryota; kingdom Viridiplantae; phylum Streptophyta; class Magnoliopsida; order Poales; family Poaceae; genus Alopecurus; species Alopecurus myosuroides. Next base: position 1,039,216 of record CM054060.1, on the reverse strand, counting down.
GACCCCGTAGAAACTGGCACTAGAGGGTAGAGGCCACCATGACACGAACCTTTAAACAGAATTCTTCTTGTGGCCTGATCCTTTATCAAAAAGAAAAATGGGTGAAATTCAAGGAAAACATCATTATCAAGTGTGAGCTTGTGAATGGATAAAAGATTTTTGGAGGCATTAGGAACATGGAGAACATTATTGAGGTGTAAGGAGGCATGTGGGGTGTGCAACATAGAATGACCAATATGACTTATAACCATACCTTTTCCATCGGCCGTGTGGACACGTTCACGTCCATCATACTTCTCTCTAGCAGATAGCTTGCTTAATTCACTGGTGATGTGATCTGTAGCACCAGTATCAGAATACCAGTTAGTGTCCACACCATAAGAGGCAATATTTGCAGTCTTTGTGTTGTTGCGATCATCATCATCATCTGAATCATTCTCATAGCGCCACCAGCAGTCTGCAGCGGGATGCCCATGTATTTGGCAAATCTGGCAGGTGACGTCAACAAAAGGAGTGGGAGTGCGATCAAGCCGAATGCGGCGTCGCCCTCGGTTGCCATCATCACGACGGCCACCATCTCTGTCATCATGGCGTCGAGTATCCCGCTGATCATCACGTCTGTCACGTCGATCACGACGTCCCTGCTCATCGTGGTAGTCACCACGTCCTCTCTCTTCTCGGTAGTCGCCACGCCCACGGTTGTCACCGCGGTCACCACGCCCACGGTAGTCACCGCGGTCACCAGTGCTGCGGTCACCACGGTCGCGGGCAGCTCCATCACGGCGGTCACCACGCCGATCGTCTCGGTAGCGCATGTCACGGGTGGAGTCACGACCACGCTGCACGGCATTAGCCGAGGAAGTGAAGGAGCCAGGAGAGGAATCATCAAACATCTCATTACGCATATCATAGGAAGAGAGTTGGCCGAAGAGGTCATCAAGAGTGGTGCCTGGATTGCCATTAACAGTGGTGACTAGGGCGTTGTAGGAGCTGTCCAATCCATGGAGGATATGCCCAATGAGCTCATCCTCTTCTAAGGGTTTACCCGCTGCAGCTAATTCCGATGCGAACCCTTTCATCTTGGCCACATATTGATTAGTTGTGAGATCCTTCTTTTTGGTGTCATTGAGAGCTGAGCGGAGGTGCTGAACCTTGGATCGGGAGGCGGAGGAGAACATGGCAGTGATTGCAGTCCAAACCTCAGCCGTAGACTCCATCCCAATAACGTGAGCAAGAATTTCTGGAGAGAGGGAGTTGAGCAGGAATTGCAGAACCTGCTGATCCCTGGCGATCCAAGCCAGATAGGCCGGGTTATCCACGACAATCACCTTGTCATTGCTGTCCTTGGCTTCAACGGTCTTGGCAGGGGGTCGATCAGTGCCGTCGAGCAACCCCATCACGTTCGCGCCTCGGAAGGTAGGGAACACCAGAGCTTTCCACAGAAGAAAATTCGCCCGAGTGAGAAGCTGTGTCGGGGGAGATCCAAGTGCAGCGGATAGGGGCAGGCTTGTCGAAGAACTCATCTTGGCGGAAGCAGGCGTGGGTTTTGGAGATGCGGCGGTAGACTAGGGAACTGCGACGGCAGGGATCTTGGTTTTGGTTTTTCTTTTTGTGTGCGGCGGCGGCTCAGGAACTAGATCTCAGAGCAGGCGGCGGCAGGTGTTTTGGCTTGGGGGTTCTTGGGCTTTTGATGGTGCGGCGGCAGATTGCTAAGCAATGGCGGCGGCAGTTTTTGGTTTTGGTTGTTGGTGCGGCGGCGGCTCAACGGCGGCGGCGGCGGCTCAACGGCGGCGGCGGCGGCTTGGCAGCTAGATCATCCCGGAAGAGGACCGCTCTGATACCATGTTGATCTTAGGGTTTTGGGTGTAACGACGTTGCCCTGTGGGTCGTCGGTTCCATGTTATATATAGGTGGAAATAGGCCTCCACCGTGGCTTACAAGGAGTACGAGGTGGCGTGGTGTACTACACCATAATCAGCCCATACGATACAATAACTTCAACAGTGGCACCCGTATACGGCTTATGGATAAGGATTACTGTGGCAAGCCACAAAACGGCGTCCGCCTCCGCCGCCGAGCGGCCTAACCGCCTGCACCACATACTCGCCTCGCGGCAGGCCGGAGCTCGGGATCGTCGACACCCACGCAGACACCGGCCGGCTGGTGGCCAGCAAGCGCTTGGCGTGTTAAACGATAAGGCTTGCGTTTGTTGTAACTAGGTACGGTATGATATAAACCGTACCTATCTCTATCTCTAGTATTCTTGGTAGCCAAGTTAGGTTGTATTCTGTTGTAATCTGTAAATCCCGTATGCCACGGTTTGGCACTATATTAACACGTAACCGGGCCGAGTCCAAGGCACTGTTCCCATCCAATCTACAAACTCTAATATGGTATCAGAGCTGGCCCTCAGCACGACGACAATGGCGGGCTCCTCCTCGTCCTCGCGGCTCGGCGGCTCCCAGTTCGGTCAAGGCGTGACCGAGAAACTGGTGAAGGGCAACCACGTGCTGAGGCGTGCCCAGGTCCTCTCGGCGATCAGAGGTGCTCAATTGGAGGAGTACCTCAACCCCAAGCACACGGCGCCGGAGAAGGAGATCGCGGTGACCACCGGCACCACGGTCACCCAGCAGCCAAACCCTCAGTACGGTATTTGGGTTGCTCAAGATCAACAAGTACTTAGTTTTCTCCTAACTACTCTGTCGAGAGAGATTGGTCAGCAGGTAGTTTCGAACACCACATCTGCAGCGATGTGGGCGGCGATCGAAGGCATGTTCGCCTCGCAAAGCCGCGCCAGGACAGTGAACCTGCGCATCTCCCTCGCCAATACACAGAAGGGTTCGCAATCTATGGCGGACTACTTCGCCAAGGTCCGCTCCCTCGCAGATGAGATGGAGGCGGCTGGCAAGAAGCTCGACGAGGAAGACATCATCTCGTACCTCCTCGCGGGCTTGGACGGCGACTACAACGCAATAGTCGCCGCGATCTGCGCACGGGATGATCCGATCACCGTGTCCGAGCTGTATTCTCAGCTTTTGGCCTATGAGATGAGGCTTGATCTGCTCCATGGCGGCTCCCTGTCGTCCGTGAACGCAGCTGTTCGCGGCGGGCGTGGTGGTGGCCACGGACGCGGAAACTTTGGCGGTGGAGGCCGCGGTGGTGGCGCTCCGCAACAAGCTGGTCGCGGCAATGGAGGCCGTGGGAACTTCGCCAACAACTACGGTGGTAACACCCCCTATGGTGGTGGTGCGAACTACGGCGGCGGCGGCTACGGAGGTGGCCGCGGCGGTGGCGACGGTGGCAATGCAAAGCCCCGCTGTCAGCTATGTGGAAAAACCGGCCACACTGTCCTCAAGTGTTGGCAACGGTTTAACCCGGACTTCACCGGGCCGGTCCAGGAGAAAAGTGCGGGCTCGGCATCAACCTCCTACGACATCAACAACACCTGGCACATCGACTCCGGGGCTACTGACCACATCACGGGAGACTTGCACAAACTGACAGTTCGTGACAAGTACAACGGCAACGAGCAGGTGCACGCTGCCAATGGTTCAGGTATGGACATCGCCCATGTTGGTCACTCTAATGTTTATACCCCTGGTCGAAATCTCCAACTCAAAAACATTCTTCATGTCCCTAATGCCAACAAGAGTCTACTTTCTGCTCATCGTCTTGCATATGATAATGATGTTTTTGTTGAAATTCACTCCTTCTCCTTTTTTATCAAGGACCAGGAAACGAGGAAAACTCTTCTTCAAGGCAAATGTAGAAGGGGTCTCTATCCTCTTTCGTCCCAAGTATCCAGCTCAAGTAAACAAGCCCTCAGTACCATCAAACCTTCATCGGAGAGGTGGCATGCTCGTCTAGGACATCCTTCATCAATTATAGTCAATAAAGTCCTTAGCCAGAATAATCTTCCTTTTTCTAGTGTGTTGAATAAAGATGCAGTGTGTGATGCTTGTCAGAAAGGCAAAAGTCACCAATTGCCCTATCCAAAGTCGTTTAGTGAGTCTAGTGCTCCCTTAGAGCTTATTTTCTCGGATGTTTGGGGACTTGCTATTGAGTCTGTTGGACGAAAGAAGTATTATGTGAGTTTTATCGATGATTATAGCAAGTTTACTTGGATCTACTTGCTTAAAAATAAATCTGATGTTTTCCAAAAATTCAGTGAATTCCAAAGCTTTGCTGAACGACAGTTTAGTCGAAAAATTCTTGCTATGCAAACAGATTGGGGAGGTGAATATGAGCGCCTCAATTCTTTCTTTAATAAAGTGGGAATATCACATCATGTTTCATGTCCCTATGCACACCAACAAAATGGTTCAGCCGAAAGAAAGCATCGACATATTGTTGAAGCAGGATTATCTCTTCTAGCTCATTCCTCCATGCCACTAAAATTCTGGGATGAAGCCTTTATTTCGGCCACTTATCTTATTAATCGCACACCTAGTCGTTTGTTGAATTTTTCCACTCCTTTGGAACGCCTCTATAAGGAAAAACCAAATTATCAATCTCTTAGGATTTTTGGGTGTGCATGTTGGTCGAATCTTAGACCCTATAATCCTCGCAAACTTGAGTTTCGATCTAAGCAATGTGCTTTCCTTGGTTATAGTAATCTTCACAAGGGATTTAAATGTCTAGACATACCAAATGGTAGAGTTTATATTTCTCGCGATGTAATTTTCGATGAGAATATCTTTCCCTTCTCTACTTTGAATCCAAATGCCGGCGCAAGACTACGGTCTGAAGTTCTACTTCTGTCTGACCAAGGGGTAGAAAACAGTGCTGATCATAATTCGGGTGATGTACCTATTTTTCCTGATACTAATTGTGCAAAAAGTGTGTAGCAAAATCCTGTTTTTGTGCAGCCAGAAACGACAGGCACAGCGACCGGAGAGGATATCCCTGGCAGCAGCAATCCCGAGAGATCTCGGAACAGCAGCCGAGGGCGATCTCCGTCTGAGCCACAGCAGCGCGCCATGTGGCAGCAGCCCACGGGTGCGCAGGACATGCAGACGGGAGAAAGCGCGTGGTCCCCGTCCCGGTCCCCGTGCAGCGCAGGGGAAAACGCGTCCCCGCTCCGGTCTCCGTGCAGCGTGCGTCGGCCACACGCCACGAATGGCTCCGCGAGCGCCACGCGGCGGAACCCGACAACCAGTCCAGGAGCGGGCCAAGGTGATGCTGCGGCGGGCGGATCACCTTTCCAGGTGGCGACGCCGGATTGGTCGTTCGGGGGAGATTCTCTCCCTGACGACAGCAATGATCCCGAAGCTGATTCAGCTGGATCGTCTGTGGCGCCTTCTCCAGAGGTACCTGTTGTGCCTCCCCGAGCCCATACACGGTCTCAAAGTGGTATATTTCGGCCTTTTATTCCCAAGGATGGTACAATCCGTTATGCTTGCTTTACTTCTACAAATGAACCTGAAAATTTGAGTGAAGCACTAGGCAATAGAGAATGGAAAAATGCTATGGATATAGAGTATGATGCTTTAGTTAAAAATAAAACTTGGCATTTGGTAGAACCACATCGAGGGAGGAATATTATTGATTGTAAGTGGGTGTATAAAATTAAAAAGAAGGCAGATGGTAGTATAGATAGGTATAAGGCTAGACTAGTAGCAAAAGGCTTTAAACAACGTTACGGAGTTGATTATGAGGACACTTTTAGCCCTGTAGTAAAATCAGCAACTGTTAGGCTTGTGTTGTCTATTGCTGTTTCCAGGGGATGGAGCTTACGTCAATTGGATGTCCAGAATGCGTTTCTTCATGGCATTCTTGAGGAAGAAGTGTATATGCGGCAACCCCCAGGATATGAAGATGAGAGGAAGCCGCACTACATTTGTAGGTTGGATAAAGCATTATATGGTCTGAAACAGGCCCCTCGAGCATGGTATTCCTGGTTGAGTACTAAACTTCAGCAACTTGGGTTTAAACCATCGAAAGGTGATAGATCACTGTTCTTTTACAAGAAGGGGCATGCCACTATCTTTATGCTTATTTATGTTGATGACATAATTGTTGCAAGTTCATCACAAGAGGCTACTGTTGCATTACTAAATGATTTGAGAGGTGATTTTGCATTGAAAGATCTAGGTGATCTACACTATTTCTTGGGCATTGAGGTTAAAAGAGTTGGTACTGATATTTTGCTAACACAAGAGAAATATGCTACTGATGTGCTAGCACGTGTAGGGATGAAGGGGTGCAAACCAGCCAATACTCCTATCTCCACTACAGAGAAATTGTCCCTGCATGAGGGAGTTTTATTGGGTCCTGAAGACTCAACTCGATATAGAAGCATTGTTGGAGCATTACAGTATCTTACTTTGACTAGACCTGATATCTCATTCTCTGTTAACAAAGTATGTCAGTTTTTACATGCTCCTACCACTGTGCATTGGACTGCAGTCAAGAGGATTCTGAGATATCTCAGAGGAACTACGACCACTGGTCTTAGAATTGGTAAATCAGTATCAACACTTGTGAGTGCTTTTTCTGATGCTGATTGGGCAGGTTGTCCTGATGACAGGCGTTCTACCGGTGGCTTTGCGGTATATTTTGGCTCTAATCTGATATCTTGGGGTGCAAAGAAGCAAGCCACAGTATCCAGATCAAGCACAGAAGCTGAATATAAATCCCTAGCAAATGCAACAGCTGAGGTAATATGGGTAGAGTCAATACTTGATGAACTTGGTATTAATCATCCTGAGACAGCATGCTTATGGTGTGATAATTTGGGTGCAACTTACCTATCTGCAAATCATATGTTCCATGCGAGAACAAAACATATTGAAATTGACTTTCACTTTGTAAGAGAGAGAGTTGCACAAATTTTTTTGGAAATTCGGTTTATTCCAACAGGTGATCAAGTTGCAGATGGCTTTACTAAACCACTGCAGTTCAGACATTTGCAAGCCTTCAAGAACAACCTCAACTTGGAGACGTTGAGATTGAGTGAGGATGTTAAACGATAAGGCTTGCGTTTGTTGTAACTAGGTACGGTATGATATAAATCGTACCTATCTCTATCTCTAGTATTCTTGGTAGCCAAGTTAGGTTGTATTCTGTTGTAATCTGTAAATCCCGTATGCCACGGTTTGGCACTATATTAACACGTAACCGGGCTGAGTCCAAGGCACTGTTCCCATCCAATCTACAAACTCTAATCTCACCACGACGCCCTCCAGCGATATGGCGCAAGCCTTCCGCTCGCCTGGCCGCGAGCGGTTCCGCACCGCAGCGGCACACAGTGTCGCCCACGAGGGCTGCCTCCATGGAGCCCGGGGCGATGCCAAACCTAGCGAGGGTGTCTGTGAGGTTGCCGAAGGGGGTAGCATCGGCGGCTTCACGTGGGAGGAACGCCGGCGGGCCCGACGCCGGTAGGGCGAGAGTCATGGCGCCACCGATGTGCATGTCTTCCTCGTGGAAGAAGAGTCATGCCACCGCTACGTGTCCGCTCATTGGGTGTGCACCCACACACTTGGTATCATAGTCGAGATATCTAAGAGCCGCGTTGGGCAAAAATGTGGCCGCGGAGTGGTGTTCCGTCAACTGCGAGTGATCGATGCCTTTCCGGACAAGGTTGGCGATGGACTCCGGCATGGGCAATCCTGGGAGCGCGGCCTCCCAGAACCGCGCCGCCGGAGTGCCGTCAGCGATGTGAGTGTTGCCGTGCACCGTCACCGCCACCGCCATCATAATGAGTACTAGTAGGAGGGATGAAGAAGCCATGGCTTGTCGCACTGAGCTTAGGCAGCTTGCGGTGGTGGATGGTTTGGCTACCCAATAGGCGCAGTATAAATAGCGTGGATCCGTATGTTCGATCATATCCTTCACGTACACGCGCCGGCGCATGCATGCAGCTAGGGCAACTCGATGATGCAGACATTGTTGAATTTGCAACGACCAATCGACTAGATATGCGCGGGCGCAAGCAACATACCAGAAAATTCAATGAACATAGGCTAGAGTTAGAGTCATCATGCAGCAACTACTGTGAGTCGCTGTTCAGTGGCCCTTTTCGGCAAGTTGACGCGGAGTGAGCGAGACTGGTTTTGGTGGCCGTTTTGGGGAGGTCATTTTGCATGAGTTGGCTGGGTGCCACGTCCGTTTGCGCTTATCCTATCGCTCTAGGATTCTGTTGTAACGTGATGTGCTGGTTGTTCCTTCGTGACAACCTTTGAAGCTCCTTTGTTCTAAATTTCTAATACTAGCTAGGGTTGTAAACATGTTATTTTAGGATTCTCGTGCGCATCAAGCATCATTGTCAAGTTATGAGCAAAGGCAAAATACTTTTCTTCGCCATGTTTGCGGTCTGTTGCTGCTGTCAAAAAAAATTATTTCGTCAAACGGACATGTGAACAAATAACAAAAGTTCATTAAAAACATGTTCTCCATATTTTTGTTGAATTCCTCACATCCCAGATGATAAACGTCAAAACGGAAAGGGAGAATATCTTTTCTCGCGAAAAAGATTTTTTTTTACGTCTCGGTTCATTGATAGAAAAAATAGAGTTTATTTACAGGCCTAGAGATACGCAACCCCACATCTCACAACTCAACCCAGACCCTACAATAGGTGAGAAGAAGTTCGAGGCTACGTGCCCCCGCGCTTACCCAAGAACGAACCTCGGTCTTGATGGTTTTCATCAAGGCGCGAACAGAGGGTTTTACTAGTCGAAGACGATTGCGTTTCGCTGCTTCTAAATCCACCACGCCGTGAGTACAATGGTCGAAGAAGTGACTTTACGCAACAGGCGAGGGGTGCACCTTAGAGTCAACTTTCACCAATCCACAAATTCGTCCTCCACAACTGGAGGTCTTCCCGTTGATCGGATCCAAGAGAGCATCTCATGCCAGATTGTCCGCGAGAACGAGCACCCTGTGAGAATGTGACTCATCGATTCCACCGCCTGGTCACATAGCAGGCAGTTTGCCTGGTGTGTCAGCCCACGGCACGCAAGCCTCTCACCCGTGCAGCAGCTGTCCAAACAAGCAAGTCCGATGAAAAATTTCACCCTTGGTGGCGTCCAGGACTTCCAGTTAATCTTTCAAGAAGTTGACACAGTTGCTCCCCGAAAAAGCGCCTCGTAGCAAGACTTCGAAGAATACCGAGCGTTGGACGCCCAACGCCAAATCAACCTATCCGGGGTCACCCGTAACTGCACCCTTTGGATATCATTCCACACCTTCACATACTGTAGGAGGGCAATCAGACACAGAGCTTCCGCAATGTCCGGTATCTTGCAGCTGTCAATCACTGCCTCTCTTGACCGTTCTGGACTTCTTCCATCTCTTATGGACTAGTGCAGCCATATTTGGCGCAAAGTCCTCCTTCGATCTACCCTCCATCCATGTCTCCTTCCAAAAGAGTGTCGTCGATCCATCGCCTAGGACCGTCTCCATGGAGATCGCGAAATCTGTCGCTCTTCCCGCGAGAATTGCATGTCAAGACCCCTCCATGACGTCTAAGGGTCTATGTGTATCCTCCACAACCAGCGGGCTACAAGTTGATCGACGTACGTGCTAAGTCGGGGATCCCTAGACCGCCAAGACATAATGGACAGTCTTATGTGTTCCTGTTGAAGCATTTTTTTGTGGCATTCCATGATTTTTTAAGCTAAGTTTTTGGCATGGGCCGTGGTCCAATCCTGGCTCCACCTCTCTCTCTCCCTCTCCCTTCCCCCTCTCTCTATCTCTCTCTCTCTCTCACTCAGAGATGTGCGCTCAGAAAATCCGTAATAAGAGATGACGGAAATAGCACCGGTAAGCAGAAGGAGATTCTGATTATATAATGGTACTTGTTTGATGAGCCCAGCTAATCGCTTAAGATAGACAAAAGCTAGACTATTATGTCTATATAACACTCACAAAAGTTCCAACTGTACATTTATTTTAAAACAATATGGTATATTTACAAATCAAGATTGTAAACTATACATGTATCACAATTTAGCGTTAGTATTTGAGCTAGGATAAAAATAAGACGTGGCTTTCATAGTGCAGCGAAAGCGAAAACATAGTAAACGATTGCATAGGAAAACTGATTATAATGGTAATACCATGGGAGTAAGAAAATATCAATTGCATTTTTTGGATACCGTCCCATGTTTGAATTTTGAATGCAAAATTGGTCTATATTCTTTTAAAAGAATGGATCCATTCAGTAAAATAAGGTAATGTGGAAAAGACCAGACTTGGTGGTGCACAAGAGGCCGCATCCTAGGTTTCAACACCTTCTTGCAGAATTCAACATAATCTTGCTTATCCCTTGCCTTCTTCTCCAAGTCCGCTACCAAGAGTCTTGGTGTGAGCCCAAATATCTCAGCCCAATTGTGAATAGCCTTATTGTCAATGCGCATGAAGAGAATTACGATACACGACCATCACTAGTAGAAACAGGGTCATTTGTCCCGGGTCGTAAGGGCCAGTTGTCCCAGTTATGCAACCGGGATGGGCTAGCCAGGACAAATGGCACTCCCCCATTGGTCCCGGTTCTGCCAGGACCCGGGATGGTAAGGATGGCCCACGTGGCGAACCTGGGCCAGGGGGCGGCCAGGGAGTTCGTCCCGGTTCGTTTTAGGGACCGGGATGGATACTTTTTTGAAAAAAATATATATCCCGCCAATTTCCCCCTGCCGCGGCAGGTTTTTTTCGTTTCGTTTTTTGGGCTCCTGTCTCGCAATCCCCAACCGGCCTCCCCTTCCCCAACCGCGTCCAGGCCCACGTCTTTAATTAAGCCCACTGGCCACATTTTTTGGTCAAAAGGGCCCACTGGCCCGCGTCTTTTATTATATTCGGTCAGCGGTTCGCAGGGGTCGAAAGGGGCCACTGGCCAGCGGCCTAGTGGCTGGCTCGCCCGGTCCCTTAAATTAAGACCACAGGGACGGTCAAAGGGCCCATTGTCGCCTCGTCTTCCCGCCCCGCCTCGTCTTCCCGCCCCCCTCCACTTCCCCAGGCGCGCGTGCCCAGCTGCAACCGCCGCCACGCCTCGGCTCCCGCCCCGCATTCATGGCCGCCTGCAACCGCCGCCACGTTCAGGCCGCCGGTTGGCATGCCAGCCTCCCCCGGGTCCTTTATAAAGGGCCCCCGCCGCCCGTACAGCCCATCCACCCCGGCCGCGCCCCAGCCAAAGCAACCCTAGCCACCATGTCCCGCTGGTTCTCGAGCGGCAAGCGCCCCCGGAACGACCACGAGGCCGGGTCCTCGAGCGGCGCGCGCTCCGGCGTTCCACCGCCGCCGGCGGAGGCCTTCGGCTTCGGCCCGGGAGGCATCCGCATCGGCGGGCAGCCGCGCGTCCCCGCTCCGCCTCCGGCGTCACGCCCGCCGCCCCGTGGCGCGCCCAAGGGCAAGCGCTTCCGCCGGTACGTCTGGAAGAAGGAGGCGGAGTGGCATTGGGAACGCCGCACGCCGGTGTTCTGGCCGGACGTCCACCTCTCGGAGGGCTGGCACCTCAACCCCCAGAGGATCCCGGTGCCGCCGGCCCCGTCCAGCAGAGAGGCCCTGGGCGAGGAGATCGACCGCCGGCGCGCGCTCCTGCCGGCCCGCCTCCTCAGGGACCGCGCGTACGCGCGGAGCTCCCCCTACGGGGCCACCTGGCTCCAGCAGGAGCACGAGCAGCGCCGCCGCTCCTACATCCCCATAGCCGAGGAGGTGAGCACCGAAGACTACCCCGCGCCACCGCCGGGGAGGGAGCCGGAGCTTTGGCTCCTTGTGGACGACGGCGACGCCATCCCCGAGGACGACAACCCCGAGCTCCGTGACAGCATGGAGGAGGCCTTCGAGGCCTCCCGCCGCTCCCTCGTCGAGGACGAGGTCAAGCGGTGGGAGGCGGTCCTGGCCGCCGCTGCCGCCGACGCCAACGCCATGCCGCCGCCCCCGCCCCCTTCGGCGCCTGCCCCTTGGTGACAGGTGATGAACGCCGAGCTGGAGGCGTCCGAGGACCAGCCGCCGCCGCAGCCGCTCCCCCCGGCCTGGAGTACGGGATGACCTGGGCCTGGACCGGCGGCGTATGGTCGCCGGAGGAGGAGGAGCTGCCCCCGCCACCGCCGCCGCCGCAGGAGGTGCTGCCCCCGCCACCGCCGTACGCGCCCCCGATGCCTCCGCGGCCCCCGGCGGGCCCGCCCCAGCCGCCTGCCCACCTGTGGCAGCCACCCCCCTACCAGTGCATCTCCTCCGACGAGGAGGAGTAGGTCGGCGCCGGTGCGCACCCCCCTAGACTAAGCTACCCCCCCCCCCCCCAAGAAAACGGCCGGCCGGCTGTGGCCGCGCCGCCGCCCCCTATATGTAAGCACGATCGGCCGCCTGTGGCCGCGCCGCCCCCCAATATGTAAGCACGGCCGGCCGCCTGTGGCCGCGCCGCCCCCCTATATATGTAAGCAAGGCCCCTGGGCCTTTTTTCTAATATATGTTTGTGTCCTAGTCTAACGTGTCCCTAGCCCAACCCCGCCGGCGGACCGCCGGCGGGATCTTTCTACTCGTTCCCGCCGCCGGCAGGGCTTCGCCAAGCCATGTCCACTGTCCTGGGTGTTCGCTCGGCCTGGAGAGAGGGCCGAGATATTTATACACCTGGGCCTCTAGTCCCGGCCCGTGCCACCAACCGGGACTAGAGCCCCTTTGGTCCCGGTTGGTACCACGGGCCGGGACCAAAAACTAATTTCGAATTTCGGTGGCACCCTGCGCGCCCAAAATTTTTTAGCGCCAAAATTTGAAAATTGTTAAGTTTGCACATTAACAACTTCTATATACTTTCGAATTTGACAAAAATTCCAACATGAAAAATGCTAGAATTTGCATAACTAATTTAAATCCCTTTTTCGTTTAACTAAATAATTATTCTAACTATTGAAACTATTAATTATTTTACCATTTGTATATAATTTGAATATAAAAATGTTACAATTTTTGTTTTCTCTCGTGATCTTCCGAGTTAGTCCAAAGCATACAAGGCACCCCGGGTGATTTATATAAAGTTCGACAAAGCGAGTTGTACCTTATTGACACGGTGAATTTGAGATCTTCGTCTACAACAAAAAAACCATAGTTCTCCTTCGAAGGTTTACTCTGCGCATCCACACGTATTTTCCCTTTATCCCGACCCCCGCTTGAAAACATAGTAACTTAAAGCAGAGACGGGCGGTCGGGCGGGGGAGACCGCGCCGTTGCTGTCGCGCTTTCCTCTCCTCTGCTCGTCCGCCGTCGCCGTCGCGCTCCCCTCCGCCTTCAACATTTCGGATCTTTGTTGTTCAGTTAGACGTTTCTCCTCCAAAAATTTATCATATCTGTTAAAGAAGTATCGAAGCTCTATTTCTGTTTTAAGGATATCTGTCAGGATGGTATATATCCCTGCTATCACTTCGAAGTGTGCCTGCAATATCTGCGCAGAATATATGACACCCATAAGGCAAAGCCCATCTTTCTCTATCCTCATACAATTTACTTCCGAGTTAGTCCAGAGCATACAAGGCATCCCGGTTGATTTATATAAAGTTCGACAAAGCGAGTTGTACCTTATTGACACGGTGAATTTTAGATCTTCGTCTAGAACAGAAAAACCATAGTTTTCCTTCGAAGGTTTACTCTGAGCATTCTTTCGCCATCTTTTCAAAACATAGTGTGGTGGAATTTCTTTGATATTTCTGATCTCAAGAACCTTCAGTACCTGGCAACACGGAAGAGCTACATTTTCGAAGTCAGGCTGGTCATAGTTGTCAGCTTTTTACCGGTCAATACAAAATACTGATCAAACAGAACTATATGATCATGTATTCCACGCTTATTATTACACATCACCAACAGACGGAGGAGAGAGAAACAGAAAAGTGGGTGGGTGTGCCGCTGGTTGGAATAATAATGAAGTCAGGCTGGTCATAGTTGTCAAGCACTCAATGCTTGCCAGCTTTTGACCGATCAATACAAATTATTGGTCAAACTTGCACCTACTCCATTCATAATCACAGAATATGTATAAATATCATTTTGGCTAACAAAATCTCGTTCATACTACGTTATAAGAACTATGATCATGTATTCCACGTTTATTATTACACATCACCAACAACATCCCTATCTAGTCTTCTGAATTTTCTTCGTGTCCCTTGCTTATGATCGCTTCGGCCGTAACCATGGAGCATCTTCATTATTTAACGGGATGGTGGGGTCAGCTTTCACTGTGAAGGGTGGAATTTCAACAAACTTATTATAATCTTCTGACATGTCTGTCGTGTCCTCGATTCCCACGATGTTTCTTTTCCTTGAGAGAACTATGTGACGCTTCGGCTCATCGTATGATGAATTTGTTTCCTTATTTTTTTCTTTTCTTCGGTCTGGAAGACATGTCCTTCACATAGAAGACCTGAGCCACATCATTGGCTAGGACGAATGGTTCGTCATTGTAACCAATATTGTTGAGATCCACTGTTGTCATTCCATAAAGCGGCTCTACCTTTACCCCTTCTCCATTCAGGTTGACCCATTTGCACTTGAACAAAGGGACCTTAAAAGAAGGTCCATAGTCAAGTTCCCATGTCTCCTCTATGTAACTATAGTATGTGTCATTTTTTCCATTCTCGTTTGTTGTATCAAAGCGGACACCACTGTTTTGGTTGGTGCTCTTCTTATCTTGGGAGCTCGTGTAAAATGTATTCCCATTTATCTCGTACCCTTGAAAACTCCCAATAGTCGAAGATGGTGACCCTGCCAACATGTATAGCTGATCTTCAACAGTGGTGTCATTTATAAGATGTGTTTGCAACCAACTTCCGAAAGTCTCCATGTGTTCGCGTTTAATCCATGAGTCATCCTTCCCCGGGTTTGCAGACCGTACAATATTCTTGTGTTCCTCGAGATACGTAGCCATGAACATAGAATTTTGTAGAACTGTGTAGTGTGCTTTGGTCAAAGAATGCCCGTCCCTAGGTATCATTGTTTTCTTTCCCAGCGTTCCTTTTCCCCTCAGTCTCCCCTCATGCCGCGATTCAGGAACACCAATTGTCTTAAGATCAGGAATAAAGTCAACACAGAACCCAATGACCTCCTCTGTTCCATAGCCCTTCGAGATGCTTCCTTCTGGCCTAGCACGGTTATGAACATATTTCTTCAAGACTCCCATGAACCTCTCAAAGGGGAACATATTGTGTAGAAATACCGGGCCAAGAATATGAATCTCTTCACATAGGTGAACCAGGAGATGAGTCATAATGTTGAAGAAGGATGGTGGGAACACCAACTCAAAACTAACAAGACACTGGACCACATCCCTCTGTAATCTTGTCAGACTTTCTGGATCGATTACCTTCTGAGATATTGCGTTCATGAATGCACATAGCTTCACAATGGGTACTCGAACATTTTCCGGTAGAAGCCCCCTCAATGCAATCGGAAGCAACTGCGTCATAATCACGTGGCAGTCATGAGACTTCAGGTTTTGGAATTTTTTCTCTGCCATGTTTATTATCCCCTTTATATTCGACGAGAAGCCAGACGGAACCTTGATACTGTAAAGGACTTCAAAGAATATTTCCTTCTCTGCTTTAGTAAGAGCGTAGCTGCTTAAGTAATGGCGCCTATCTGTGTGCTTGTTGCTTGGGTCTTTCATACGTTGCTGGTCCTCCCGTGCTTCTGGCGTATCTTTGGACTTCCCATACACGCCCAGGAAGCATAGCAGATTGACACAAAGATTCTTTGTCACGTGCATCACGTCGATCGAAGACCGGACCTCTAAAACTTTCCAATAGGGTAGCTGCCAAAATATAGATTTCTTCTTCCACATGGGTGCGCGCTTATCAGGGCCGTACCGAACTGGTTGGCTGCCAGCAGCCTTACCAAAGATTACTTCTAGGTCCTTGACCATATCGAATATATCATTACCACTACGCAGCTCGGGCTTCTTCCGGTTATCTGTCTCACCTCTGAAATGCTTCCCTCCTTTCTTTCTTACGGGATGCTTGATCGGAAGAAATCTACGATGCCCCAGGTATACAACCTTTTTACATTTATCCAAAAAAACACTGTCAGTATTATCTAAACAGTGTGTGCATGCATTGTATCCCTTGTTTGTATGTCCGGAAATGTTACTAAGAGCAGGCCAATCATTGATGGTTACGAAAAGCAACGCCCGTAGGTCAAATGGCTTTTGTTCGTTCTCATCCCACACACGTACACCTGGTTTGCCCCACAATTGTAAGAGTTCTTCCACTAATGGCCTTAGATACACATCAATGTCGTTGCCAGGCTGCCTCGGGCCTTGGATGAGAACTGGCATCATAATGAACTTGCGCTTCATGCACAACCAAGGAGGAAGGTTGTACATACATAGAGTTACAGGCCAAGTGCTATGACTGGAGCTCTGCTCCCCAAAAGGATTAAAGCCATCTGTACATAGACCAAACCATAAGTTTCTCGCCTCTCCTGCAAAGTCTGGGAAGTCTCTCTCGATCTTTCTCCACTGCGATCCATCGGCGGGGTGCCTTAACTTTCCGTCTTTCTTACGGTCTTCTTTGTGCCATCGCAACAACCTAGCATGCTCTTTGTTTCTAAACAGACGTTTCAGCCGTGGTATTATAGGAGCATACCACATCACCTTAGCAGGAACCCTCTTACGCGGGGGCTCGCCGTCAACATCACCAGGGTCATCTGCTCTGATCTTATACCGAAGTGCAGTGCATATCGGACATTCATCCAAATTCTCGTACTTCGCACCGCGGAAGAGGATGCAGTCATTAATGCATGCATGTATCTTCTGCACATCTAATCCTAGAGGACAGAGAGCTTTCTTTGCTTCGTACGTACTCTCAGGCAATTCGTTATCCTTTGGAAGTTTTGGCTTCATTAGTTGAAGTAAACTCTCAAATGCCTTGTCAGTCACACCGTTCTGTGCCTTCCATTTCAGCAACTCCAGTGTGGTACCGAGCTTTGTGCTACCATCTTCGCAATTTGGGTACAACAATTTTTTGTGATCCTGTAACATGTTGTCCAGCTTCAACCTCTCCAATTTGTTTTCACAGTCTTCCCTTGCATCAGCAATAACTCGGCCAAGATCATCATCGGGCTCTTCTGATGCCTGTTCTTGATCACGTCCTTCTTCTCCATTCTCTTCCATTGCAGTATCGTCGTATTCAGGGAACAAAGGATCTTCTTCTTCTTCTTCCATCACAACCCCTCTTTCTCCATGCTTCGTCCAGCAATTATAGCTGGGCATGAAACCTCTCCGGAGTAGATGGCCGTGAATGATTCTTTCGGAAGAGTGCTCTCTGACGTTCCGACAATCAACACATGGGAAACACATGAAGCCATTATCTTTGTTCGCCTGAGCTACAACAAGAAATGCATTCAGGCCTGCCATATACTCGGAAGTGCGTCGGTCACCATACATCCATCGCTGCCGTGCATCCAGCTGCATCGTATAATTAAGTTTATCAAAATACATTACAATAACATATTAATACGACAAATACTACTTTTTTATGTATCAGTTACAGATGAAAAAGATAAGTTTGTTAACCTCGGTCGAAGATACCATTTTCAGTGATCTTATGTGCGGCTCGGGAATTTCGTCGAACACCTCGTGTGCATAGTAAAATAAAACACACTAACACCACACTCTCTCACACCTCCAAGCAAAAAAAAAAGATGGAAGGGGGGAGGGGCTGGGGCAGTATATATAGGGGAAGGGGGCATTGGTCCCGGTTCGTGGACTGAACCGGGACAAATGTTCATGCGCGTGCCACGTGGCATGTGGCTAGGCATTGGTCCCGGTCCGTGGCACGAGCCGGGACTGATATGTCCCCCACGAACCGGGACCAATGCCCCCAGGCGATTCCTGTTGCCCCGGGCGCACGAACCGGGACCAAAGCATGGCATTTGTCCCGGATTCGGTTGCAACCGGGACAGCTGCCCCCTGGCCCCCTGGACGAGAGGGGTTGTTTCCACTAGTGCATGTGTCGGCCTAGTGGCGAGTGAGTTCGTTTTCAGTGTGACGATGCAATAACGATGCCATGCATGAAGTGAAAAATTAAAATGTTTACAATTTATACTAAAATTTTGTACTTAAGAACTATTTTTACAAGCTATACTATTACAAGAATGTCTATTATTAGTTTTAGCACAATTTTTTGGAGGAGTTTATTTACATTGTTAACCACATAGCAATGTTGCTAATATTTAATTGGTATGTTATGTTTTATATTTCTAATGTCTATCTTCAAATAAATATTTTTTTGGCTAAATATGAGAAATAATCATAACAAAGTTACTTATTGAATCTTGGTGGGTCATTTGTGTCGATAGCTTGTCTTCATTTATCGACAATATAACTTTTTATTACCTTTCTTACTTAAAGGAGAGGGAGCGCACCCCTTTTTCGTAGGACTAAAACATATTGTATGGTTCTGATTTCCACAACATAACTGTGGAAAACTATCTGCAAATATCTTTTGCTGGAGTTTTCAACAATATATTATTATTATTTTCTAGTTCACACACTTCAGATTAAATCTGAATATCCCGCTCTACTCTTTTATTTTATTTTAATATTTTCTCTAAAATATGCTTACCATAATGTCTTCCGGATTTATCTTCTCGAATATCTCTTTCACCATTAATATTCCATGATTCTCTAGAAACTTGGTGCTACTTTATCTTGTTAGTAGATCTATCTCATCAAAACATTACATATTATCCACCATCATTATTTATATCAGGATTAGCTAGGCTATGATGTGGACATGAAAGGACACCAGGATTGTGGTAAACTAAGATGAGATACATACAAAACACGGTATTTTTTGTGGTGTTGTCACGGCAAGTGTCCTCATGTGAGAACTAGATTGTGAGGCCATTACTTCTGAGCGAAGTATCAAAAGGGTTGTGGTGGAAACAAGAGACGCGAGTTTACCCAGTTCCGTCCCCTCTATTGAAGGTAAAACCTACTCCTGCTTCTTGACTATTGGTGATTCGAGGTCTCGATTACAAGGAGCGATTCTGTATTCCGATGTCTCGAGAGCGATTGCTATGAAATAGAACCTGTCTTTCTACATCGAAGGAACCCACTTTATATGGCAAACGAGTTCTTGGGTTTACAGGAGAATTCGGGTCACGCCCGTCCTCGCAGTCCTATCTAAACTTGACCACCTAGGCCCTTTGTCGTGGGATAATCACGGCAGACGTTACCGGGGGTAACTGATCTTGGGGCAAGACGACACAGGCGTTTGGGAGAGGGTTTAGCTCAGAGGAAGACATGATGGTACTCGATCTGGTAGCCGGCAATCAAGTCGCCGAGTCTCCGATCTCGATATATTAACTCAACTCTCGTGTTACACTGGATGTTCGATATCAGGCGATATTGCAAGAACTCTTGGATATCTAAACTAGACCGAGGGGCCGGTTTATAAAGCACCCGGACCCCCCGGGCTTGCCCCCCAAGGCACACCCTGAACCCTACCCGGACACCGCATACGAGAAACCCTAACTTTCCTTACCGTAACCCACAATCCGGGTTACGAGGCTTACGAACTTGGGCCTTCCAGAAGCTCCTTTATCTTTAGCCGGATCTTGCGCAGCGTCCATCGGGCCGAGTTACACCTTGGCGTTGGCCTACCGGGTTATCATCCCTCCATCAGTAGTCCCCAGAATAGCTTGGGCTTCACGAGATTCTCTTTTAAGCGCACGCTATTCCCTGCAAAATTATCAAACTTACAATTTCAATGGAGGCCGGGTTAAATTGCTTTAATAAACAGCTAGGCCCAACTCCAAGGTGGCCATATAATAACCCGGCTTTCTCCAAGTCCTTTGCTCAGCTTTTCCGGGTCAACACCCTGACAAGAATGTTAAAAGATCTGATTTATTTTACTCGATAATTGATCCTGATGTTGCGAAGGAGATCTCTTTCTTATGTCTATCCGGATATCTCGTCCAGCACTTAAGGCATATCTCGCAAAAATCCGTGCAGATGGCCGTTACTCCGAAATTTTCGGTTCCCGCTCGTTGAACCAGGTTGATCCACCCGCACCCTTATAAGTAAGTGCTTAGGGGAAAACCTAACCCCGACAGCTCATTTCCCCCATTTCCTCTTTCTCTTCACTCCCGCACTCAAGTTCACAGAGCACCATCACGGAGACCTCACGCGCATCACCGGAGCCCATCCACCGCCGGCTGCGCTCCACCACGGTTCGCCCCGCGCCGCCGCCGGAACCCGCCGTCGCGCCCCCGATCCGCCCGCCGGGAGTCGCAAAGGGGCACCATTTGCCTCCGCCGGGCTTTACTCCAATCTCCTCCAGTAAGTTTCCTTTATCCATCAACTTGGCCTTGCAATTTCTCGATCTATTTCAGATTGGATCTGAGTCAACCCGCCGGTCGTTTTTTCTTGTCACGCCGAATTAGGTCGCTTGAATTCATTCTAGCTCATCCAATAGATTGAATATAGACTCCACTTCACCCCCCTACTGCCTGTAGTCATTAATTTCACCATGAATCTGGAAATGAAATCTCCAATCTAGGCTCGGGCCGCCCAAAATTTCCGCGCTTGCCGTTGACACCCGGAAAATTCTCTTCTTCCGGCTCTTTTGTTTGCAGTAGATACATGGGTAACCATCCATCTTCCCCAAACACCTTTCAACACGTAAGCCCTTCATAGTTTTTGTAACGATGTTTGATACCCGGATAACTTGCAACCTTGCTCCACAGAATGATACTCGGATAATTCTTTGCTTCCATGTTTTCTCGATATCACTCGCAAATATTCGGATGACTCACGGTTTCCGAGTCTTATTTCTTGTACCCTTCTATCTTGTGCTTTGCAGGTTAATCCTATGGCTCCCAAGAGGCAGGGGAAACAGCCGGCCAAGGCCAAGACCACCAACTCCATATCCGCCAACTGGGCGCGGTCCACGGTTACGAAGGCCAAGTTAGAAGAACTGGCCGAGTTAGGGGTTCTCCCCCCTCAAAAGGATATCCATTGGAGGGTGCCGGGTAACGAGACCCGTCCCACACCTGCGGATGATGAGGTAATATGTTTTGTGGAGCACGTGACCCGGGGGTTCCGTCCTCCGGGTCATCCTTTCTTTCGAGACATTCTGAGCCACTATGGCCTCCGAATATTTGACATAGGGCCTAACTCTGTGTTAAATATTTCCCACTTCATCGTTCTTTCCGAGTCATACTTGTGCACTCCGCCAAGTTTGGCTCTCTTTATCGAACTTTTTCAGTGCAAACCGTGCCGCGAAAGCGGTGACGGAGCACTTCTTGCTTGCGGCGGAGTCTCTATCCAGCGCCGCAAGAATTCTCTAATGCCACCTCTTACTCTTAACTCCCACGTCAAACACTGGCAACTCTCATACTTTTATTGTCGGGACACCTCCCCACCCGGCGAAAAGAGGTTGCCGGGTTACTCAGAGGGCCTCCTCGATATCTCCGAGACCTTCAACGCCTTTGCCCCTGACTCGGACAGGGAGGCAATCCAACCCTTATTGGCCAAAATAACTGTCCTCTCGGCCCAAGGTCTCATTGGGCTCAATCTGCTAAAGACTTGGGTCGATTTCCGGATCCAACCCAACTCCATCCGCACCAAGTTAATGTGCGAGTATTCGGGGCATACCACGGACTCGCTCCGATACTCCACCAATAGATTTGCAGCTGGAGACACCAACAAGACTATCAAGAGCTTCTTGACAGAGAAGTTGGAGGTAATCCGGAATATAGCCGGGTTAGAACCCTTCACTCGTGAGAACCCGGCGCCTGAGGTAAATATCCGACTTTCATACTCTTACCTTCACACTTTCCACTCGATACTGTTGTTAATCTTCATTCTTACGTCTTCATCTCAGGCCGATGATGCTTTTTGGAAGATTGATACTCCCCCTAACTCTGAGCGCCCAGAGGAGAAATAGGACGCCGTTAAATCGGATGAAGGTACATTCCGAGTTTTACTTAGTTACTTTAAGCTCGTCGTTGGTCTTCCGTCATTTTCCAACTATAAACCTTGATAATTTTCAGAACAAGAGGACGAAGACGAAGAAGAAGAAGCAGAAGGCAAGGTAGAATCCGCCAGCGACGAGGAAGAAGCTGAGCCGACGGTCAAGGCCGGAACAAAGAGGAAACCCCAAGGGGTCGTCTTCAAGGTTCCATACCTTTTCCTTGCCTCTAAACCATATTTCTTTGATAACATGCACGAGCTAAACCGGAAATTATCCACTTGGTCGTATTTGAAGGAACCGCTCGTGACCAAGCGCCGAATAACTCGGAACTTTCCAGGTGATGGCACTCTTAATCCGGGTATTCCGTCGTCTCCGGCTCGACGCGCTGGTATTCTCTTAATCCTTTCTTAAGTATCAAAGTCTTCCCGAACCATCCCCTTACGGGACAATTCCACATCTCGCTCGATGTTTTTCAGTTTCGTCCGGGTCCAGCAGCGAGTTCCCCTCGGACTATATGGTGAATCCCGGGTAAAATTCCTTTCCTGATGCTTTATCGTTTTTTCATCACTTTTTCCCAGTTGTACGCTAACTGCTTTACTTATACTGCCCGTAGGGCCACGATCACTGTCAGCGACCAAGATGATATGGAAACTGACGACCCGGGTAAGGAGAACCTGACTGATGATATGCATGCCGCAGCTGGCGGAGAAGAACAACAAGTGCCACCAATAAACCCGGCCGACCGAGAGGCCGAGTATCCCATAGCCTCGCACGTACTCGAGGAGGAAGAAACTGCAGGCTTGGGCACGGGAGGAGGGGCACCAGACTCCGATACTCGGACGACCCGGATACCCTCTTTCAAGAAGAGAGCCCCTTCTCCAAGTCCCCAAGATCCCGGGTCTTCTAATTTAGGCAATGATACTTTTGACCAGATGATGAGCGCTCTCCTTGCTATGAAGGCCTCAGAGAGAGATGTGCTAGAACGCATGGCAGCGGAGCACCAGGTACTGTAACCTAATATCTCTTCTTATCCATCTAGTCCCCAAGTGCCGAGTATAATTTGTTGAAATTGTGCTCGGTATTCTGCGCGATACTCGGCTTGCCATGATACCCGACTAATTCTCATTGTTTGGTTTCTCACAGGCACAGGCTACCCGGTCTGATGAACTTTTGCTCAAGACCGAACAACTGCTGCTTGCCGAGGTAAAACGGAGAGAGGCCCTTGAGGATGAAGTGGAAACTTTGAAGAAAAATGTTTCCAAATATAAGAAAAGGTGCACCACTGCTCGAACCGCCCTGAAAAAGCTGTCGGATCAAATTACCGATACTTATCGTATCTTGCTTAGTAAGTTTCTTGCTTCTGACTACTTTCATGCCTCTATTTTGTTACATGATACTCGGAATTACTGATATGGCCTTTCTTTCTTTCAACTGCAGGTGCTAACCTTGCAACCCCAGAAGAAGATGCTGTTGCCAAGGCTAAAACTTTAAAGACTGTGCTCCAGACTTTCTTTGCCGGCACCAAGTGGATATTGGATGCCGTGCAGTGGCCAACTGAAGTATATCCGGGTGAAGGAAATCTTATCCAAGCCTGCTCCACCGTGCCTGCATGGATCGAGATCTGGAAGCGCTCGGCATGCCGGATTGGTATGACCCGGGCCTTTGCACTAGCTAAGGCTTATTTTCCTAAGCTTGAGCCGGCAAAGGTTATATCCGGGTTTCCAGAA
The DNA here is from genome assembly GCA_028641055.1 of Alopecurus myosuroides. NCBI lineage: Eukaryota > Viridiplantae > Streptophyta > Magnoliopsida > Poales > Poaceae > Alopecurus > Alopecurus myosuroides. The sequence goes on along the minus strand of CM054060.1, from coordinate 1,015,581 downwards.
TTCATAGCGGATGGCTCCAAGTTTGGGCCCAAGGACTTCAAGGCCGTACAATCCGCGGTGCGTCACTCGGCAACCACTTTGGCCGATAGTATGGATCTGCGTACGCTTATGAGTTCGTACGATGCTGAAGACAAAATCGTGAAGGAGGAAGCACCCCCACCCTTCGACATTTTAGAGAAATGGGCTGCCGATTCGGCCAGGAAGAGGGAAGAAACCGCGAAGAGGGAGGCCGAGTTAGGATCAGAGCCAACCACCTCTACACCGGCTGTCCTCCCGCCTGTCCGTCCTGATGCGAAAAATCCGGGTGACGATGCCGGGAGAGTTGCGGAGCAAGCCCAGGACCAAGACCCGGAGGGCAAGGGCAAGGGTGTGGACCCTATTCAAGAAGCCGACTAAACAAATGCCATCACGATACCTTGGTCGTTTCGATGCCTTTGTTCGAAACAGATATTCTTTTGTCGGTGCACCTATGCACCTTTGATACTAGTACCAAGATTTGTAACGTACTTTAATTCCTTGATATACCTCGTGCCTCTTCTGGCCTCTGGATGAACTTGATATTTATCTGGTTTTTTAGCTTATTCTCGATATCTGACTTTCCTTATGGTTCCTTTTGTGAGACTCGGTTTCCGAGCATCGTGGGTTCTGACAGGCAGACTTTTCTCTAAGTCCCCAAGTCCCCCAGACTCGGATGTTAGGATTTTTCGAGCTTAGTAACAACTTGTTTCTGTTTCAAAAATCCCCAGTCCCCAAGGCCCGAATTTCCGAGTCTGGGATATGTGGTCTTTTCAAAGAGAACAGACTTGTTGTTGCTAAGCCCAAACCCGGAGCCGTTTCACATAGGTAATGAAGTTATGCTTGATAAACATATAATTTCCGGCTATTAGCCTTGTACTCTGCATAACTTGTGGTTTAGATGACCCTTTTGACTATCTTGTACTGTAAGCCGGCTTTCGCGTGGATATCATGTTGTTACATCTATACGAAAACAGGGTCAGGCAAGTCCCATTGGGCTTCATGGCTGATTGTAATCGTAAGCGAGCAAATCATGCCACTTTAGTGCGAGTCACATCAAGCTTAAGTAAGAAAAGTCAAGAAAATTTGGCTCCTTTGTCCGGTTATAAGATTGCAGCCGTACTCGTTTGCGAGTAGTCGGCCCTTATAACTCATAGGCATCAAGGCCGGGTCTTTGGGTTTGTAACTGTGCTATTCAAGCAATCAGCCCCCAAGACCTATATATATGCAACATACTTGATGATACTGATGTACTGATAGCCATAAATAATACTTACCTGTAACCGAAGTAAAGATCATAAGAAAATAGGACTTGATAACCATCTCTTTATTGATACGAGAAAGTTTGGGTCAGCAGGCCGCCTCATTAAAAACCTTCCAGTCCCCTTAGGTACCCTGGATAGGAAAAGAGTGCGTCTGAAACCTGCTGCCCGTTACAGTGCTTAGTTCTTCTTGGGATTATGTCCGGAACTGACGTAATCGATGCACACTCTCCATTTGTTGATCTTTTTTACTATGATTACCGGGTTTGCCAGCCAATCCGGATAAGGCGTTTCCATGACGCGGCTGGCTGTGAACGGCTGTGCAATTTCTTATTTTGTGGTGGATTGTTTGAGTGAATCACCTTTGATGAAAGCCACCATCTTGGTGTCTCGTGCTGCCTTGGATTTTGCCCTTTCGCCTTCAGTACTCGGCGTTTTTAAGGCTGTTCTGTCATCCGGGTCTGCTTGAGACCTGTAATTTTTGAGTTCCTCTTTTCTACAAGCTTGTTCAGCCATTGCTGCATCTCCTTCATCGCACTCAGCCGCTATGTCCCGGCTTCCATGTATGGTGATGGTCTGCTTAGGACCCGGGATTTTTAGCTGTAGGTACACGTAACATGGCCTAGCCATGAATTTAGCATAAGCCGGCCTTCCGAATAGCGCGTGATAAGGACTGCGCAATTTGACCACCTCGAAAGTGAGCCACTCAACTCGATAATTATCCTATGATTCCCCAAAAGCTACCTCCAATGCGATTTTTCCCACGGGGCACGCTGAGTGACCCGGCACTATCCCATGAAAAATTGTTGAACTTTTTTGTAGCTGCGACTCCTTGAGACCCATGTGTAGAAAGGTTTCCCAATATAGTATATTGATGCTACTTCCACCGTCCATCAGGACCTTTTTCAGCTCATACCCATTGACCTGCGGCGCAACTACCAATGCTAAGACTCCCGGGTGTTCTATTCTTTCCGGGTGATCCCTTCTGCTCCATGTTACGTCCTGTTCTGACCACCTCAGGTATCTTGGAACAGCCGAGGACACCGAGTTTACCACCTGTTTCAGTATCTTCTTGTCCTTGTTGGAACTTCCTGTAATATGCACGTGATATTGACCCAACTGCTTGGGGTTGGCCTGGAAACCTCCAGCTCCCCCTTGGTTATTACCTTGATTTCCGGCTGCCGGGTTACCGGCTGGGGGTGGGCCGTTGCCCGGGTTTCCACCTGGACCCGGTCCTCCTCCCCGACCTGCACCTCGCATAGCTCTGTTTACTTCCTCATTCTTCCACCTCTGTAGGTCGGCGCACTGCTCCAAGGAGTGGTTAGCTGGCCTACCGTTCCTGCTGTGCTTCGGGCATGCCATTCTGAAGATGTCCCAATTATTACTCGGCCTTGGTGGCCCTTGATAGTTTCCTCCATTGTGATTTCCGGTATTGAAGTTTCCTTCTGCCCTGAGCCTTGAAGATCCGTCTTCAGTGTTGGCGACAAACTCGGAGCCTCCCTCAAACGGGCGCTTGTTCTGGCTGTTTCCGTTGTTACCCGGCGCTGATCCATTGCCGGTTCTTCCATTATTACTTGTGTTTGATTTTCCTTTTTTATCGTCAGTTTCCTCTTCCGTAGTGTCCGTTGCAGCGTGTTTGTTGCATGCATCCATCAGCTCTCCCATCGTAACCTATGAAGCATTCCGACTAGATTTCATGCGAGTTAACTTTTGTACTAAAGGTGTGTACTTGCAGGTCTTTGCCATAGCTTGCAGCGCATCCTTGGGCTGAATATCTGTAGATGAATGAAGTATCTCCATAACCCGGCGCACCCAGCTGCGCGCCGATTCTCCCTTCTTCTGAACACATCGCTCTAGGTCATCAATGGTGAATAACTTTCTGCACGTCCCATGAAAGTGCTTGATAAACGCAGTTTTCAATTCTCCCCATGACTTGATAGATCCTTCCGGTAGATTGGTGAACCATAACTTTGCTGCTCCCTCTGACATCATTAGATACATGAATTTGGCTTGAAGATTCTCAGACGCATTGCGAATCGACATGGCCATCTCATAACTGCTCAACCATGTTTCCGGATCCATAGTCGGCTCATAATTCACTACTTTACCTGGTTCTTTGAACTTTTCCGGGTAAGGTTCAGCCCTGATGCTATCCGAAAGACACTTAGGTCCTGCAAGAATGGTCGAAGCTGGTATTACTCGGGAAACGTGTGAACCTGCGGGGGGTACAGCTGGACGCCGTACTGCTGGTGGCCCATGTACCGCAGACCCGGCCACGGCTCTCCTGGCTCTGGAACTGTCCACAATGGCCTGTGCTGCTGATGCTGCTGGTACTGCCTGAATGTGTGGAGGAGGCGGCATTTGCTGCTGCTCTTCCCTCCGCCATGCCGAACTTGTCTGGATATTGCCGTCATTGCCTCGCTGTTGGCTGACATATGGTGTCCCATGCATTCCACTTCTGTGATCCGGGTAATTAACTTGTTGTGCTACCGCAGTGCGCAGCATATCTATCGCCCGCCGGGTCTCCTCTGCGTGGGGTGACTCTCTCATGGGGATTTGATTCAATGCAAGTGTTGCCGCGTACACGTTGTCCATGGGATTGTTGTAATGACCCGCTGGTGTGCGAAAACGTGATGGTGGTGGTGGTGGTGGTGGTACAGTATTGCCGGTAGTAACTCCAGTCTGTGGTACGGGTAACCCGGCTTGCGTGTCTACCGGTTGTACTCCTCCGGTTGTTGGCTGAGGGGCGGTTCCTTGATTTGCCGCTGGGATCGGCTGGTCCTGAGGCGTGATAAATAGCGCAGCCGGGTTTATGACTCCTCCCAATGCTGGCAATCTGGTTTGGTGCCTTTGATGTATTCTAGTCGTTTCCTCTCGGAGCCGGGTTTCCAGTGCATCCAGCTCGCGTTGTCGTGTGGCCATCCCTTGTCTTTCTGCTTCTACTTGCCTTCTCTGCTGCTCCAATGCACGACGGGCTACGTCCAAATCCCTAACACGTTCCGCCGCGTTCTCTGGAGTGATAACTGTGGCAAGAACTGTCGGATCTAGGATCAGATTGTTGTCGAACAGGGCCGGATGTTGTGGATTGGAAGGACCCGCTCCTGGTGTCCGTTTTGCTAGGAATCCAAACGTGTTCGCGTGTAACTCGTTTTCTGGCGCTTGACTGGTAACTGATGCCGACTCTCCGTCAACCTGGGCCAAAACCGTGTTTCCGTTAGCCGGTCCTTGCCGCCGGGTCAATGCTTGTGCTGCCCCGGCTGCGGCCGCGGTTACGTTCTCTTGGTTGAGATTGGTCGCGGGAGCCGTGTAAACCGCAACCCGGCGCACAATGCCTGGCGCGAATCCATACTGTTCCTCTTCGCTGCTGTTCTCCTCGTACCGGTTCTCCAGTAGATGCAGGATAGATTCGGTGTCATCTTCTTTCTCGACCCGGCCACGCGGGGTCCATGCCGGCTCTTCCGGCTGTTCCCACTTCGTGGTGGGATCTTCTGTCGGGTTTGTTGTCCCAACTGATTCTTCTCCATCTGATTGGATATAGGTGGTTTTCCCTGGCACAGAATCAAACCCAAAGTCGTCAGGGATCGAACCGGAAGTACGTACCATACCGATGAAGACGCTGATCTGGCCGATTGTCATGATAGACCCGGATTCGAGGTGATCCGACTCTGGCCCCCAGCCGGAATCGTCCACCATCTTCTCTCCTTCGTGGTCGATGTAGATCTCGCCGTGGACTAGATTCTCCATGCTCTTCCGAGCTTCTCCCGTGATGTAAACACCTTTGGACGCAGGCCCCACGGTGGGCGCCAACTGTCGTGGGATAATCACGGCAGACGTTACCGGGGGTAACTGATTTTGGGGCAAGACGACACAGGCGTTTGGGAGAGGGTTTAGCTCAGAGGAAGACATGATGGTACTCAATCTGGTGGCCGGAAATCAAGTCGCCGAGTTTCCGATCTCGATATATTAAGTCAACTCTCGTGTTACACTGGATATTCGATATCAGGCGATATTGCAAGAACTCTTGGATCTCTAAACTAGACCGAGGGGCCGGTTTATAAAGCACCCGGACCCCCCCGGGCTTGCCCCCAAGGCGCACCCTGAACCCTACCCGTACACCGCATACGAGAAACCCTAACTTTCCTTACTGTAACCCACAATCCGGGTTACGAGGCTTACGAACTTGGGCCTTCCAGAAGCTCCTTTATCTTTAGCCGGATCTTGCGCAGCGTCCATCGGGCCGAGTTACACCTTGGCGTTGGCCTACCGGGTTATAGTCCCTCCATCACCCTTGGCAGTTCCTCTCGTGATCCGAGTTAAACCCGTCGATTCTGGATCGATGTGCCGGGTCTGGAGCCTTCTGTCCGGGCCATAGCTCCGTTGGGCTTTGCTGGACCTAGCCGGGTCTCAGTACCAACATGATCCTGCTTTTGGGCCTCCGAGTCTCCATGCTATAATCTGGTTCTCCTTTGTCCGCCGATTCTTGACATAAACCGGCAGTGCATCTATAAACCGGATTCTACCAAATCCGGTTCAGGGATAAGCACCTCGGGGCACCCCCTTAACTGTTCCCCCAACATTAGCCTCCAGGTTAACACGAACGCTAGACCGTGGCTTGCTTGTTCGTATTAAGCTCATGAAATAAGAACAATCAAGAACCTGCTCAACCGGAGAAAAAAATCCGAGTCTTGGTTGTCGCCTTGAATTGATGAACCGGAACTTTCTTCCCTCGAGCACTTGATCTTGATCTGATAAAGATCTTATCTTCTTCCCCCTTCGCTCTTCACTTACCCATTTTAAACCGATTTGGTTCGATCGCGCGACTCTATCCGTGAGATTTGAGGAATCAAAAAATTCCTGGCTTATCCCGCGACTTACTCTCGCATTCAATGCACCAAATCCGGGATTTTTATCTCTATATCTCGTGGATCCAATCTTGGGTAATCTGGAATTGTGATAATCCTAGGGGCTCTTTTTGTAAAATTACCGTGTTAAACCCTAGGTTTAACCCTTGCCTATAAATAGTGACTAAGGGTAAAACTGGGTCATTCTATTCTCGCGCCCTCCACTTCGTCTTCCACCTCCAGCGCCGCCCGGGAGCTCGAGCTCTGCTTCCTACGCTGCCTCTGCCGGAGTATCGCCGCCATTCAGGAGTAGAAATGAAGGAGAAGTCCATGGCTAGCAAGAGCACCAGAGTCGGAAAGAAAAGGAAGTCCGGAAGTGCCACCAGTTCTTCTTCTAGAGACAAGGACATGACTGTGAACTGGTTCAAATATGAGATCACCGATGCCCGGCTCCAGGAGATGCAAGATTCCATTTTATTACCGGATAACATCTCCTAGCGTGCACCTGGATATAAGATCCAGCCTTCTCCAGGGCCGGATGAGGTAATCGTCTTTGAGGCTCATGTGGCCCGGGATTTCCATCCTCCCGGGTCTCATTTCTTTCGTAGCATATTATCACATTACTTGTTACACCCCGAGGATATACCTCCAAATTATGTCCTCAATGTTAAATTTTTTACAGTCCTCTGTAAGGACTATCTCCAAATTGAACCTAGTTTAGACTTGTTTCTGGAACACTTCTATTGTAATAAGCACCCGAAAGTTGTTGGGGGTGATCTGATTTGCTGTGGGGACGTTTCTTTCCAAAGGTGGAAATATATAGGCTATCTTGGCGTCGCTTTAGCTAGCCATCCTAAACTGTGGCAGCAAACTTTCTTCTACTACAAAGACACATGTCCAGAAGACGAGCCTCCTTTGCCGGGTTACCGTGTCGAGCGTCTAGTTTATGACAACAAGATGAAATCTTTCGCAGAACCGGTGTCCCGTTCCAAACTCACTCCACTTCTTAAACGCGGTAAGTACTTAATTGTCCATGGACTGACTGGTTTAGATCTAACACAGACCTGGGTGTCTTGGCATATCCAGCCCCTTATCATGAAGAACCGACTTTTCCATGACTATACTAGTTCTTCCACCGATACAATCATACATTCTGTCATTGTCCCTTGAAAGGTTGAACAAACAAAATTGTTCAAGGACTTGGTTGGAGTGAAGAGGGATAGACTCCATGACGTTGGTCTCCCGGATTTATCCATGGTGAACCCGGCTCCTTCAGTGAGCTATCTTTTCCCTTTCTGATAAACTGTATTGTTTTATAAACTGATTTTTCGATGTTCCTAACCTGGCCTTTTTCTAGTTCATAGTTTTCAGATGACTTCTGGGTTACCATTGACGAGACACCTACGTCTCCGGAGGAAAATGAAGACGGGGACTAATTGTTTTTGGGTTTTTGATAAAGATAAAATAAGACTAAACAAAAGGTAACTAAGCAAGATCAAAACAAAAGAAAGAGAGTGGATGTGTGAGACTCCCCTGGCAGCAAGCTAGAAGTCCCCGGGAATGGCGCTAGAAAAAGTACTTGATTTTGACGTGATCACACGCTCGTTGGGAGACCCCAAGCGGAACGTATGATGTAGTCTGGGGTAAATTTTTCCCCAGTGTGGAACCGTACTTTATCGAACTAGTAGGACTTTGTAGTCTTGAAAAAGGTTACTTGTATCAATGGTTATGTTTATTGATGTTGACCAAGCGTGGAACTTACACACAAGCACAAACTCTCTCTTGCCCCAACTTTTGTCGCACCCAGACTTCTAGAGGATACTCGCAGTTCCGTTGAACAGTAGTGGATTGGATTACGGGGCTTACCGGCACCCGCATCTCTTACGAGTAGGCCAACACACGTATGTGTGACAACCAACCCCTATCTGTTCAGCGTCTACGTAAACCATCCCATAGAAATCAGGGTACTACCATTGACGTACTTCATACCATACACACATGGTACGTCAACGGCGTTGAACAAAATGATAACACAACAGATCTCTAAGACACAAAAGATGGAAATAAGTTGCAAATAGCTCTCACTAAAGCAAAGATAGCAAATACACTCATCCAGAGGACACATGTCCCAACATATCATCATTATATCTCAGCGGAAGCATTCAAAGGGTCTGAGTACAGACAAATCCAAATAGGCTTAAGAAGCCGGAAATGAAAGGAAAACGGAGCCCATCCACGTAGTCTCGGATCCTGCCCAGGTCCGCTATCTACTCGTCAGCAGCCTCGTCAAACTCCACGTAGTAGCCGTCACGGGGATCCTCGTAAGCGTAGTCTGCGGAAACCACAGCCCCAAAGGGGTCAGTACATAAACGTACTGGCAAGCAAGACTCACAGTTCACCAAAGTGTAACCCGTCAACACCAAGCACAGATGCTTTGGGTTCAACGGAAGAAAAGGGGTATAAAGATGCTGCAACCGGCTGCACTAATCAACTACAGAACATACTACAACTTCCGGCTATCAGAAAGGGGATAAGATAGCGTATCGTAACCAACTATAACTACCTCCAAACAAACCCATCCTGGACCTCGCCCCTTATCCAAAGAAGCAATCCGAGAATAACTCACACAGTTGGATTAATGATGGATCAAGTTGTTGTGTCAATAAGCCTATTACTAGTCAAGTTATCATTAGTTAGGTGTAAGTTGTTCTGAGTACTTGTTAGCCAGTACTTTCACCAAGTTAACCATAACCGCGGAAAACACGGCTTCTCGAGAAGATTTATCCCTGCAGGGGTGCACCAATTTGGCCGTACACGTAAGAATATCCCGCCAGATGGGAATCAAACCCACCAAGCGAGGCACTCAACACAACTCAACTCTTCTTCGCATCAAGCCCAAAGAACCCCGTGCAGTGAGCGCACGGCTAATCAAGCCCCACGAAGAAAAGGGGAGCCTCATAGCACTCTAAGAACGTGTCTCCCTAAATGCCGACTACAAAAGTTCCACCCTGGCCTCGGGTTCGTACCTGCATATGCGTGCGGCAAATGGAAAACCCGAACTAAATGAGGCGATTTGGACGAGATGCGAATCGAATCAAATTGAGGGGGGCGCCCATACACGCTTCCCACATGCGGATAGTGCGCTCATCATGGATCAGTAGACAAGACCCTTTTCCTAATTAGGGTCGACACTAGCAGGCCTCAAAACCACGCCGGGCCTCCTGCCGGTGCCTTATCAGCAAATTATTATTACCTCAAGATTAACCGGTTGTTGTTTAACATCGAGCCCCAGAACATAATAGAAATAGTAACAGAAAGTAACTGAAAACAGACTCGAGCAAAAACAACCCTAAGCATGCTAGTAAGACACGGGCCCAAGCAACGGGGTTATAGGAGTGGAGGTGAGGCAATATCAGGGTTCAGGGTATCATGTGATAGGTTCGTAACCGAAGCAACGATACATATGGCTAGCAGAAATAGACAACGGAAAGTATCGGTAACCAATGTTGAAAGGAACACAGTGGTTCATGTGAGTGATAACTTGCCTGCAAACTCAGCAGCCTGGTACTGAGCTAGATCCTCAGAAGGGGTGTCGTAAGTATCGTCTGTCTCAACGTCGTCGTCTATCCGAGAAGAAGCAAACAAACAACGCAGAAATATAAACAATCAATACCATGGCATAGTGCACAATCATGGATGATGCATGACAATTTAATTGATGCACCAAAATAAACTAGTTAACATGGTAACACAGTTTAAATGGACCCATATGCAATTTGAGTTGCATATGAAAAGCCCATGAATTATGGTTGAAACAATTGTTTTCCAATTAACCAACAGATGAAAGTGGATTAGTATGATGCATGGAGGAGGAAAACAGAAAAATAACAACAATAGAATCAATTGGAAATAAGGTTTACCAAGTTTAGAAATTTATTTATTAAATTAAGAAATTTTGGTTCCTTAAAGGTGTTACACAAGCATTTGTTTTTTTCTACAATTTAAAGTGTTCAAAACAAACAAAATTCATATTTGAAAAGATCACACAATTTTAGGTGGATTACATGTTTCAAATATTGAAAAAGGGATTACAATGATTTAATTATAAATTAAACAAGTTTAAACAAGATTTAATTGAATTTAATTCAAGTGTGAATATTATTTGAAATTTATTTGTTCAAAACATAAATTCAAATCCATATTTGAAAAGTTTATATTTTCTGGTTTGAAAACATATTTTATAAGTTCAAAAATATTTTAATTTGAGCAAGTTATGAATTTAGCAATATTAAATGATTTATACAAGGTTTAAATTATTTAAGCAATTTTTAATTATTCGAAACATGAAACAAAATTTATATTTGAAAAGATGGTTCAAAATGGTATGGAAAACATATTTTATTTGCATTATTTGGATTAAGTATGAATTACTTATGCAATTATTCAAATTACAAATGAATTGTTTGAATTTGAAATTTGAATGCATTTGAATTAGTCAAAACAGAAAACAAATGTTATAAATAGATAGATAATTAAATTTGGAGCAGTGTACATATTTTACTTTTATTATTTGGGTTTATAAAATAAAAGTTATTTGCATTTTCATATTAGGGACCATTCTGTAATTATAAAAGGATTTAGATTAAAAAAAACTGGACAGAAATGTTCTGCACCGTGCAGTGACCTAGCCAGGGTCACTGCCAGTGGGCCAAGGGGCCAACGTGGCCAGCGCGTGCTGGCGTGGCAGCAGCAGTGGCTGACAGGGGGGCCACCCTGTCAGCGCGCTGCGCCAAAAAGATTGGATTTTCCCGTGCGGGAGGGGGGACTCGAACCCTGACCCTCCCGTGCGCGCGCACTGCACTGCTACCAGTGCGGTAAGCGTTCGTTTCTGTCAGTAACCGCTGCGAAGGTAAGGTATTCTTCAGTTTCGTTTACTGAATTTTTAACTGAACCAAGGTTTCTGAATTTTCGACAGAGACGGTGCGGTGGCCGGCGGCGATCACCGTGGTTGCTGTCGCTGTGCTTGCGTGTGGACGTGCACGGATGCGTGCGCTGTGGGTGGTGCTTGCGCAAGACAGAGAGGAGGAGGTGGAGGACACGGTGGCGCTCACCGCGGATGAAGAGGAAGCAGAGGGACGGTGCAGTGCGGCGGCCGGAGATGTCGAACACGGTGGCGTCGATCCGAGCCCGCTCGAGCTCAACGAAGATGTCGTGGTCGTAGAGGGAAGTACGGCGTGCTCGTTCCTGGGGGTAGAGGGAAATTCCGGTGAGAGAGAGAGAGGCGACGGCGGAGGAGAGGGAGAGGGGGAGCAGGTGGCTAGGGCTAGCTCCTGGGGGTCTAGGGCTGCTTTATAGAGGGGGGTAGGCGCTGCTGGCCGTCGGGGCGATACGGCGGCGACGTGGCACCGGCGGATGGCGCGCCGTACAGGAAACAGAAGGAGGGGAGCGGTGCGAAGGGGTACGCGGGCCAGGGAGTTGGGCTGGGCCGCGCGGGCTTCCCCCTCTGGTAAGCGTTTTCCTTTTCTATTTTTTTTTGTTCTTCTGTTTTTTTTTACAGAAAAGAAATAGGAAGAAAATTGGGGTTTTTAAGTTAGTAAAAATTAGGGAATAAATTGGGTGAGTTAATTAGGTCAATAGCAACCAATTGTCAACTTTAGTTTTTCAAAAGTTCAAATTGCTTTGCTGTTTTGTGATTTAATTCAAATTTGAAAGAATTTGCTTATTAATTGATTATTATTGAATACAAGATTTTTAATAGGGTGAACCCTATTTTTAATTAGAATAAATTATTAGAGTGGTTTTGGTAATTTTCATAATTTCAAAATTGGGTACTGTTTTTGAATGTGATTTGACTTTTGAATGCAATTTGAAATAAGTTTGGATTAATTTAATTATTAAAAGCCATAATTTTAATGGTTTGAACCTTATGGTTTTAAAATGGAAACAATTGGTTGTTTTTATTTGAACCTTTTATTTGAAAAGTTGTAACATAACAAGTATGAAACAAAGGTTTGAATATTGGTTTGAATTTGAAATAGAAAACAACTGAAAACAGATGCAACCAAAAGGAAAACAAATGCAAAACAAATGCAAGCAATTCAATGAGTATGATGACATGATGCAAAACTTTAATTAAACAAGAATCAAACATTCTAAATGGAAGTTTTCATACTTGGGATGTTACAAAATGCCCCCCCTTGAAGGAATCGCGCCCCGAGATTCCCTACTGAGAAGAGAAAAGGTCCGGATACTTCTTGCGAAGATCCTTTTCGGTCTCCCATGTTGCCTCTTTATCGGAATGATGGGACCACTGCACTTTCAAGAACTTTGTGCTCTTGTTGCGAGTCTTACGCTCGGTCTCATCGAGAATACGAACATGGTGCTCCTCATAAGAGAGATCATCTTGCAGTTCAATGGAATCATGATCAACTGCACGATCTGGATCTTTGAAACACCTCTTGAGTTGTGACACGTGAAACACATTGTGCACCTTGGATAGTTTTTCTGGAAGTTCGAGACGATAGGCATTTTCCGCACGCCTTGAGAGAATGTTGAAAGGACCAATGTATCTTGGTGCAAGCTTTCCTTTCACACCAAAACGATGAGTTCCTCTGAGGGGAGTTACACGCAGATATGCCTTGTCACCAGGTGCATAGATCATATCCCTGTGCTTGCTGTCATAGTAGATTTTCTGACGAGACTGAGCAATCTTGAGATTGTCACGAATGATACGAACTTTCTCCTCGGCTTCCTTAACAATGTCAGGGCCTAAGAGTGAACGTTCACCAGCTCCAGACCAATTGATTGGACTCCTGCATCTGCGGCCATAGAGTGCTTCAAATGGTGCCATGCCTAGGCTTGCCTGGAAGCTGTTGTTGTAGGAGAATTCAGCATATGGAAGACAATCCTCCCATTTCATGCCAAAGGAGATACCACATGCTCTGAGCATATCCTCGAGAATCTGATTGACTCTTTCGACTTGCCCTTGAGACTGAGGGTAATAAGCTGTGCTGAACAGAAGTTTAGTGCCCAATGCTTCTTGAAAGCTTTTCCAGAAATGAGAAGTGAATATGCTTCCACGATCTGAGCTTATTTCCAATGGAACACCATGAAGAGGAACAATCTTTGCTGTGTAGAGCTCTGCTAACTGGCTAGCTGAGATTGTTTCTTTGACAGCAAAGAAGTGAGCTACCTTAGTGAGACGATCAATAACAACGAAGATTGCATCGTTGCCCCTCTTGGACTTTGGAAAACCAGTGACGAAGTCCATTTCAATCATGTCCCACTTCCACTCAGGAATTTTCAGAGGTTGGAGTAGACCGGCTGTTTTCTGATGGACTGCCTTAACACGTTGACAAACGTCGCATTCAGAAACGTATTGAGCAATTTCACGTTTCATGCCAGGCCACCAATACAGTGTCTTAAGATCCTGGTACATCTTTGTACTTCCAGGGTGTATGGAGAGAGGAGTTTCATGAGCCTCCTTGAGAATGATATCTTTGAGACTTTGAACTTGAGGAACTGCAATGCGTCCTTCGAAGAACACAGTTCCCTTGTCATCAATTGAGAAGGACTTGAATTTCTCCTTGCCTTCTTTGATATGTGTTCTACTATCTTCTTGACTTCAGCATCACGAAGTTGTTCAGAACGAATCTTGTCCTCGAGAGTTGGACTGGCTGTCAAGCTAGCAAGATAGCCTTGAGGAACAAGACCAAGGTTTAGCTTCTGGAATTCTTCATGAAGTGGAGGTTGGCTTTCCATGATCATGAGATTATTGCAATAAGACTTGCGACTAAGAGCATCGTCCATAACATTAGCCTTGCCTGGAGTGTAAGAAATGGTGAGATCAAAGTCTTTAATCTTTTCAATCCATCTCCTTTGCCTGAGGTTTAGATCTGGTTGAGTGAAGATGTATTTCAGACTCTTATGATCGGAAAAGATTTCAGTGCGATTACCCAACAAGTATTGTCTCCATTTCTTGAGGGCAAACACAACTGCTGCAAGTTCAAGGTCATGTGTGGGATAGTTTTGCTCATGTGCATTCAACTGACGTGAAGCATAAGCCACAACTTGACATTCTTGCATAAGAACTGCACCTAGACCTTGGAGAGATGCATCGCAGAATATCTGGAAAGGTTTGGTAGTATCTGGGCCAACCAGAACTGGTGTAGAAGTGAGTTTAGTCTTCAGGAGATTGAAACTTTCATCACATTGTGGAGACCAAACGAACTTATTGTCCTTCTTTGTGAGATCAGTGAGAGGTTTGGCAATCTTGGAGAAGTTTTGGACGAAATGACGGCAATAGCTAGCCAAGCCAAGAAAACTTCTGACTTGCTTCACCGTCTTAGGAGGTTTCCAATCGACAATTGCTTTAACCTTTCCTGGATCAATGGCTATGCCCTTGGCGGAGATGACATGACCAAGGTAAGCAACTTCTGGAATCCAGAACTCACATTTGGAGAACTTGGCATATAGACGATGCTCGCGAAGTTTCATGAGAGTGAGACGAAGATGTTCTCCATGCTCTTCCTCGGATTTTGAGTAGACCAGAATGTCATCGAGATATACCACAACGAACTTGTCGAGGTATTCATGGAAGACAGAATTCATGAGTCTAGAGAATGTCGCCGGTGCATTGGTGAGACCAAAGGACATGACGGTGTATTCATATAGACCGTACCGAGTGGTGAAAGCTGTTTTTGGAATATCTTCATTTCTGATCTTTATTTGATGGTAACCCATCCTCAAGTCCAACTTGGAGAATATTGAGGCTCCAGCAAGTTGATCAAAAAGATCATCGATACGAGGAATTGGATACTTGTTTTTGATGGTTTTCTCGTTAAGAGGACGATAGTCAACAACGAGTCTCTTTGTTTGATCCTTCTTTGCAACGAACAGAGTTGGGCAACCCCAAGCGGAGGAACTAGGTTGAATGTAATCTTTTTCCATGTACATATCGATTTGCTCCTTTAACAGTTTCAGTTCAGGAGGAGCTATCTTGTATGGATGCTTAGAGATTGGAGCAGTACCTGGTTCAAGCTCGATCACGAACTCAACTGCTCTGTCCGGAGGCATCCCTGGCAACTCTTCTGGAAAGACGTCAGGGAATTCACAAACCACCGGAACATTTTCGAGTAGAGGTAGAGGTTTAGCATCGAGGGTGTACAGCTGAACAGAACTTGATTCATTTGGAGAATAGACTATCTGGCCAGAAGGGTGGAACAGAGTTATTGACTTCTGAGCACAGTCAATCGTAGCTTTATTGGCCTTCAACCAATCCATGCCCAGAATGACATCAATGTCAGAATTTCCCAGCAACATGAGTGAAGCAAGGAATATGTGGCCTCCAATTAGGATTTGATTATCCTTACTTATCTTGGAAGTCAACATTTGAGATCCCGGTGAGTGAACAGTGATTTGATTGCTTAGTGGAACCACACTTAAGTTGTTTGTTGTGGCAAAAATCTTTGACACAAAAGAATGCGATGCTCCGGTATCAAACAACACTTTAGCTGGAATAAAGTTTACGGGCAATATACCGAGAACGACGTCAGCAGCTTCCTCAGCTTTGTCAGCCTTGATATGATTCACCCTCGCGGTCCTCCCGACAGGCCTGTTGTTGGAGTTGAAGGCTTTAGCCGGGGGAGCACGCACCATTGCCTGGTTTGTGTTGGGACGAGGAGGTGGTGGTAGCTGCCTCTGAGTGCACTTGTCAGCATAGTGCCCCGTCTGCTTGCATTTGTAGCAAGTGACGACACGAGGAGTATCTGGCCTTGGATGCCCCATTGAAAACCTCTGAGCCTGCATCTGAGCTGGGTTGGGTGGGCGGGGAGCGAAGCCTGGAGAAGCTTGGGCATATGGAGCCCTAGTGACAGCAGCATTTGGCAGCCAGATGCGGCGCTTCTGCGGAGGGGTGGTCATGTTGGAGGAGGAACCACCCTCACGCGAGTACTTCCGAGACTCCTCGAACGCCTTGCGCCCATTTTCCTCATTGAGCGCGGTGTTCACGAGCTCCTCGAAGTCTTTGGCCTTGATGTTGGTGAGGGCGTACTTGAGTTCCGGGTTAAACCCTCTGCGGAACCTTGCCATCTTCTTAGCCTCAGTGGACACCTCATCACCAGCGTAACGAGCGAGGCGATTGAACTCACTCTGATAGCCAATGACGTCCAGCTTGCCCTGCTTGAGTGAGCAAAACTCTTCACGCATCCTTTCCATGAGACCATCTGGAATGTGGTGCTTCAGGAAAGCTTCCTTGAAACAATCCCAGGTGATTGGGTAGCCAGCTCTCATGGTCTGGTAGTTCTCCCACCAAGTAGCTGCCTGACCCTTCAGTAGGTAGGAGGCATACTTGACCTTGTCTTCCTCAGCAACGTGAGCAATGTCCAGAGCCTTGGCCATCTCACGGATCCAGTCATCAGCATCCAGAGGCTCGCGTGTTGCCACGAAAGCTCTCGGCCCCAGACTCAGAAACTCCTTGATACTGACTCGTGGAGCGTTCTGGTTGTTGTGCTGATTAGCCTGGAACTGGTGAAAGATCATCGTCCGTTTTGGTAATTATATGACAACATAACTGTTTGATCTAATGTTCGTTCAAATGATGAAAATGCCCAGGTTATTAGGTTCACTATATTTATGGGGCTAATGCTTGAGATATTCGAAAAGTGCTAAGAGAAAGAAAGCCAGGGAACCAAAATGTGCAGGGGCGGAAGCTCCGGTGAACCAACCGGAGGCTCCGGTAAATCCACCGGAGGCTCCGGTGAATCCACCGGAGGCTCAGCCCTCTGCTGCCACTCAGCCTGTGCGCAAATAGGCTCCGGTGCGCATCCGGTGGTTCCTCCGCCAAAATACCCTTCTGTTGGAAAGTGGCGGAGGTTCCACCGGAGGCTCCGGTGGACATCCGGTGGCCCCCTGGTCCAAGTGCAAATGGACTCCGGTGGAGGGTCCGGTGGTGGCTCCGCCAGATACCCCTTCTGTTGGAAAGTGGCGGAGGTTCCACCGGAGCCTCCGGTGCGGGTCCGGTGGGCGGAACCTCCGCTCAATCCACCGGAGCCTCCGGCCTCCTCAGCAGCGCGCAAAGGATAAGGCACTGCGCAACTGCGCAGTGCACAGAAGACCCACCGGAGCCTCCGGTGAAACCACCGGAGCCTCCGGTGCCCTGGACTGCAAATGGCCACTTGAGTGCCAAGAGTATAAATACCCCTTCACCTACCTCATAAATGCTAAGCTTTTCCCATTCTCTCTCCTAGCCATTAATGAAAGCTTCAACCACCTAGATCTCCCACTCCGTCCACCCAATCACTCCCAAACTTGGTGGAGAGCTAGAGGAGACCTAGATCCACACTTCCACCAAAGGAATCTCAAATCCATCCACCACAACCTAGTAGATCTAGAATCCTACTTGAGGCCTAGAAACCTTAGTAGATCTCGTGCTTGTAGTTTCCACCTTGTTGCAAGAAGCTACGGATTGCTTGAGAGCCTCCATCCATCTTGTGGAGTGACCTCAAGCCCTTGTAAAGGTTTGGTCAACGCCTTCAAGTCGACCTCATAGTGGAAACGAGCATCTCCCTCACCGGAGAAGCTCAAGGAGAACAAGGTGTGCACAACCGTGCTATTGAGGAGCGCCTAGGTGGCTCCCCACCTCTCCAACGTAGACGTACTTCTCTTTGAGAAGGAACTACGGTGAATCATATCCTTGTCTCCTTGTTTACACTTGTTGTTTGCTTTACTACCTTACGCTTTACTTCCGTTGCGCATACTACTCTCTTCACATAGGTTGTTCACCTAGTTGCACATCTAGAGAATCGTATCTTATCTTACTAGGCCCTTTAAAAAGAAAAGAAAAGAAAAATTGGTAGTCAACCTATTCACCCCCCCCTCTAGTTGACCATAGTGCACTTTCAATTGGTATCAGAGCCTCGGCTCTTACTAAGGGCTTAACCGCCTAAGAGTACAATGGTCGATGAAAATACCCCCGGTAGTTCTAGTGCGGAGATCTCCAAGATGTCCGACAGTATAGCTAACCTACAAGACTCGGTTGGAATCCTCCAAACCGAAATGTCTAAGGTTAGCTCTACTGTCAGTATGGAGGTTTCTAGCATCAAGAAAATGATGGAGGTATTGATGGGGAGAACCAAGGAGTCCGAGGAAACACCTCCCACCCCAAACGATGTTAGCTCGGATGAAGAATCCATTCCGGACATTAATGAAATGGAAGCTAACATCGCTTTAGCTAAGGCAAAAGCAAAAGCAAAAGCAAAAGCCGATAAAAAGGCTAAGGGTAGTGGGAACTCCGAGGGCTCCAAGTCTCAATCGGCTAACGGTTCGGGGTCTAACTCTAAAGTTCCACCGCCTCCCAATTACGATTCTATCCACCCTATTGCTACAATACCACACATGGTTAATGTTGGAAATCCTCCCATGCTTAACACTAACGAATTCTCATCATGGAAGTTCGATATGGACTCTCATATTTCAGGTTGTTGCACCGCTCTATGGAGAAGCGTTGTTCATGGATTCCATCCTCATGATCCAAACAACTTGACCCCAAGAGAGGACGTGGAGTTCCAACTCAACAAGACCGCTATTGTGACTATCCAAAAGGCCCTCCCAAGAGAACATCTTGAGCACATTCGCGGCTTGAAGACCGCCAAGGAAGCATGGGATAAACTTGACTCCTTGTTCCAAGGAAATGCTAGCATTCAATCATCAAAATATGATGTTGCTCTCGACAAGTCCGAGAACTTTGTCATGCTTGAAGACGAGAGTCCCGATGAGCTATATAGAAGAGTTGTCACTCTTGGCAATCAACTAAGAGATTTTGGGAAAGAGGAAATCTCGGATGAATGGATCAAGAGGAAGTTTGTCAAGGCCATAACTCCATTTGAGAAGAACCTCTCCACTAGCATTCGAACAAGATCCGACTACAACTCCCTCAACTCCATTGGAGTGCTAAGTGAGTTCATTGCCATATCCTTATCTCACAAAAGTGCGGATGATGCTCTTGCTCGCTCTAGAGGACATGGAAAGTCTCCCAACCTTGCCTTGAAGTCTAGAGCAATGGCCAAGATTGAAGAAGTTGTTGATGATGATGATGATGATGAGGAGGACTATGAGGATACATACAAGGGTGCCCATAAATGTATTGCTCTTGCCATGCAAGGGTATTGGAAGAGATGGGAGGCTCACAAAGCCGGTGCCCCAAGACCTTCAAGGAACAAGATCTTTAGGAAGAAAGGGGAACGGCCAAGGACATGTTATAATTGTGGAAGTGCAAACCACTTCGTCAAAGAGTGTCCCTTTGAGCCAAGAGAAGAGAATGAAGGGAAGCTTGTTCGCAAGGACAAGAACAAAGCTCCACAAAACAAGAACCTCGCTAGAAGGGTTCCAAGGGCTCTATATGTTCAAGAAGGCCCCACATTGGAGACATACTACTCCGGAGATGAAGGAGAAGATGAAGTCGTAGGTGTTGCCCACGTCGCCATAGCTACCACTTCCTCTTCATCGGTCTCTCTATTTGAATCTCCCAATGAGAAGACATCGATCCGACCTACATGTCTCATGGCAAAAGCCACCGCGGTAATAACTTCCACCTCCAAGTCTATTACCACTACCTCTCCCTCATTATTGGATTGTGTTGAAAACATCGGTGACGATGAGGAGGCCAAGAACCTAGGGTCTTGGTTGAGTAGTCTTGAAGGTGAAACTAAAGAAAAAGTAAAAACTCTCCTAAGGCAACTTGATGATGCCAACTCTCTCATTGATGAGAAAGAGGAAATCATCATGACCTTGGAGAATCATGGTGGTACCAATGAGAATCATGATGGTGAACTAATTAAGGCTCTCGAAAAGGAGAGATCCATGAGAGCCTCTCTTGAAGAAAGACTATCTAGTTTACAAGACTCTTATGCTATTAGTGTTTCTAAGCTTAGGAAAGATAATGAAAAATCTCTTGCCAAACTTAAGAAAGAACATGCTAAATCTCTTGTTTTGCTTAAAGAATTTGAAGAGGAAGAGTTGAAGCTAGGAATATCTCATCAAAAACTTGACGAGGAGCATGACAAACTAAAAGAAGAATTTAAATCTCTTAAGGAAATTCATGACGAACTTGCCAAGTCTCGAATCAAGCTTCTAGCTCAACAATCAAATAAGCATGTTGCATCTTCATCAAATAGCATTGTTATTGCACCTACCTCTTCTACTACGACTAACAATGTAGGGAAGGAAAGAATTCTCAACGATGCAATAAGCTCTCAAGGTGCCAAGAAAGGAAAAGAGGGACTTGGGTTTATTTCCAAGTCAAAGAAGATATCCAAGAATGTCACTACTCCCCCTCAAAAGGTTGTTTTTGTGAAAGAGGGTGAGGTGACCAAAGAAAAGGAGACCAATGCCATTACGGGTGGTGATACCTCTAGGGGGAGCATCACTCATAATGATTTCGCCGGAAAATATAATCCATCTTATGTTCTTATGAAATCTAGGGATGGACATGTTTATGCTAAATACGTTGGTACTTCGTATGGTGATGATTATCATTGGACTATTTGGGTTCCTAAGACCCTTGTTACTAACAAAAGAGGACCCATTGAAGGATGGGTACCTAAATCAAGAAATTGATCTCTTGTAGGGAAAAGCTTCCGGGTCTAACAAATGGACAGTGGATAGTGGTGCATCCCAACATATGACCGGAAGCCATGACGCAATAAGCAATCTTGAACCTCCTCTACCTCATCTCAATTGCGTCACTATTGGTGATAAGTCCGAGCTTAAGGTATTGGGACGAGGCAAGGTAGCAATCTCAAACGATTTATCAATTGAGAATGTTCTCCTTGTTGAGTCCCTTGGCTATAATTTGATGTCCGTTCTTCAACTTGCGAATTGTGGTTTCACCTCGTTCTTTAATAGAGAGAGTGTGATTGTCACTTGGGAGACATCTCTTAAAGTAGCCTTTGTTGGGTTTGTCGAGAACGGCATGTATGTAGTGGACTTCTCTAAAGAAGACACATGTGCCGCGACATGCCTAATGGCTAAAGTTGATGTGGGGTGGCTTTGGCATCGCCGACTAGCCCACACCAATATGAGAATGTTACATGATCTCCAAAGTGGCAATCACGTTCTAGGACTAACCAAAGCTAAATTTGCTAAAGATCGTGTGTGTAGCTCTTGCACCTTTGGGAAGCAACATGGAGAACAACACCCAACCAAGACAACAATCTCCACTACAAGAATTCTCGAGCTCATTCACTTAGATCTCTTTGGTCCACTATCCTATGATAGTCTCGGAGGAAAGAAGTATTGTTTGGTGATTGTGGATGACTATTCAAGATATTGTTGGGTGTATTTCTTCAAGAGGAAAAGTGAAACTCAAAGTAGAGTCATCGAGTTCATCACTCTTGTTGAGCGCCAACACAATGCTACCATATTGGCAATCCGGAGTGATAATGGCTCGGAGTTCAAGAACTACACCGTTGAGGCTTTTCTTAGTGAAGAGGGCATTGCTCATCAATACTCCACTCCATATACCCCTCAACAAAATGGTGTTGCGGAGAGAAAGAACCGGACTTTGATGGATGCGGCTAGAACTATGATTGTGGAGTTCTCTTCTCCCTATAACTTTTGGGCCGAAGCCGTCTCCACCGCATGTCACGCCACCAACCGGTTATATCTTCGCAAGATCTTGAACAAGACCCCCTATGAGATTCTCACGGGTAAGAAACCGGATGTATCTTACTTCAAGGTCTTCGGTTGCAAGTGCTTCATTCGCAAGAAAGGTAAACGGTTGTCAAAATTTGAGACTAGATCTTATGAGGGCATTTTTGTTGGTTATGCCACAAACGCTCACGCCTATAGAGTCTACAACAAGTCCACCGGACAAGTTGAAGAAGCTATAGACGTGGTGTTTGATGAGGATAATGGCTCCCAAGGGGGGCGTATAGATCATGGTGTTGTAGGAGATGCAATTCCTCCCATCGTCATAAGAAGAATGGGGATTGGTGAAATAATCCCCATTGAGGGACACCGGATGACGGAGGGAGAAGGACTATGCCCCACTCAAGTGGAGCCATTGACTACACCCATTGATGATCAAGCATTCCAACAAGATGCACCAAGCCCTCAAGCTAACGATCAAGGCCAAGCTAATGATCAAGGCCAAGCTAATGAACAAGGCCAAGCAACACACCTAAATCTTGATCAAGATTCTATTATTGTTGAGAATGCTCAACCTAGTGGTGATTCGTCACCCATCTTTGATCAAGGACGAAATGAAGATGGACATGTCTCCGATGAAGAAGGTGATTCTCAATCAATATCCAAGGAATCTTTGGAGGAGATACTGGCTCGAAGAGCAAAGAGAAGGCTAGAGAATCTTGAACGAGCGGGTCATACGGAGGACATGATTCTTGGTCAAGTTCGTGGAAGAGTGATCACTAGAAGGCAATTGGCGGATTTTAGCAAGGCTCATGCATTTGTCTCCTTCATTGAACCCAAGAAGGTATATGAAGCTCTCGAAGATCAAGATTGGCTTGAAGCCATGCATGATGAACTCAATAACTTCGAGCGCAACACGGTGTGGAAATTAGTGCCAAGACCCAAGGATTGCAAAAATGTCATTGGCACCAAATGGGTGTTCAAGAACAAGCAAGACAAAGATGGTATTGTCATTCGCAACAAGGCAAGATTGGTGGCCCAAGGTTTTTCTCAAGTCGAAGGTATCGATTTCGGGGAAACCTTTGCCCCCGTAGCTCGCCTTGAATCCATTCGTATCTTACTTGCCTATGCATCTCATCATAACTTCAAATTACAACAAATGGATGTCAAAAGTGCTTTTCTTAATGGTCCCATTAATGAGTTAGTATATGTCAAGCAACCTCCGGGTTTCGAGGATCCCAACCACCCCGATCATGTCTATAAACTTGATAAGGCGCTCTATGGACTTAAACAAGCTCCACGTGCGTGGTATGAGCACCTTAAAGAGTTTCTAGTAGATCGCGGGTTTAATGTTGGTTTAATCGATCCCACCCTCTTTACCAAGACGGTTGGAGGTGACTTGTTCATATGCCAACTCTATGTGGATGACATCATTTTTGGGTCTACTAACACCTTGTTCAATGAGGAGTTTTGCAAGCTTATGACCGATAGGTTTGAGATGTCTATGATGGGAGAGTTGGAGTTCTTTCTTGGCTTCGAAGTGAATCAATATTATGAAGGAACCTTCATCAAACAAGCCAAATATACTCAAGACATGCTCAAGATATTTAATATGAATGATGCCAAACCTATGAAGACCCCTATGTCCACAACCACCGACTTGAAACCCGACCCTAATGGGAAAGAGGTAGATCAAAAGGTATACCGCTCCATGATTGGCTCTTTGCTTTACCTTTGTGCATCTAGACCCGATATCATGTATAGCGTAGGTAAATGTGCAAGGTTTCAAGCCTCTCCGAGGCAAAGTCATTTGGAAGCCGTGAAACGAATCTTTCGATATCTAGTTCATACCCCAAACTTCGGTCTTTGGTACCCCAAGGGTTCAAGCTTTCAGCTCATTGGTTACTCGGATGCGGATTATGCGGGAGAGAAGACGGATAGGAAGTCCACATCCGGGGGTTGCCAATTTCTTGGCCGCTCCTTGGTTTGTTGGTCTTCCAAGAAGCAAAATTGTATTGCTCTCTCCACCACCGAGGCCGAGTATATCTCCGCGGCAAGTTGTTGTGCCCAATTGCTATGGATGAGGCAAACCTTGAAGGATTATGGTATTCATTTTGACAAGGTGCCTCTTCTTTGTGACAATGAGAGTGCTATCAAGATCGCCTACAACCCGGTTCTTCACTCCAAGACGAAGCATACTGAGATTCGTCATCACTTTATTCGGGATCATGTTGAGAAAGGTGATATTGATCTCTCTTATGTCTCCACCACGGATCAACTTGCCGATATTTTCACGAAGGCCCTTGATGAACCAAGATTTCGAGCTTTGAGGAATGAACTAAATGTCATCGATTCCTCCAACTTCACTTGAAACCTTGCATATCTACCCTCATTATACTTGCTATCTAGTCTAGGTGTAGGCATGGATATAGGGGGAGCGCTACTCAACTCATGAGTATGCACTCCTTTTATTATGCGAAAATCAATAAATCATTGCATATCTAGTCAATTTGTGACTCATTGTGCTTAATTGTGAGTAGTAATTTTGGACCCAAGATATATCTTCGCGGTGCCAAGTTACACACTCAAACATGGTGGCCTCGGCCACCAACCCTTGAGGTGTTTTTGATCACTTTCTCACTTTATATCCTCATCTTGACAACTCGTACGGGTTCGGTTTTTCACTCGTTTTATGGTTCTTGCGAACCCCGTCGAGCAATGTCTCTCGTATGACAGTAACGTTTTTCCAACCCAAGCCCCACTTGCCCAAACCCTCGCTCTTATAGTATTGCTCGAGTTTTTCTAATCTTGGCGCGCTGAAATATCATCTGGGCGGAACCTCCGGTGAAACCACCGGAGGCTCCGCTGGGCCTGTCCACCGGAACCTCACCGGAGGCTCCGCTGGGTCCCTGCGGCTCAGCGGGCCAAAACTTAACGTTTTGGGACAGGGGCGGAGGCTCCGGTGGAATCCACCGGAGGCTCCGCTGGCGGGAGCGGAGGCTCCGGTGAAACCACCGGAGGCTCCGCCGGCGGAAAAATTACAGCGGATAAGTTGTGGGGGCGCGGGGGTAAGTGAGATCCAATCTCATTTTCCCCCACCCGCCCCCATCTTCCTCCTCTCAAACCGCCGCCGCCCCCAAGCTCACCGCCGCCGGATTCGGGCGCTCCACCGCGGGGAGACCTCCTCCCTGCCTCAGGACGCCCCGGGACTCTTCCCTCCTCCCTTTTTCACCATGGATGCCGCCGGTACGTGCTCTCTCTCTCTCTCATCTAGTTGATAGATGAGATGCATAAGAGCTCATGTTCTAGCCTTCTAGATTTGTGGATTTGGTGTTAGGAGTGGAATTTCCCTAGTACAAACCCTAGTAACCTAGAAAGTGTATGTTAGGTTTGAATCATTGTGGGTATCTGGGCTCCATTACCCTAACCCTAGATTATTCCTTCCTAACACCATATTGGGTTCTTGGTTTTGTGCGTGCTTTATCCTCTCGAGCTTTACTCGTTCTTCATATTCTCCTTGCTTTCTCTCTTTAGATGCTTCCGGTTCCAAGGGAAAAGGGCAACGGTACAAGTCCACCGGCCGCCGCAAACCTCCACCCGTGGATGAGGTTCAAGCCGAACTTGACAGCACTCATGGCAAGCGCAAGCGTTTTCCGGCTCCCGAGAAGACTTTGCCAAGGAAGAACACCACACCAACCGCATCCAAGATGTCCGATGCGGCATTTGTGAAGGAAAGAAGGGAAAATCCGTATGTGATTGCTCGTGACCGCCTAATGCCCCAATTCCGGGGCAAAGATCCGCGCTTTCACACCGTCTTCCAAGGGCAAATTTATCATGAGGTCTTAATGAGGAAGTCGAAGGAGAATGTTGTTCCCCAACATGCTATAAGTATTGGACACATGGAACGCAATCACACGTACTTTGGGGAGGCCCTCGAGCTCATTGAGAAGTTTGGTCTCGGTCCCATTATCACTCTTCAACAAGACTTTGATGAAGAGCTCGTCTGTCAGTTCCTTGCCACAGTTCATCTTGGCAATGAGACCAACCGCAACCTCATTTGGATGACCAAGGGAAAACAACTTGACATCACTTGGAAGGATGTTGGAACTATTCTTGGTGGCTACCCAGATTTTGGCCCTTTTGCCAACGGAGAAGAATTTGCTAATGGATGGTTTCGAGTTCACTCCGCTCAATCTCGTTCGAAAGATGACCTCACTCCCCTCTATCATTGGAAGAAATATGCCGTGGGGTTCGTCAAGGGTCTCTTTCCCACTTATGACATCATGTTACGGATCTATAGAGAGACTATCCATCCAAAGGCGGGCAATGTGGATGAGATTCAAGGTTACATGAAGAACTTGATGCTTCTTACTCATCAACACCGTATGGATGCCACTCCTCGCAAGCTTGATGTGCTTGACTACATTTGGAACGAGTTGTGGCATGCCATTGCCAACCGCAAGAATGCTTGTTTTGGGCCTTTCATCATGAAGATCATATTGCACGTGTGGAATGATAAGTTTCCGGATGACCCTTTGGATGATGCGCTTTGGATCTCTCACACGGAAAAGCGGCTTCTCATAAAGAATCACACTGAGCCCGTTGTGCATCCCACTCCAGCTGTCCGCAAGCACAAGGCTAGGCCTCGCATCATTGTGGATGAGGAAGAAGCCGAGGGTCCATCTCAACCCCCTCCCTCTAGCAATGCTTTCAAATGGATGGCACGGGCTCTCAAGAAAGTGTTTTGCTTGAACAAGAAGATTGAGCAACATCAATGGGAAGCACATTATGATGCGGAACTCAAGGCACGCAAAAAGGCTCAAGCATCTCGTGAACGTCTCCGTGAAGAGGGTCTCTCCATTGAATCCCCGGTTCTTGATAGCATCACAGATTGGGATGCTTGGCAAGCTAAGGACTCCAAGGGCAAGCTCATTGAATGGTCCGAGGAAGAAGGAGACGAAGCCACTAGCTCTCGCCACCGTGATCCCTCCCCGGCTCCGGAAGCCTCTTCCTCATCCTCCGAGTGATTTGGGACGTTTGTATCTTGGTCTCTCTCTTTTTGGTATCTTGATGCCAAAGGGGGAGAGAACGATATATTAGGAAATGGGCATTTGCATGGTCCCTCAAGCTTTCTTTGATTTGCATCTCTCTTTTGCTTGAGGGAGTTTGATTTGAACTATTTGGAACTTCGTTTGTTTACGTTATTCGTATCTTTCGTGAACCTCGTTATATTATGATCATGTGTGAACCTCGTTTCATATTATCTATGTATTGTGTGTGTTATGTGCTATCATTGTCATATTGCTATTATATATCATGCCTTAGTAATTTCAATATGAAAAGAGCATATCTTTAGGGGGAGCTCCGTTCATATTGAGTCCGTAATCATGCAAATAATTATGTTGTCATCAATTACCAAAAAGGGGGAGATTGAAAGATCATCGTCCGTTTTGGTAATTATATGACAACATAACTGTTTGATCTAATGTTTGTTCAAATGATGAAAATGCCCAGGTTATTAGGTTCACTATATTTATGGGGCTAATGCTTGAGATATTCGAAAAGTGCTAAGAGAAAGAAAGCCAGGGAACCAAAATGTGCAGGGGCGGAAGCTCCGGTGAACCAACCGGAGGCTCCGGTAAATCCACCGGAGGCTCCGGTGAATCCACCGGAGGCTCAGCCCTCTGCTGCCACTCAGCCTGTGCGCAAATAGGCTCCGGTGCGCATCCGGTGGTTCCTCCGCCAAAATACCCTTCTGTTGGAAAGTGGCGGAGGTTCCACCGGAGGCTCCGGTGGACATCCGGTGGCCCCCTGGTCCAAGTGCAAATGGACTCCGGTGGAGGGTCCGGTGGTGGCTCCGCCAGATACCCCTTCTGTTGGAAAGTGGCGGAGGTTCCACCGGAGCCTCCGGTGCGGGTCCGGTGGGCGGAACCTCCGCTCAATCCACCGGAGCCTCCGGCCTCCTCAGCAGCGCGCAAAGGATAAGGCACTGCGCAACTGCGCAGTGCACAGAAGACCCACCGGAGGCTCCGGTGAAACCACCGGAGCCTCCGGTGCCCTGGACTGCAAACGGCCACTTGAGTGCCAAGAGTATAAATACCCCTTCACCTACCTCATAAATGCTAAGCTTTTCCCATTCTCTCTCCTAGCCATTAATGAAAGCTTCAACCACCTAGATCTCCCACTCCGTCCACCCAATCACTCCCAAACTTGGTGGAGAGCTAGAGGAGACCTAGATCCACACTTCCACCAAAGGAATCTCAAATCCATCCACCACAACCTAGTAGATCTAGAATCCTACTTGAGGCCTAGAAACCTTAGTAGATCTCGTGCTTGTAGTTTCCACCTTGTTGCAAGAAGCTACGGATTGCTTGAGAGCCTCCATCCATCTTGTGGAGTGACCTCAAGCCCTTGTAAAGGTTTGGTCAACGCCTTCAAGTCGACCTCATAGTGGAAACGAGCATCTCCCTCACCGGAGAAGCTCAAGCAGAACAAGGTGTGCACAACCTTGCTATTGAGGAGCGCCTAGGTGGCTCCCCACCTCTCCAACGTAGACGTACTTCTCTTTGAGAAGGAACTACGGTGAATCATATCCTTGTCTCCTTGTTTACACTTGTTGTTTGCTTTACTACCTTACGCTTTACTTCCGTTGCGCATACTACTCTCTTCACATAGGTTGTTCACCTAGTTGCACATCTAGAGAATCGTATCTTATCTTACTAGGCCCTTTAAAAAGAAAAGAAAAGAAAAATTGGTAGTCAACCTATTCACCCCCCCTCTAGTTGACCATAGTGCACTTTCAACTCGGCCATCTGCGTCACGACCTGAGTCATCTGAGTCAACAGCTCCGTGATTGGCGGTGGCTCAGGCGGGTTGTTCCTTGTTGCCGGCATCCTGAATAGACATGCATTTTAGCACAACAATAGAAAGGATTGACTTGGTAACCGAAAGAGAGATTATTCCGACGCATGAATAGATAACCAACAGGTACATCATCACATGTTCAAATACATCAGAATATCCAACACACCATAAATGGTTCGAAAGCCAAAGGATAACTAAACATAGCTAAGAATGGATACATCGGTACTCCCATGCTCATCACGCAGGACGGCGGTGAGTAATACGACGAGAGGTACGGTGAGGAGCACGCCCACGAAAGTAGGTAGAACGACGATCCACATAGATCTGACATGGTCTGAGAGCGACTCTAGGTGTGGTGAAGTACATAGCGTCGACTCCCTGTGCTCCAAAGCGTGGAATCCCAGTGTAACCAGCACCGAGGTTGAGGAGTGGACCTCTGATCGGCTCGTAACCTCCAGCATCTGGCAGACGACGACCAACTGGCTGATCGAAACGTGCAAAGCGCTCATCTCCAACAAAGTCTGTGGTGTAAGTCGCCAGACGAGTCAAAGCAAGGTAGAGCTGCTCTCTGACTGAAACCAACTCCTGAGATAGTGTGCTGGCAACTGCGTCACTGTGCCTCACAAACTGAGCGGTGGTGTGCAGCCTGGAGTTATCATGCTCGTAAACATCCAAGTTGTCATAGAGAGTGAAGTGAGCTCCCTCCGAAGTGATGTAACCACGGGGGATGTGGCGATATATAGAATCGTCAAATCCCCAGTAGTCAGCACGAAGGACGGTGAGACTCACATAAGCTGCCTGTTGCACAGCCATATCCACTGTGGAACCTACTGCCTCGTAGCGGTGGACAACGCTCATGCCATCATCTGACAGAATGTAGACGATAGCCTGGTAGTAGGTCTGGTCAAACTCTCACTGCTGCTCGTAGACCTGGTACTCTGGTGCCCAACGGAACCCCAGATAAGTGACCATGTCTCTCAGCATCTCCGGATAACCGGCAGTGCTCTCGCAACGAGTCATCCGAACCACCTACGGGAAGAACCTGAGATCCATCTGCAGATGATCGGGGAAGTTTTGATTAGACGCCGGTAGAAGAACTGAAGTGGAAAGCAACAACAAGGTTTCAACGGACGAAAAGGATGTTGAGAAGAACAGGATATCGA
Source organism: Alopecurus myosuroides (assembly GCA_028641055.1). NCBI lineage: Eukaryota > Viridiplantae > Streptophyta > Magnoliopsida > Poales > Poaceae > Alopecurus > Alopecurus myosuroides. Next base: position 985,791 of record CM054060.1, on the reverse strand, counting down.
AGCAACATCGGGAAACACGAGACCAAAAACTCCTGAGGTACTACGGAAAACCCATCCGGGCTTCTAAAGGATCAATATCTACTGCTCAAGGAATAGAGGATTTGCTTCCGGGGCTTACACGCCTCCGTTCTCAATCATGAGTAGGCAACATGATAAATCATGTCACAACCACCTCCACTCCTATGGTCTAGTAGATATAACTATCCTAGAGAAACCAGGATTCGTGAAAACCTAACTTGAAAGTTTAGGTAAGAAGAGAAAACAACGTTGCACTTCCTTACCAGAAAAGGGAGGGTGGGTGTGGAAAGAAGAAAAATGGCAGAATTCCTACTCTCACGTTTCATTTTTCCTATATAGCTACAAAAATAGTTTCTAGACTCAACTGCGACCAGTAAAAGGGATCCTACAGGCAGACAGGCTCTGATACCATTTGTCGCACCCAAACTTCTAGAGGATACTCGCAGTTCCGTTGAACAGTAGTGGATTGGATTACGGGGCTTACCGGCACCCGCATCTCTTACGAGTAGGCCAACACACGTATGTGTGACAACCAACCCCTATCTGTTCAGCGTCTACGTAAACCATCCCATAGAAATCAGGGTACTACCATTGACGTACTTCATACCATACACACATGGTACGTCAACGGCGTTGAACAAAATGATAACACAACAGATCTCTAAGACACAAAAGATGGAAATAAGTTGCAAATAGCTCTCACTAAAGCAAAGATAGCAAATACACTCATCCAGAGGACACATGTCCCAACATATCATCATTACATCTCAGCGGAAGCATTCAAAGGGTCTGAGTACAAACAAATCCAAATAGGCTTAAGAAGCCGGAAATGAAAGGAAAACGGAGCCCATCCACGTAGTCTCGGATCCTGCCCAGGTCCGCTATCTACTCGTCAGCAGCCTCGTCAAACTCCACGTAGTAGCCGTCACGGGGATCCTCGTAAGCGTAGTCTGCGGAAACCACAGCCCCAAAGGGGTCAGTACATAAACGTACTGGCAAGCAAGACTCACAGTTCACCAAAGTGTAACCCGTCAACACCAAGCACAGATGCTTTGGGTTCAACGGAAGAAAAGGGGTATAAAGATGCTGCAACCGGCTGCACTAATCAACTACAGAACATACTACAACTTCCGGCTATCAGAAAGGGGATAAGATAGCGTATCGTAACCAACTATAACTACCTCCAAACAAACCCATCCTGGACCTCGCCCCTTATCCAAAGAAGCAATCCGAGAATAACTCACACAGTTGGATTAATGATGGATCAAGTTGTTGTGTCAATAAGCCTATTACTAGTCAAGTTATATATCATTAGTTAGGTGTAAGTTGTTCTGAGTACTTGTTAGCCAGTACTTTCACCAAGTTAACCATAACCGCGGAAAACACGGCTTCTCGAGAAGATTTATCCCTGCAGGGGTGCACCAATTTGGTCGTACACGTAAGAATATCCCGCCAGATGGGAATCAAACCCACCAAGCGAGGCACTCAACACAACTCAACTCTTCTTCGCATCAAGCCCAAAGAACCCCGTGCAGTGAGCGCACGGCTAATCAAGCCCCACGAAGAAAAGGGGACCCTCATAGCACTCTTAGAACGTGTCTCCCTAAATGCCGACTACAAAAGTTCCACCCTAGCCTCGGGTTCGTACCTGCATATGCGTGCGGCAAATGGAAAACCCGAACTAAATGAGGCGATTTGGACGAGATGCGAATCGAATCAAATTGAGGGGGGCGCCCATACACGCTTCCCACATGCGGATAGTGCGCTCATCATGGATCAGTAGACAAGACCCTTTTCCTAATTAGGGTCGACACTAGCAGGCCTCAAAACCACGCCGGGCCTCCTGCCGGTGCCTTATCAGCAAATTATTATTACCTCAAGATTAACCGGTTGTTGTTTAACATCGAGCCCCAGAACATAATAGAAATAGTAACAGAAAGTAACTGAAAACAGACTCGAGCAAAAACAACCCTAAGCATGCTAGTAAGACACGGGCCCAAGCAACGGGGTTATAGGAGTGGAGGTGAGGCAATATCAGGGTTCAGGGTATCATGTGATAGGTTCGTAACCGAAGCAACGATACATATGGCTAGCAGAAATAGACAACGGAAAGTATCGGTAACCAATGTTGAAAGGAACACAGTGGTTCATGTGAGTGATAACTTGCCTGCAAACTCAGCAGCCTGGTACTGAGCTAGATCCTCAGAAGGGGTGTCGTAAGTATCGTCTGTCTCAACGTCGTCGTCTATCCGAGAAGAAGCAAACAAACAACGCAGAAATATAAACAATCAATACCATGGCATAGTGCACAATCATGGATGATGCATGACAATTTAATTGATGCACCAAAATAAACTAGTTAACATGGTAACACAGTTTAAATGGACCCATATGCAATTTGAGTTGCATATGAAAAGCCCATGAATTATGATTGAAACAATTGTTTTCCAATTAACCAACAGATGAAAGTGGATTAGTATGATGCATGGAGGAGGAAAACAGAAAAATAACAACAATAGAATCAATTGGAAATAAGGTTTACCAAGTTTAGAAATTTATTTATTAAATTAAGAAATTTTGGTTCCTTAAAGGTGTTACACAAGCATTTGTTTTTTTCTACAATTTAAAGTGTTCAAAACCAACAAAATTCATATTTGAAAAGATCACACAATTTTAGGTGGATTACATGTTTCAAATATTGAAAAAGGGATTACAATGATTTAATTATAAATTAAACAAGTTTAAACAAGATTTAATTGAATTTAATTCAAGTGTGAATATTATTTGAAATTTATTTGTTCAAAACATAAATTCAAATCCATATTTGAAAAGTTTATATTTTCTGGTTTGAAAACATATTTTATAAGTTCAAAAATATTTTAATTTGAGCAAGTTATGAATTTAGCAATATTAAATGATTTATACAAGGTTGAAATTATTTAAGCAATTTTTAATTATTCAAAACATGAAACAAAATTTATATTTGAAAATATGGTTCAAAATGGTATGGAAAACATATTTTATTTGCATTATTTGGATTAAGTATGAATTACTTATGCAATTATTCAAATTACAAATGAATTGTTTGAATTTGAAATTTGAATGCATTTGAATTAGTCAAAACAGAAAACAAATGTTATAAATAGATAGATAATTAAATTTGGAGCAGTGTACATATTTTACTTTTATTATTTGGGTTTATAAAATAAAAGTTATTTGCATTTTCATATTAGGGACCATTCTGTAATTATAAAAGGATTTAGATTAAAAAAAAACTGGACAGAAATGTTCTGCACCGTGCAGTGACCTAGCCAGGGTCACTGCCAGTGGGCCAAGGGGCCAACGTGGCCATCGCGTGCTGGCGTGGCAGCAGCAGTGGCTGACAGGGGGGGCCACCCTGTCAGCGCGCTGCGCCAAAAAGATTGGATTTTCCCGTGCGGGAGGGGGGACTCGAACCCTGACCCTCCCGTGCGCGCGCACTGCACTGCTACCAGTGCGGTAAGCGTTCGTTTCTGTCAGTAACCGCTGCGCAGGTAAGGTATTCTTCAGTTTCGTTTACTGAATTTTTAACTGAACCAAGGTTTCTGAATTTTCGACAGAGACGGTGCGGTGGCCGGCGGCGATCACCGTGGTTGCTGTCGTTGTGCTTGCGTGTGGACGTGCACGGATGCGTGCGCTGTGGGTGGTGCGTGCGCAAGACAGAGAGGAGGAGGTGGAGGACACGGTGGCGCTCACCGCGGATGAAGAGGAAGCAGAGGGACGGTGCAGTGCGGCGGCCGGAGATGTCGAAGACGGCGGTGTCGATCCGAGCCCGCTCGAGCTCAACGAAGATGTCGTGGTCGTAGAGGGAAGTACGGCGTTCTTGTTCCCGTACTTAGCCCGAGGGGAGACGATGTACAACGGCGGCGATCATCGGCTGATTGTGGTGGCGGCGCTCGGGTACCGTGGCAGAGAGGGGGGAAATTCCGGTGAGAGAGAGAGAGAGGCGACGGCGGAGGAGAGGGAGAGGGGGAGTAGGTGGCTAGGGCTAGCTCCCGGGGGTCTAGGGCTGCTTTATAGAGGGGGGTAGGCGCTGCTGGCCGTCGGGGCGATACGGCGGCGACGTGGCACCGGCGGATGGCGCGCCGTATAGGAAACAGAAGGAGGGGAGCGGTGCAAAGGGGTACGCGGGCCAGGGAGTTGGGCTGGGCCGCGCGGGCTTCCCCCTCTAGTAAGCGTTTTCCTTTTCTATTTTTTTCTTGTTCTTCTGTTTTTTTTTACAGAAAAGAAATAGGAAGAAAATTGGGGTTTTTAAGTTAGTAAAAATTAGGGAATAAATTGGGTGAGTTAATTAGGTCAATAGCAACCAATTGTCAACTTTAGTTTTTCAAAAGTTCAAATTGCTTTGCTGTTTTGTGATTTAATTCAAATTTGGAAGAACTTGCTTATTAATTGATTATTATTGAATACAAGATTTTTAATAGGGTGAACCCTATTTTTAATTAGAACAAATGATTAGAGTGGTTTTGGTAATTTTCATAATTTCAAAATTGGGTACTGTTTGTGAATGTGATTTGACTTTTGAATGCAATTTGAAATAAGTTTGGATTGATTTAACTATTAAAAGCCATAATTTTAATGGTTTGAACCTTATGGTTTTAAAATGGAAACAATTGGTTGTTTTTATTTGAACCTTTTATTTGAAAAGTTGTAACATAACAAGTATGAAACAAAGGTTTGAATATTGGTTTGAATTTGAAATAGAAAACAACTGAAAACAGATGCAACCAAAAGGAAAACAGATGCAAAACAAATGCAAGCAATTCAATGAGTATGATGACATGATGCAAAACTTTAATTAAACAAGAATCAAACATTCTAAATGGAAGTTTTCATACTTGGGATGTTACAACTTTCAGGAAGGTTGTCAATATTCCGGTCTTGCTGAAAACAAGAGAATTAAATGTATAGTGTCTTGAAAACAATAAAAGAAAAAAATGGAACAGTGAGGAAACAAGGATGATAAGTGCTTAAAAGAAGGTCACAAATATGAGGTAAATAGGAACAGGGCATAGATTCACTAGGGGTGTCTCTTAAAAAAAATGCTCGGTGAACAAATTACAGCTGGGCAATTGATAAATCATGAACGTATAAAAATACTATTATGACGAGATATAGCTCATGGGTTCTAACAGTTTAGGCATTACATCAAGGCATATGGACCGCTATCCAGCATGCATCCATATCTAAAAGTGCACATCAATAAAGCTATCTAGCAAATCCCTTGGTATTAAGTTGCAGCAACGAAGTGATTGCTATGTGTGCAACAAACAAATGCATTAATAACATTACGTAATGTAAGTAGTGGTGCTCATCCATAGACAAGAGCACCATTGTTTTCTCCCTAGTGGCAACAACACATCCTTTCCCCGCACGTTTCAGTCACTCAAGCACATGCAACAAGGAGGCATGAACCCACTATCTAGCATATAAACCCTCTCTTGGAGGTGAAAACAACTACGTGGTCAAGGTAATCATCACCATCGGAGATCACTAGAAAAAAAGATTAAAACTATCTACAAATATAAGTGAAGGATCTCAGATTGACATGAACAAAATAATCATAATCTCATGGTTCATCGGATCCCAGCAAACACAACATGCACCATTACATAGCGGTGGTCTCGATCATGTGAGGAAGCTCACGAGACTCTAAACATCGAGGAATAGGGGAGAGAACGACCATCAAGATACTGCTATGGACCCGTAGTCCTTAAATGAACTACTCACGCATCTGTCCGGAGGCGATCATGGCGATGTAGAGGCATACGGTGGCAAAGTAGGACTCCAGAAGCCATACATTGGAATTTCGAGGTGACGGCGCCTCTCCGTATGTTTCTTGGAAAATAAATCCGTCTCCAAAATTTTAAGGGTTAAGGGGAAATTATAGGTGAAGATGTGGCGTGAATCGGCGGCAAGCGCAGCCAGGGGCCCACCAGGCGCGACCTAGGGGGGCATGCCTGGCACCCTCCTGGTGCCCCCCTAGCACCCCTCCGGGTCTCCTTTGGACTCCGTCTTTGTTCTGGGTAAAAAATATCTTCCGCGGATTTTCAGCCCTTTCCGAGAATATCTCCTTCATAACTTTTCTAAAATAGAAAAACAGCAAAAAACATCAACTGGTCTGGGACATCTTCTTAATAGGTTAGTCAATGAAAACATCCGGAAAACAAAGGGAAACATATAAAAACATGATAATAACATAAGGGTATTAGATAGAAAACATGTATGGAGCATAAAAAATTATGGATACGTTTGTAACGTATTAGCGTTCTGGCTTGACTGGTGGGTCGGCGAGGCTCCGGTAAAGGACAATTTCCCCCGCCTATTTTCCATTTGTGACAACCCTAAGATTGTAGTTAGGGAGGCTTTTGCTCCCGATAAACCCGAGGTGGGTTTTAGACGTACTATGGACCAGGAGGCCGTCGCGCAATAGGCTAAGCTGAATGTTGAGCTTCAGTCTTTATCCCTCCAAGAGGCACAAGATGTAGTTAAATGGACCCTTGAATCATTGGGTGTGTTCACGGTGTCCTCGATGTACCACAAACTGACGCAAGGGGCATCAGTGTTGCATAGCCGAGATATGTGGACTGCTAAGCTTCCTCTAAAAATAAAGATTTTCACATGGCAATTGGCTCTTGATCGGCTCCCCTCGGGCAAGGAGTTATTCAAGTGCCATGGACCTTCAAATGGGAATTGTGCCCTTTGCGGTGTGCCAGAAGAAGCCTCACACATCTTCTTTTCGTGCACATTGGCTAGGCTGGGTTGGAGTGTGGTTAGATTGATGCTTGGGGGCAATTGGTCCCCTGCAAACTTTCTGCAATTCTTTGCCATGCAATATACTCTATTAGGACCGCAAGGGCGCTGTTTGCTGTGCTGAACTAGGTGCTTTGGAATGTTCACAATAAGCTTTCTATTGACTCTATACTTCCAAAGCATCCAACTGACATTATCTTTAAAATGCATATCTTTCTACAACTATGGGCGCCTCTCTCAAAAGAGCAAGACATGGAGCAGATTCTTCAGATGGCAAGAGGGCATAGGGTGATTTACAGCTCGTTAACTCCTGGTCTTCCTCCATGTGTTTGATGCGTTTCCCGGTTTGTTCTTGGGGAGACCGGCCCCGTTATCTTTGTGGTGAGTGTGTGTTGGCTAAGTTATAGGCCTCGACGTTTATAGTAAACTTCTTATGTGCCAAACAAAATGCAAAAAATGCGCTCAAAAGAGTGGAGGTACAAACAAAAAACACTCAACCCCCTATACAAAGGAAGAGGAGGAGAAGTACGACCACGGAACATGATTCAGCTTCTCGCATGCAACAAAGGAAACAGATGAAGAAACCCTCTAAGCCAGTAAATGTAAACCAACCTAGCGTTGATAATCATCAAATGGGTGATGAACACCCAGTGGAATAACAACGTCCACAACCTAGGTCAGTTGTGCACTCAGTGAATGGGACATTGAAAAACCCTAGCTCAATCGTATTGGGAAATCATGAACAGTTAATAAGGGTAAATGAAATTTCCACAAACTATATAGATTCTGGAGAATCTTACAACCGTAAGTCCACAATTATAGACATATATTTCTCAACTACAGTTTCAAACAAACTTCTAAATGATCATGATCCAAAGACCATGGCAGAGTGTGAGAAACGCTCCGACTGGCCTAAATGGAAGGATGCAATCCAAGTAGAATTAGCCTCGCTCAATAAACAAAAGGTGTTCACTGAAGCAATACCTACACCTTTGAAAGTTTTCCCTATGAGATTCAAATAGGTTTTCGTCCATAAGAGGAACGGAAAAAACGAGGTGGTGAGATATAAAGCAAGTAGCCCAAGGTTTCACGCAGAGACTAGGCATTGATTTCAATGAAACATATTCTCCAGTATTGAGTGGTATTACTTTCCGATATCTTATTTCAATGGTTGTACAAAATCGTGTATCTATGCAGTTGATGAATGTAGTGACCTCTTACGTTTACGAATCACTTGATTCATACATATACATGAAGGTTCATGATGGAGTCTCACTCCCAAATCCAAACGCAAAAGGCCCCGCATATTGTGTAAAACTAAATGAGTCTTTATACGACTTAAAACAGCCGGGACACATGTGGTACAACCGACTTAGTGGGTTTCTTTTTGAAAAAGGTATACTCCAATAATAATGATTATCCATGTGTTTTCATCAAAAAGTCTGCGGCTGGATTTTTTATTATTTCAGTGTACACCGATGATTCAAACATCATAGGCAACACACAAGATATTCATAAAGCACGCAATGATCTAAATACAAAATTCAAGATGAATGATTTGGATAATACCAAATTTTTCTTGGGATTGCAACTCCAGCACATTCAATCAGGTATTTTGGTTCATTAAACCGCCTATATCCAGAAAATATTAGAGAAAATATATATGGACAAATCCTATCCATCCAAAACTCCCATGGATGTTTGATCTCTAGACGTAGAGAAAGATCAAGTTAGACCAAGGGATGATGGAGAAGAGATATTGGGGTAAGAATTTCCATATCGGAGCGCTCACGTATGTGACAAATTGCACCAGATCTGATATTGCATTTGCAGTGAATTTACTAGATAGACATATCGCAACTCCCAGTAAACGCCATTGGGTAAGAGTCAAGAATATTTTTCGATATCTCTAAGGCACATACGATTTTGGCGTACTCTATGAATTCCAAAAAAATTAGACATCAATATGATTGGGTATACAGATGTTGGCTACTTATCAGACCCCATAATGCCAGATCACAAACTAGTTTTGTGTTCCTACACGGTGGGATATCCATCTCATGGAAGTCTTCCAAACAGACTCTAGTGGCTACATCCACCTATCATTCTAGAATAATCGCATTATACGAGGCATCACGAGAATGTGTGTGTGGCTTCGCAGGATGATAAACCACATACGACAATCATGTGGTGAAGGTTCTATCAAATCACCAACCTTTATCTACGAAGATAATGCGGCTTATGTTGCTCAAATGAAAATGGGTTAAATAAAGAGCAATATCACTAAACATATTGCACCTAAATTGTTTTATTCTCATGAATAACAAAAGAGTGGGGAGATAAACATCTTGCAAGTAAAACCATGCGATAATCTCGCTGACTTGTTCACAAAGTGTCTACCAATTTCAACATTTGAGAAATATGCTCACGGCGTTGATATGCAAAAACTTCGTGATTTGCAAGGATCAGGGGGAGTATCTCACTAAACTTTTACTCATTCAAACATTATATTGCACTATTTTTTTTTCCTTTATGAGTTTACTAATATGATTCTCATCAAGGTTTATAATGAGATGATATAAACACAAGAATATACATCATACATCCTATATTCCCCACAGTGGTTTCTAACGGAAGTATACAAGGCATATCAATTGTCTTCTAAACTTACCAGTGAGTTTTATCCTTTCAAATGTTTTCTCACATAAGTTATCAAAGAGACAATGATAATCATACATTGTATCATTTTCTCCTTACTTTTTCTGGGGGTTATAAAGGAGTTTTTCCAAGATATAAAATACTATTCTCCTCATATTTTTCCCACGAGGTTTTTAAAGGAGTTTTCCCAAGATATCAAATACTATATATCCTCCTCATATTTTCCCCACATGGTTTTTAGAGGAGATATTATCAACCTCAAAGATCATCAAGACTACATGTAACATTCTGAAGATTATACAAAAGTTACAAGACATATAAGACGTACCTTTATGCAAGTGGAGTGTTAGAATTATATCTAAATGCCATAGGAAGTTATTAGGGCCCAAAGTCCATAGGGACGTGTTTTACATGTACAGAGGCCTGTTCACACCGAACAGGCGCCTCTCCACTAACTGACGCCCCAACCCTGTAAACCGACTTTCCGAATAGTCGTAAATCCATGTATAAATACAATGTTGATGATCAATGAAAGAAATAGTCCCATTCCATTCATTTCATTTTTTTACATTCTGTATCACCATAGGAAATGTCAAATGCTTCTCACAACCATGTTCATAGTGTCATCGAATCGTATTTTTTCCCCTTGGACGATGGCCCTCTTCTCACGGAAGAAGGGGATTCGACGAAACGGGATCTTCAGGAGCAGCCGGAGTGACTGCCACGTGTTGGCGTACCACACCTTCGCGTCGACTCTGGCGCACGACGAGGCCACCCTGGTGACGACATATGTATGGCGGTTAGGTTCCCACACCCTAGATGTAGTACTCGCTTGCCTCCACGACACCGTACGACTTAGATAACGAAGGCCAAATTCGAGTTCCCGAGTGCCCTTGCCACGGCGTGTGATCCGGACATCGTGGTGGTCACGGCGTCGCCGTTCCACATGGGGGGGGGGGGGAGTTTGTGCAGGTGTTCTGGGGCGATAAGGTGGTTGTGACAGAGCTCGAGTACGCACGCACACCATGCCCCTCAAATTTTTCATGGCAGAGGAGAACCATTTCGAAACCAAAAGCGTCGAGAACCTCCTAAGCCAAAGAACAGAGACACTGAGCGAACCATATCAGTTCTTCTGCTTTGAATTGAGCAATACTGATCTATTCCTTTAAGAAGATGTGTAAGAAGGGGATGCAGCAAGGAGTAGTACTTGTCATCGAGCAGACGGCGTGTAGGAAGAGGCCGTCACGGCGGACCAAGTTCAGGGATTTCATGCTCGTGGACGATAAGTAGATACTCGCATTTTCAAACCCAAACCTATATATTACACATATTATTATTGATGTCTCGAATTAATTGTCATAGATTTGTCAAAACATGGATGTATCTAAGTGTATTGATACATCAATATTTTCACAAACCCAAGAAGATTAATTTGGGACGAAGAGGTAGCTACACAGAAGGATTTAAATATAGCTTGAGTGGGGGCGAGAGTTTATATTTGTGTGGGCTATAGCCAACTTACAGATAGATCACAGATACCTTTTATTGGTGCTGATGACATGCATGTAGCTAGGTCATCTCTGCTTGTAGCTTGTAGACTACAAGTTGTAGTAAGCAGGCAGCTAGGCGTTGTTGTCCGCCTTGTCGCCGAAGACGAGGTCGGCGTAGGGCAGGAAGTGGCACACGGGCGAGCCGCCTGGGTGGGTTCCCAGCACCTTGAAAGCCGGGTGGGCTGGGCTCCAGTTGGAGGTGTCGAAGTGGCAAAGCGCCGCCATATCCACCGTAGGGAGACTGGTGCCACCTCGGATGGAGACGATGTAGGCCTGCGACGAAGCCTCCGCCATGTGGCACCCGTACACAGCGTACGGGTAAACATTGACGTGGCATGCCACGAAGCGGTGGCCGCCGAGCGGCCTGGTTGCCTGCACCGTGTACTTGCCGCGTGGCAGGCCTGAGCTCTGGAGTGCTGATGCCCACACACCCACCGGCCGGCTCGTCGCCAGCATACGCGTGGCGCTCAGAACGGCGCCCTCTAGAGACGTGGCACACACCTTCTGCTCGCCAGCGACCGGCGCGGCACGGCAGTGGCAGATGGTTTTGCCCACGAGGGTTGCCTCATCGGAGCCTGGCGCGATGCTGAACCTGGCGAGGACATCCGCCAGGTTTCCGAAGGGTATCTTGTCAGCGGCGTCACGCGGTAGGAACGCCGCCGGGTCCGATGCCATCACGGCGACTGTCATGACCCCACCCACATGCATGTCTTCCTCATGGAAGAAAAGGCCTTCCACCGCTGCATATGACCTCGCCGGATTCGGGGTGCCCCCGCACTCTCGCCTACCATTGTATGAGGTGAGATCTGCATTAGGCAGGTACTTGGTGGCGGAGTGCTCCTCCAGCGGCGAGTGATCAATGCCTTTCCGGATGAGGTTGGCGATGGACTCCGGCATCGGCGAACCCGGGAGGGCGGCCTTCCAGAACCGTGCCGCCGGCGTGTCTTCAGCGATGTGGCTGTGCCCACGCACCGTCGCCGCCATCGCCATCAGAATGAGTAGTGGGACGGCTGAAGAAGCCATGGCGTGTTACGGTTACAGTTCGCACTGAGCTTAGCTCGCAGGGGTGGTGGATGGGTTGGCTACCCAATTGGTGCAGTATAAATAGGGCTGATGCGCATGTTCGACCCTATCCTTCCCCGGGAGAATACGTGGCTTTAGACGCGCGGCCCATGCAACTAGGGCAACTCGTTGAATTTGCAACGACCATGTACCTAGACCAGATACACATGCTAGCAGTTGGACTGGCAAATTGCATGGTGCTGATCACTGTTCACTGGCAATTTGCAGCGGGAGAGGTCCAGTGGATGTGGATATCGAACTTTTTTTTTTGCGGTGGTGGATATCGAACATTTATATATGCATGAATATTCCTTTTGGCCACCACGTGCTCGTTGCTTCAGCTATATGCACCTCGTCTTCTTCTTCTTTTTTTTGTCCGGACACCAAATGTAGCTATCAAATAAATGCATGCATCTGTGTAGGAGGAACCACTTGCAAAAAAGCAAAACACGGGAATGTATACACTGGAAATTGCGGAACAGTGAGCAATGCCAGGAAAAAGAAAATTTTCATGACATTGGATTAAATTTTCATGACATTGGATTAAATTAGTACTATTGATTCCAATCATACAAACAAAATAGAATCAGTCCTGTAGAAAATTACCCATAAACAAAACAGGTTGTTACTTGGCACCGAGCTTAGCTTCCAGTCATGGATGTCTTGGCTAGTGCATAGCGTCCACACTCTGCATGCTCGATCCTATCCTTCACACACGCGGCCCATATGCAACTAGGGCAACTTGACGTCGACATCGTTGAATTTCCAACGACCATATGTCAAAACTTGGTACGGGTGCAAGAACCTTACGAGGAAATTCAATGAACATAGACTAGAGTCATCATTGAAGCCAAACAACTTGATCACTGGTTAACTGTTCACTGAGCGAGAGAGGATTTTGCTGGCCGCTTGGGGGAGGTATAGTGCCTGCACTAGCTAACTATTATCGACACATGGGCGTCGTCTCAACAACATGTAGCTTCTCTCAACAAAAAAGAAAATTGGTGCTAAAGCCATGCATATAGTACATGCATGCATGTGAGATCGATGAACCAGAGTGCGGTAATTTGGAGGCCGGGCTCCATGAGGCCTGTTTTTCTACAAAATTGAAAAGGATATTCATAAGTCAGAAAATCCTAGATGTGGATAATGATTATTTCTACCCATGTGCAAAAAACGGTGCGAAGTATTCTAGATTTTTGGTTGTGTAAAAATGACAAATTTCTTTATCGGAGATGTGAGCATTGCGAAAAAGATTTTTTTCCCCAGATATGTCAGGATTAGTCATTTTTTATGTAGGCCGGAATACAAACTTTCCGCGATGAACCACTTGTGAAAACCAAAACTAGGGCAGAAATAGCAGATAAGTGGGAGCAGTTGAAAGAGTGTTTCTTATCTCTTTAGGTTTTGTGTGTTAGTTAACAACACTAGTGATATTTAATCAAGTGTTAAGTGGTGCAGGTTGTCTAGATAAATTTTATAAGCACCAAGCACCAATAAGTAGAAGAAAAGAACAATGGTTCTTCCTCTAGCCTGGCCGGATTATTTGGCCCAGAGAGGACGGATATTCCGTGGGGCGGATATTCCGCACCCTAAGGGGCCGGATATTCCGCCCCTGGGTGCAAAGGAGGAAAACCGGCTAAGGACTTTTCTGCGATATCCCCTGGTGCTCCTGGATGTATTTGGCCGAAAGTTTCCACTTCCAGGGGCAGATATTCTTCCCTGAAAAAACATGGTGAGGAGTTTTGGCTAAGGACTGAAGTGCAACATCCCCTGGTGTTCCCAGAATATTGGCCGGATTATTTGGCCCGAAGGGCCGGATATTCCGGGGGACGGATATTCCGGCCTAAAGTTCTCGCAACGTCTACATTTATGAGAGGGGCTATAAATACCCCTCTCCTTCTTCAACCTCAAACTAGCTCGTCCAACATTCAAGTCACCATTAATTGAGCTCACCAACCTCAAGAGATCTCCCAATCCCTCCACCCAAACTCATTGATCTTCGGAGGATTGAAGGAGAAGGCCCCGATCTACATCTTCACCAAGCCGTTCTTCATCCCCCCCTCATTCACTTGAGGAATTCGAGTCTAGGTTTCCTTGTGGAAAACCTATACTTCATTGTTACTCACTTGTTATTTGTAGCAGATTTTTGGTGTCCTTGAGAGCCCCAAATTCGGTTGTGGGTGCGTGCCTCAAGATTATCATAAAGGATCTCGGTTCCGCCTTGAAAGATTTCATAGTGGAAGGTGAACTAGGCCTTTGATGATACACTTCAGCTGATACATGAGTTGATGCCCAAAAATTCATCGTTGCCACAGAACTTCTATAAATCCAATAAATTGCTAGAGGGTCTTGGTATGGCCATATCATAAAATACATGTGTGTTGCAATACTTTCATGCTCTACTACATAGATGATGAGGGTAAAAAAAAGTGTGATGTTTGTAACCCCCCCCCCCCCCGGTACAAGGAAGGTTCCAATAAGGTCGCGCATAAAGTTTTGCGATACATGCCCATTACAGGCCGGTCGCGCATAAATGATGCGGTGTCACAAAGAAACTCCTTGCCCTGAATCTGGCATGATGGTGCATCCATGTGATGGCGAAGCATGGCAAGAACTAGATAAACATGAACCAGACTTTGCATTAGATTCTAGGAATGTTCGACTAGTAATGGAAAGAGATGGTTTCACACCATATAGCTTGAGTGCCGCTTCTTATTCATGTTGGCCGGTGTTTGTGTCTCCTTTAAATCTTCCACCTGATGTCATAACACGGTCAGAGTACATATTTCTTGCTCTAGTCACTACTAGGGAAAAGGCTACCGCAGGCGAACCAAATTAGGCTACCGCAGGCGAATAAGTGTTCGCCTGGGACCACATCGCCAGCGGTAATGACTTACCGCAGGCGAACAGCGAAATGCGCCTGGGGTAGCTTGACATACCCCAGGCGAACATGACATGTGCGCCTGGGGTAAGCCTTTTACCTGAGGCGAACAGGCGATGTGCGCCTGGGGTACGATTTCTTATTCGCCTGGGGTATGGTTTTGCTGTGTCAAAAATAAAAGAAACGAAAATAACAGAATTACAGCAAATTGACAGTAATAAATATGAAAATGACAGCAAAATAACAGAAATATTCTCGATCATCACCAAATAGTCTCGATCATCACCAAATAGTCTCAAAGCGAATAGTTTAGTTACAAGCATAGTTCAAACACTAGGAGTACATAGTCCAAACAAATCGATAGTTTAGTTATCTAGACAAGCAAAACAACAAGTAGCATCAACACTAGGAGTACAAGGAGTATAAGCACGGCGATGGCGAAGGTGGTCATCCGGGCCCTCGTCTTCTCCGTCTTCTCTCTCGCTAGGTAAGTGGCGTATCGAGCTTCCGCCTCCACCATGGTCTTGTACCCCTTGTACCATGTCATCTGTGCATAGGACAAAAATACGAGTTTAGCATCGAAAGTGATAATAGACCGCAAATAACTATCAAAAAATAGAAGCATCAAGGTTTACAAATAAAACACGACAAATAAAGGTCTAAAAGTTATATGATGCAAGTGTATACTAACATTTTGTCAATCCTATATTCTCGGCGGGAACGGACGAACGCCTTCTAGCGTGTTGAATGTCCGGGTGTCACGTTGCTCTCGTAGGTGTGCTTCTATGTCACGGTTGCTCGGTGGTGCGTGGCCGTGGAAGAACAAGCCACCCCGAGTGATGACATCCGACGAGAGTATCATGCAGATCCTCCGCTGGATGCGACGAAACTCAGCCCGCACATATTCATCGGGGGTGCTGGCCATATTTGTGGTCAGATCTCGGAGATCACTTGGTAGATGGGCCTGTTGGGCATCCTTTAAGTACTCTCTCATCTGAAAGATGACATACCAAGCTTCCAACTCAGATTCTTGCTCCGATTGCTTGAGGCAGGGGAAGTTTGTTACGTGGGTGCACACGTAGGCGCCTCGGACTATTTTCTCCTTTTTTAGGGGCTTGCCTAAATCGGCGGCAAAGCCGTTGAGGGCACTATTAAGAACATCTCTTATGTCGGTGTAGTCCTTCTGCACCGCCCTACCCGCATCGAGATAAGTGCATTGTGACCAATGCGGTTCCATGACGATGAGTACGCATCCTCCGTTTCTGCGCAGAACATTTCGAACAAGCCATCAATATCATCAATCGGAATACTAAGGAGATTCTAGAAAGAATGTAACGACGTGAAGCGGAGAGGACTACTTACTTGGGAAAGTATGGCATGAGAATGGCGTTCTTATCCTTGTTAGCTATCAAAAACCCCGTTATGTAAGTCGTGATAAGAACTCGGTCCGCATGTGACCGCAAGTAGTCCTCATTCATGTAGTACGGGTCAATAATCGCCATGTGCGGGGTATTCTCCATGACCATATCGTGCGCCATGCTGAGCGATACCAGGCGGACAATGCTTCGGTCGAGCTTACCCAAGTGGAAGACCCTGAATATGTCTTCGTATCTGATGAAGAACACCTCTGCGGGATTTGAATCCACAAAGCCCACGGATCGGGGCACCTTGACCACGTATAGCGGGTAGGAGGGATGTTTCTCACGTAGAAGTTCATTCTCTTTGAACAAAATCCCGCCGTGGATGGTCCTCATGTCACCACCCATGACAGCGACAACCTCTGGCGGCAGCATCGGCTGACCTATCTCATGCACCTTCCTCCACGGGACGGCGGGCGGCAAACGGTCCAGGACTCGGGCGGCCGCTGGCTGGCTACTAGAGGAGGCACCACCTTTCTTCTTCTTGGCTACCGTCCTCTTCCGATTCTTTTCGTCCTCAAGCAGATGGGAGTGCCGCTTTGTTTTACCGCCTCCGCGGCCGTAGCACGGAGTGTATTCGGGGTAACCAGCGTAGGCTGTGGAGCCGTAAAGGCCGTCTGCTCCTCGGTAGTTTCTTGGGAATAGGTTAGCTTCTTCTGGATATCCGGTTTTCTGGTGGGTAACTCAGAAGAACCGCCCTCTCCGCCATCTACCTTCTTCTGGATATCAAGAGTTCTGGCGGGTAACTTCGGAGGAACCGGCTTCTCGCCATCCAACTGATTTATGAAATCGTCAATGGGAGCAAGTTCAATATCCATGTAGTCGTCATGGGTCTCATGCTCGTGATGTTGCTCGTCATTGGACGTCTCATGCTCGGGAGGAGGAGGATCCACCGGAGGTGGAGAGAGGACATTGCCATGTTGGGCCTTGTCTTGTTGGCTTGCCGCGGGCGCAACCGGTGTAGTGGTGACGGTCATGGCTTGGCTTGGCGCCGACCCTGACGTCGTGTTCAGCCGAATAAGGGCTTTCTGCCATAGCAAGATTTGATTGTCCAGTTGGCCGAGATTCAGCTCGCTGTCGGCATCGGCGGGTTGATTAGGAGGATAGAAGTTCTCGAATCCCGGTAGCACCAGATCGACGCGAACCCGAAGCTCGTTGGCCGGTATATCTCTGCAGTGGTACTTGCGGGATAGTGGCTGCAAGATGCTCCCCTTTGCAACATCCTTCAACTCGCTGCCCACTTTTAGCAGGAAGGTGCATCCCGTCGCGTCAGCCTGCGATAACATGCATGGATAGGTCAGAGAGTAGGGTTATATTGAACTGGCTACAGCTTGAGACGGTCAATAATTTACCGTGAGGGCATTGAGCTCGGCTAACGTCGACGGACCACAGGTGATGGTGGGCTCGTCGAGCAACGGGGTGGTGGCCGCGCCGGACACGGCCGACGGTCCATCGGGGGCAGGCGCGGCGGGCACGGCCGACGGTCCATCGGGGGCAGACGCGTCGGGCACGGCGGGGGCGACAGGCACGGCCGTCGTCGACGGACCACCGGCGGGCACGACCAACATCGACGGTATGTTGAACGTCGGTAACGGCCCCTGTGAGCCCCCGGCGATGTAGCCACATATTTTTTCAAATACGGCGGGGATGAGCGCATTCATCTTTTCCCCCACCGTTTTCTCAATCTTCTTCTCCATGTTTGTTTCCAAGTCATGGACCTTCTTCTTCAGCTCCTCCGTCTCCTCGCTCTTCTTCGCCGCCCGCGACTCCTTAGTGCTGGGCTCAGCCAAGCCATAGTTGACGTGCTTCTTATTAAGTCCGCCGCCGGTGATACGGCCTAAGTACGGCCTTTTCAGAGGGTCCTAGCTCTTTGCCTTGTTGTACCCCCTGATGAAAGGCTTATCCCACGCGACTTTGGCCGTCGACGTCTGCGACGAGGAAGATTCAAGTTGTTGTTCTTCTAGCTGCAGAAGCAACATATAAACGGTTTAGAATTGGTTTCGTACTAGAATGAAATCATGGACTTGATGATGATGAGTTGCATGAAATGGTAAATTTCTTACCACTAGCTTCTCAACATTCTTCACGCTATCGTCCGTGACCAAAATAACACCCTCCACCATCTTCGGGTCCGAGACAAGTTCCCCGGTCGGAGTTACTTTTCTGTACCTCGACCTCATGAATTTCTGGAATTGCGGGTCATGGGCATACTTGGCGTAAGGGTTCTCAATCCCTTTTAGAATGTAGGCCTGGTCCTCTTTCGCCCAAACTGGCTCCTTCCCGTCGTAGCCACGACAGCCGAGATTGTGGTGACCGATGTTCTTCGACGCTAGATCCTTCCCCCATTCCGTTTGATTCTTAGTGAAATCAAGCGACTCGTTATTTAGGAAAGTCTTGAAGTCATCGGGCGTAATCCGCGGGAAGTGGCGATGGATCTCTTCGAATGGTTTCGATTTCCTAATCATCGCCCTCACCATAGTCTTGTAATTGCTCAGGGCTTTGGTGAATCTAGTGAGGGCGAGTTTGTTCACGAGGTTGCCCTTAAGATTCTCGTTGTTGTAGGGGGGAGGGAACTCGTACCGCGCGTGCAGCCTCGAGATGAGTTGGGCGCGCAGAGTTGGCTTCTTCTTGAGAGTCGGCTCGTTGACATTGACGACGTCTCGAAGTATCGCGCCAAGTTGGAGGAAGTACCCCTTCACAAGGTCCAATGGCATCACAGGCGTGCCACTGGAAGGGTCCACCTCCGTGAATTTCTCTCGAACGGTGCGGACCTTGTTCGGAGCTCGCTTCCGACGCTTGTTTCCCGTCGTGCTGCTCCCTGAGGGACCCCCGGCGCCACTATCAGTGGTTTCCTCCTCGCCACCGGTGATCCCGTCATCATTGTGGGGCTCGACATCATGGTCAGTTTGTGTCCGATCTTCCTCTTGCGACTCTCGGGCCATAAGGATGTAGTGGTCCAATAAAGCCGGATCCGTAGTAGAAGAAGACATGCCCTAGCTAGCAGTAGACAAAACGTATACTGTTAGTCATCGGAAAAATTCGGCGTGACCTCGGCTATAAATGGTCATGCCGGAGTGCCAGAAATTCGCCGGAACGGAAATGAATCAACGTTCCGACAAAACATTGGCACTCAATGTACCTGCAACATAAATTGAATGCACACATGCATGGCCACAAAAACAGTTCCTTGCATTGCTGTCATCACATGGCACAAAAACTCTCAGGAAATTCATATATCATGCCAAAAAAACCTCCATATATATTGATCAAAGTAAAATACTGCACTTAATTAATAACAAATCACAGAGAATTCTAGCAGTGTCCAAAGCTTCAGTGTTCTATTCACATGTAATTAGTAGGTGATTCAGCTAGTGTAAGAAATATAGCATTTATATTATTGATTTTACGTGTCTTGAAATTTCGTGGCAACCCACGGGCATTCAGCTATAGTGTCTAAATTCGTCTAACGATCTTGCCATATCTCAATAGGCGATGTTCCTATCTGCATGGAAATCCATTCAGCCCTAACCATCTCAAAAAACACCTCCTGACGTAGCCATGATAACTCAAAAGAAAAGGCAGATCGATTTCCACTATGAGCTGAACTACCAGAATCCAGAAATAATGGTACATGATCAGATCCAGTTCTAGCTAAAGCATGTATGATGGAGTAGCAGCAATAGTATGAGGGCGTTGGAAGAGGGGTGGGGGGGCTGACCTGGGTTCGTCGTGGGCGTTGGCGACGGCGGCGTGGGTGACGACGGCCGGCGTGGACGACGACGATGAGAGGGACGGCGCGCGGCGTGCTCCCGCTCCTCCTCCCCCGCTGCTCCCGCTCCTCCTCCGCTGCTGCTCCTGCTCCTCCTCCTCCTGCTGCTCCCGCTCCTCCTCCTCCTGCTCGACAACGACGACAGCGGCGTGCGATGAGAGAGACGACGGCGGCGTGCGGTTTGGGATCGATATGAAACGAGAGTGATATGCGGGTTGGGCGTTAGCAGAGTGAGGACTTACAGGCGCACAACGAGTGATATGCGCCTGCGCTATCCTTTACCCCAGGCGAACAAGACAAAATGCGCCTGCGCTAATGTTCGTAGTGATTCGTTATGGCGGGCCCACAGAGCCATACCCCAGGCGCGTAACCTAAGAGATGCGCCTGCGCTAAACATTAGAACCGGTTTGTATCACAAACCGGTTCTAAAGGGTGTGTCCCCTGGGCCCCCCCTACCTGCAGCAAAATGGCCGCAGGCCTTTAGGACCGGTTTGTATAACAAACCGGTTTGTGATACAAACCGGTTCTAATGTGCTTGGCTCGAGGCCCTGTTATGCGCGGGCCCACGGATCCATACCCCAGGTGCATGACCTAGAAAATGCGCCTGTGCTAAAATTCGTAGGGTTTTGGTTTGCGCGGGCCCACATAGCATTAGCCCAGGCGCATGTTCTGTTAAAAGCGCCCGTGATAAAGTTTACTTCAGGCGCATTTTGTCGCAGATGCGCCTGTGCTAAGATTTTCTAAATTACGCAGCCCTACCCCGGCCCGAGACACATCGATTAATACGAATGCTATTATATTGGGCTCCCCCACGTTGGTTTTCACTTAAAAATTACATACATATGAAAGTTAACATGTGCAAAAATATTTAATGTCGCATCGAGCGTAAATAGATTGATTTAGCGAGATACCGCAAGTGTTTCTCTCTGAAAACACATTGTACATAGTAGCTATTAGCATGTTATATCGCGAGTATTTCCCTCTCTCAACCTTTCGTCACAATCTTACTCTTACCTTTCTTGGTCGATGTTGAATACGTGACCGCCATATTGTGACTTCTTCTTGTGAATGGAAGACCTGCCCTAGGTAGTGTGGTCCTGCTTCTTCTTGTGGTGTATGGTGCATCGTCTTCACCGGGTTCTTCCATCATCGGGTCTCCGACTAAGCCGTCGAAGTCCTTCTCATCGGCGACTCCATCCATTCCGATGAGGTCCCTTTTTCCTCTCCTTACGACAACACGACTAGGCTTTGCTGGGTCGGTTATGAAGAAGCATTGCTCCACGTGCTTAGCCAATACCCCGGGCTCATTTTGAGCGGTGGGGTTCTTGGACTTGGGTTTGTTGGCTTCAGACATCGACATAGTGGTGAAATATTCGTCTTCTTTCGTGACGTTTGTAGCCCATCTGACATGGAACATCGGCAGCTTTACCCCAACGTAGTCAAGCTCCCAGATTTCCTCGATCTTTCCGTAGTATCTTCTAATCTCTTCGCCCGTGTAAGATTCCATCGTTATAGACGAGTTTTGATAGTCGCTACTTTTGTCTCTTTCCTCCGTGTAGAATGTGTACCCATTGATGTCGTATGCTTGATAAGTCATCAGATTGGGCGCGGGGCCATATGACAAGGCCAATACAATTTTATCTTTCTGACATGTCATTAGCGGGGGATCGGCATCAATCTGCTTCTTGAACCATGTCGCGAAAGAGGAGTTGTGTGCTCTAAATATCTCATCTTCCGTCATCGGCCTGCGAGCACTGTTTTTTATCGCGGTTTTGTGCTCTTCTATCCAAGGGTCGACATCGTCGATGTGTTGTAACACTACTAGGTGGGCCCTTTCAAATTCGGCTCTCCGACCACAGGAGTCCACGTCCATTACCCTTTTGCCAGTGTTGTGGCCTACCCCCATGAACCTTTCAAGGTGCTTGTTTGCGGGCAAACCAACAGCTGGCTTCTCATCGCCTAGAAAATTCTTGCAGAAAGAGATGCATTCTTCGGTGAGAAATCCCTGGACGATGCTTCCATCCGGGTGTGCCCTGTTACGAATGAATGATTTGATGATCCCGTTCATTCTTTCTAACGCCATCATGTTGTGCAAGAATGCCGGCCCAAGATTGGTGATATCGTCCACGATATGGACCAAGATATGTACCATAATATCAAAGAAGGCAGGTGGGAAGTACATCTCAAGCTCGCATAGGATGGTGACGATCTCTTCCTGCAGCCTTCCGAGTTTCTTCACGCTTATCGACTTCCGAGTGATGACATCGAAAAAGTTATAGAGGCCAGTGAGCGTTTGACGGACGTGCGGTTCCATTATCCCTCCGATTGCAACCGGAAGTATTTGCGTCATCATCACGTGACAGTCATGAGACTTCATCCCGCTGAAGATTTTTTTCTCCGCGTCTAGGTATCTGCTTATCAGCCCCGCGTAACCTAAGGGAAATTTCACTCCGAGGAGGCATGTGAATATTTGCGCGAGCTCGTCGGGGCTTAGAGTGAAGCAAGAGGGTTTCAGGCGGTGAGTTTGGTGTTTCTTAGCCCTTTTCCGCTTGCGGTCGTCCATCTCCTCCACCTCATCCTCGTCCTCCTTCGTCTGTTCACGCGTAGAAGGCGGTAAGTGAAGCTCGCTCCTGATATTCAGGACCATCAGGTTGTATCTTGATTTTGGCCCGTCTTTGGTCCTATCTGGCATGTTGAACAGGGTGCCAAGCAAGCTCTCACACACATTCTTCGTGATATGCATGACATCAAGGCAGTGAGGCACTCCGAGGATTGGCCAGTACCGCAAGTCCCAAAACACGGACCTCCTTTTCCATACCCCCAAGAGCGGTCCTTCTGGCGGAGGACACTTTTTCTCTCCTCGCTTCCTCTTTTGTACCTTTCCCGACGGAGGACACGTTTTCCAATTCTTCAATAGAGTATCGATCTCTTCTCCTCTTCTCTTGCGTGGAGGTAGATCGAGCTCATCTTTACCATTGAACAGGTCTCCGCGCTTTCTCCACGGGTCGTTCAGTGGTAGCCACATTCGATGCCTCATGTATATGGTTTTAGAAGATCCGGGATCCTTGTGTAGCTGTAGAAACGGGGTAAATTCCATGCACCTGACACAAGCCTTGTGTCCATGGCACACCTGACACGCAATATATCCGTATCCGAGATAGTCCTGCACCGTCGTGATCAGTGCGGCTCTCATACGAAAAGTTTCTTCTTTGAAGGCGTCCCATGTTTCCACCCCTTCCTCCCACAACGTGTCTAGCTCCTCCTTCAATAGCTCGAGATACAGGTTGATATCGCTCCCTGGCTGGGTCGGCCCTTGAATCAGCTTACTCATGTGTATGTACTTCCTCTTCAGACATCACGGGGGGAGGTTGTACATCCATACAAACACGGGCCAGGTGCTATGTTTGCTGCTCTGATTGCCAAACGGATTGAGACCGTCGGTGCTCGCACCAAGCCTGATGTTCCTTGGGTCGTTCCTGAATTCTTCATCGAATGCGTCTAATGATTTCCAATGACGTGCACCCGAAGGGTGTGTTAGCACTGGTTTTTCAACACGTTCTGGATCGCTTAGCACCGCCTTCTTTCTGTCATCGTGCCAGCGCATGAGCTTTGCTTCCTTGGGGTCCACGAAGTACCGCTGCAGACGGGGAATGAGTGGAAAGTACCACACAACTTTCCTTGGAGCTTTCTTCGTCCCCCTCTTGTAACGATCAGCACCGCACACCGGACATTTGATCTGGTCCGCGTGCTCGTTACGGTAAATTATGCAGTCACGGACGCAAGCGTGGTATTTTGTGTGCGGTAAATCGAGGGGGCACACGATTTTCTTGGCCTCCTGTAGACTACTAGCACAAGTGTTCCCTTCGGGTAAGTGCGTCTTCAGGTATCGCAGAAGATCGTCCATGCTTGTGTCGGTCCATCCGTGTTTTGCCTTCATCTCAAGAAGATCCAGAGCTACTCTCAAGCGTGACTCCTCCGCCCCGCGACTTGCGTCATACAACGGAGTTGCAGAGTCTATCTCTAGTTGCGTTGACGAAGGCATGGATCTTGGGCCCTACGAATAAGGACACCCCCTCTCACACCCTCTAACCAAGGCCCGACAGGAAGCGCCCTTGGAGTACTCTAGAAGGCCCATGAAAAGCCCACCCGCATCAACTTGCGGGCTAAGTTAGGGATTTTACCGACTCAAGCTAGGGTTTGTATCCTCTCCGGGTTGGACTCGAGACCTGGCTATCTATATAAAGCCAGGAGAGCCCCAAAGGAGAGGACCAAGTATTACCGCACGACCACAAAAGCCTTGAAACTCGAGATCTACTCTCGATTCGAGCACCTGTAATCGATCTAATCGTCTAATACAGATCAGCAGAAGGCAGGAGTAAGGGTTTTACCTCTTCGAGGGCCCCGAACCTGGGTAAATATCGCCTCCCTGTCAAGCCGACGATTCCACCAGTGCCTATGACATCTCCTAGTCGAAACCCGATAGGGTCACCTGAGGGATTTGCGGAGCCAGAGCTTCGACAATTGGCGCCGACCGTGGGGAGCGCGGGCGCTGGATCACCGGCATCTTCGGCTTCATCGACATCCAACTCCCGTTGGAAACCATCGACTACGGCTCCGAACAATCCTGTACGGATCGGATCCGTCATAGTCACGCCTCACTCGCCGGAATCACGCCCGGTATTCGAGGATCTGGAGAAGAGCGTCACCTTGACGTTCGGAAGCTTTAACTTCATGGCAAACCGAGACGGGATCCTCCACTTCTCGGATGAATCTGAACCCGAATCTGGAGCCGTCAACTCGCGCTTCCATATGGAGAAAAGCGGCGAGTCCATCCGCTTCAACACGATCGACTACCACGCACTTTCGACAGAGGAACCCTCTCGGGTGCGAAGAACCTCCCGATCTACGCCTAGGACGCACGGGCCACAACTGGCCCAAGTCTGCATGGCAGGATCGGAACAGCCCTCGGAAACTGAATATAGCGCAACTGAGCGCGATCTAATCGGCGTCTCGCGGGAAGCCTGGAAAAGAGCAAAGGAATCCATGCGAAAGAGTCAGCCACCCGCAGCAGGTGCTACGCAGGAAGACCTAACCGCCTACCACTATCACCTAGTGAGAGCGGCCTCAAACATCAAGGACGCCCGAGCAGATCTAGCCCGTCGCAGGAGAGCGGCGGATGAGTCAAGCCTACGTCGAGCCGAGCTGTCCCTTGCCCCTTCGGTCGGTACCCGACCCGTGGGAAAAGGACCCGCAGCATCAACAAGGGACCACGAATCCATGGCTGGGACCCACAGGTCTACCACATCTTCTTTCATGAGGGTTGACGACGACGGGAACGTCTACCCGCAAACTCCAGCCGCCGCAATTCTAGCCGCGGCCACCTACATGCAGATGAACCAACCAACGGACAGCGATCCTCGGGTGGAACAATACAAGCACATCCGCAAAGGTCTAGGGCTGGCTGCCGCGAGGCTCGCCTCCCACGATCGCAAGGAACAACTGGAGAAGGCGCGACAAGAGAAGGACAAAGACAAAGACGCGCCCCGCAGGCATAGGAGCTCCTCTCCAAGAAAGGATAAATCGCCACGTCGTGGCCGAGGAAAAGAAGCCCGGCGCCGCGGCGACAGCCGAAGCAGCAGCGACGACAGCCCGAGAGACAAAGATTCGCGGCATCACAGCAGCCGCTCGAGAAAAAGAAGCAAAGAACCAAGAAAAGATAGCGACCGCGACCGGTCCGGGTACGACGCGCGATCCGATCTCGCCCAGAAGAAAGTGGATAAAGCGAGGGCTTCACGGTATCGCGAACGCTCCTCATCCGGGTCTTCGGACGACGAAACCTGCGGAGCACTTTGCTTTGCTCGCAGTATTCGCGAAGCGCCTCTACCCAAGAGATTCAAGCTCAGCTCGGAGGTGACAAAATACGATGGTTCACTTGAGCCCTCCCAGTGGTTAAGCGACTACCTCACGGCAGTAAAATGCCAACGTGGTAACAAGAACACGGCCATGCAATACCTCAATTTGCACCTGGCCGGAGCGGCCCGCAGCTGGCTGGAAAGAAGACCACGATCTTGCTATGCATCATGGGACGACCTGCATCGCGATTTCTGTAAAAACTTCCAGTCGACCTATAAAAGGCCAGCTACAATCGAAGAACTACGGGCTTGCAAACAGAAAAGTGGCGAATCCACGCGAGAATACATCCAACGGTGGAACACACTCAGGAACACCGCAGGGACAATCTCTGAAGAAGTGGCGATTGAGGCCTTCGCCAAAGGAGCAAGAAGAACCGCGTTTCGAGAAGAACTCGGCAGAGCTGCGCCCAAAACCATAGGGGAGCTCATGGTTATAGCCGAAAAATGGGCCAACGGAGAAGACGCGGTACGCAACGAAAGAACATCATCGCCCACACATGACGAAGACCGTCATGGGCGAAGAAAAAGAAGAAAATACTACGACCACGACGATAGAGAAGAACTAGTGGCGGCAGAGTTCACGCGAAGTCGCGACTCCGGTCGTCGTGGAAGTCGCGAATGGAGGCCAAAGGAAGAAGAAAAATCACCCGAGGAAGACCTCGATGGATACTGCTCGCTACATCTGTTCACAGACAAGCGCACGGGCAAGACTAAGGCAACACACCTTCTCAAGGATTGCCGAAAGTTCATCGGAATCTCGGACGCGCTAGCCAAGAAAAGATTCGCTTCCACCCAAAACTATCCACCGCTACCAGGAGGCGGACAACAATTCCAGCTACCACCGCCACCACCTCCACCAGCCAACCCAAACATGGCACTCGCCGCATTGCCAGCACCACAACAGCAAAACACGGGAGCAAATACATACCCGACTCCGCACGGACAACTCCTTGGGATGATACAGAAGGTATGCCCCTCTCGCAGAGCTCAAAAAACTAACTCGAGACAAATATGCATGGCAGTGCAGACGCCACCAACGAAGCCCGAGTACCTGAAGATGGCCGAACAGCCAATCACGTTCTCGAAGGAAGACCACCCGCCACGAGTCTATCGACCAGGACACGCCGCCCTTGTCATTCAAGCTCAAATTGGCAATTATGACCTGGCACGCGTATTCATGGACGGCGGCAGCGGCATTAACATCATCTACGCGGATACACTCCGTCGAATGAACAAAAACCTGGACGGCCTAACGGAATCAGAAACATCCTTCCACGGGATAGTTCCGGGCAAGGCAGTACGTCCACTCGGAACAATCAACCTCGAAGTTGTGCTGGGCTCCCCACGCAACTACAGAAGGGAATTTCTGGACTTTGAAGTCGTCGACTGGCCCTCGCAGTACCACGCCATTCTTGGTCGAACAGCGTTCGCCAGATTCATGGCCGTACCACATTACGCATACTTGAAGCTCAAGTTACCCGGCGAATACGGTGTGATCACCATTGACGGAGACTTCCAGAAATCAGACAAGTGCGACATAGAATTTAATGAGATCGCGAAATCTTTCGGGATGCAAGAAGAACTACAAGAGCTGGCAAAAACCACGGATCACTCCGTCATGCCACTCACAAAGAAAAACGCGCCTGAACTGGAATTCAGCGCCAACAGCGACACTCGCAAGCATCAAGTGCACCCGACGGATTCCGCCAAAACCGCGATGGTTTCCACAACCCTCTCGCCAGCATAGGAAAGCGCGCTCGTCAAACTCCTCCGTGAGTACTGGGAAATTTTCGCCTGGCAACCCTCAGATATGCCAGGTATACCCAGGGAGTTTGCCGAGCACTCACTCGAAGTCTTTCCTAACGCGAAGCCCATCAAACAGACGACTCGACGATTTTCAGAACCCAAGCAAAAGGCGCTAGGAGAAGAAGTAAATAGGCTGCTAGCCGCAAATTTCATTAGGGAGATCAAAATATCCACCTGGTTAGCAAATCCGGTGCTGGTCCCCAAGAAGAACACGGATATCCTTCGGGTGTGCATCGATTACACATCACTGAACAAACACTGCCCCAAGGACAACTTTCCTCTACCACGAATCGACCAGATCGTGGACTCCACAGCAGGTTGCCAACGTCTCTCTTTCCTGGACGCCTACTCGGGATACAACCAGATCCGAATGAAAAAGGAAGACGAAGAGAAGACGGCATTCATCACACCACACGGTGTATACTGCTATACGACAATGCCCTTCGGGCTGAAGAACGCAGGCGCAACATATCAACGTTGCATGCAGAGATGCCTTGCCAATCTCATCGGCAAGAACGTACAAGTATATGTCGACGACATCGTCATCAAAACTCGAGTAGAGGACACACTCCTCGAAGATATTAAAGAAACATTCGACGCCCTTAATGCATATCGGATCAAGCTCAATCCAACAAAATGCGTTTTCGGCGTCCCCGCAGGAAAACTCCTAGGATACCTGGTATCCGCCAGAGGCATTGAAGCCAATCCGGAGAAAATACAAGCCATCCTCACCATGAAGGAGCCCACCAATCTACGCGGAGTCCAGCAGCTCGCAGGGCGATTAGCCGCCCTAAGCAGGTTCATCGCGCGATTGGGAGAGCAAGCGTTGCCATTCTACAAACTACTGAAGAAGACGGACAAATTCGAGTGGACCCCTGAAGCTAAGCAAGCATTCGCAGACTTGAAGCGGTCGTTGCAAAGCAGGCGCATCCTCGCAACACCACAAGAAAGGGAGCCACTTTTTCTCTATTTAGCCGCTACAAACCAGGTCATCAGCACTGCAATCGTAGTCGAACGACCTGAAGATGGCAAGGCATACGGAGTTCAGCGCCCAATATATTACATCAGCGAAGTGCTCTCGCCGTGCAAGCAGCGATATCCTCATTACCAGAAGCTTGCGTATGGAGTTCTTCTCACAGCCCGAAAACTCAAACACTACTTCCAGGAACACGCCATTACAGTGGTTAACGATGCGTCACTCGGGACAATCATGAACAACCCTATGGCATCCGGAAGAATAGCGAAGTGGAGCATCGAGTTGGGTGCCTGGGATATCACCTACGCAGGACGTAATGCAGTCAAATCTCAGGTTCTCGTGGAATTCATCAGCGAATGGACAGAGCTACAAACACCCGGACCACCCGAGTACACAAGCAATTGGATCATGTATTTTGACGGGTCCAAAAGAAACGAAGGGGCAGGAGCTGGAATCGTTCTTATCTCGCCTCGTGGAGACAAACTGCAATATGTCCTGCGACTAGACTTTCCACCTGACGACCCAGTATCAAACAACGACGCGGAATATGAAGCACTGTTGCACGGAATGAAGATGGCGATTGCTTGTGGAGCTACCCGGTTGATGATTTATGGCGATTCCAACCTCATAGTGCAACAAACAATGAAAGAATGCGACGCCGTTGCTGAAAACATGATCGCATACCGCGACATGTATAATATACTCGAAGGAAGCTTCAAAGGGTGCGAGTTGAAGCATATCGCAAGATCCAGCAACGAAGAGGCGGATAGACTGGCAAACATGGGTTCCACGAATACACCCATACCGCCAGGAATATACTTCGAACGGATGGTCAAGCGATCGGTCAAATTGAAGAAAGCTGCAGAAACACCGGCAGCGCCAGAAACGGAGGTCAGCCCGCAGGTCGCGCTTATCGAGCTTATTCATAATATATCACGACAGGTTTTTCTGGTCGAGCCAGTCTGGACGCAGAAATATCTCGACTACCTGCTCAATAAACAGCTCCCAGCCGATCCGCGCGAGGCTCGACAGCTAATCAGGCGTAGCAAATCCTTTCGGGTAATCAACGGAGAATTGTACAAGCAAAGCATCTCGGGAATCCTTCAGCGGTGCATCGCACCCGAAGACGGCAAAGAGCTACTCCGGGATATACACCAGGGTGACTGCGGACATCATGCTAGTTGGAGAGCAATACTGGGAAAAGCCTTTCGAGCAGGGTTCTACTGGCTAACGGCAGCCAACGATGCAAAAAACTTGGTCGACAGATGTGGCGCTTGCCAGCGATTTTCACCCAAGCCGCACGCGCCCGCTACAGAGTTGCACATGATACCCATCGCCTGGCCCTTTGCCCAATGGGGGCTTGACATGGTTGGCCCACTGCGCAAATCTACTCCAGGAGGGTACACACATTTGCTGGTCGCAGTCGACAAATTTACCAAATGGATCGAGGCTATGCCAGTGACCTCGGGTAGCGCCCAATGCGCAATTAAGTTCCTCGATTCCATAATATGCAGATTCGGGGTGCCACATGACATCATTACAGACAATGGTACGAACTTCACTGCAAAGGAAACTCAACAGTTCTGCGAAGAGAAAGGAATTAATCTGAAGTTTGCTTCGGTCGCCCATCCGCAAACAAACGGTCAAGTTGAAAGATCCAACGGCTTAGTTTCAGCTGGGATCAAAAAGAGATTGCTCGATCGGCTGCATCCCGCTGCAGGTCATTGGGCAGAGGAGTTGCCCTCCGTACTTTGGAGCCTCCGCACAACCCCCAATCGATCAACGCAATACACACCATTTTTCATGGTATATGGGGCAGAAGCCGTCCTCCCCGAAGAGGTTCGATTCAGCGCCCCACGAGTTGTAGCCTACAGTGAAGAAACATCCAACAAAGCACTTGCAGAAGATATGGACGCGCTCGACGAAATTCGGGACATTGCACTCGCAAGATCTGCAGTCTACCAACAATCACTGCGCAATTATCACAGTCGCCGCATACGCCACAGATCATTCGTAGTTGGCGATTTGGTGTTGCGGTTGAAACAAAAAGAAGGGCACAAGCTCGAGCCACCTTGGGAAGGACCCTTCATCGTACACGAAGTAATCCCAGGAGGAGCCTATCGACTGAAGAATCCAGACACTGGAGGCATCTATTCCAATCCATGGAATATCGCGCAACTGCGCAAATTCTACCCCTAGGTTTATTTATTTTGCAACAATAAGGCTATACTAGCCAATTTTGTAGCTCGAACACATGACTTCTCAGTCATAGCAATAAATACATGATTATCTCATCATATTTACTCGACAGCTTCCAAGGTTACAGGTTCACACCCCATAAAATACACGGGGGCTACACCTAAAACTAAGCATCACAGAAAATAATTATCAAGTACAAGGTTGCACACCTTACTACAGTTTTTACAAACTACAGACAAGCTTACAGGATATTCACATCCGATAAAGTCAGTCGAAACGCTGAGCATTCCTAGCCGCTAAGATCCTATCTACCTCTTCGGATGTCATTCGGATAATCTTCTCGGCCGCAGGACGAACAGCATCATAGTACGGCGCAATATCTTCGATTGCATAATCCGGAAGTCGGGCTACGGAGTTCAAGTCTATCTCAGGATGCCATATCCGGACAAACGAGAGAGCCACAACCGCGCCGCATGCCATCTGATTGTGAACACACGCGCGAACCTCTCCTTCCCGTCCGAATAACCTGAGAAGATAGCTCCAGTCTTCGGGGCCCCTCTCAAGTGGATAAAAAGCAGCATTCACCGCAACCAGGACCTCATGGAAAGAACTCATGAGAACTTTCGCCTGGCGGACTCGAAACTTCAAGATAGCCATCACAAACCCTCGACTGCGATCGGACCAGAAATTACTCGCATGAGGCTTTGTGCTGTTAGCTTCTTGATGAATGTGGTTTTCTACCCACTGCTTTTCTTCCCTGTCATCTGTTTTCACAACTAAGAAGCAAACGCACTTAGTAAGCTAAGAAACACAGAGGAGGAAAATAGCATGGGGGCTACACTACTCACATAGTAACTCCTTTGCAATCGAAGACAGTTCGTCAATCAGAAATTGCTCGCGCTCAGCCGCCAATTTCTGCTTGGATATCGCCACGTCAGCTACCCCGCGCAGCACTTTCAGCCTACGCTCACCCTCCTGAACCTTATCACGGAGGCCAGCGAGAGTGCCCACAGCAGCTACAAGTGGATTTGCTGGACTACCACGTCCACTTGAAGATTCAGCAGCAGACGCAATTGCCTGGAAGAAGTACAAGGAAAGAAGTGAGAAGCCCTACTCGAGTTGTTTCCAGTCGCACATCTGACTAATCGCTCGGGGGCTACTCCCATCGGGAGGCAAAGTATAGACGACAAGGATAAATTTTAAATGCAAAGCGCTTCGATTAAAAGACCAGCAAAGGTACGGGAATATATCCCAAAATTCATTACATCCAAGCAGCAGAAACAAAAGGAAAACAAAAGTCTACGAAGCCGCGTTGGTACTGCCACTAGCAGCGGTCGACCCTCCCTTCTTCCGAGCAAACATCTCAGATAATTTCCGAGCAAGAATAGTGGCTTGCTCAGAAAAACGAGATAGCCGTACCTTCTTGCCCGTGGAAGGGTCGACCGGCATGGACGAATAGGCCTCCTCCAGACCTTCGACTCCGTTCGCCAGAGCGAATTGAATCGCAGTCTTTGCGCCAGCTTCTGATTGAGCAACCGCAAAGGCCTCCAGGAGATCGCCTTCCGAGAAGACCTTCGACAGCTCGCTCAGCGCAGGCGCAGGAGTACCGCTGGCGACAAGACGGCCATGCACTCGTGCCAACGCTTTGGAAGCATTATCAATCAGGGAAAATATTCCCTCAGAATGCCTCCTGAGCTGCGCGAGAGTGTCGGTCAGCACGTCCACCCGCTGAATCCCAGGAATCTCCAGAGGAACATTCAGAAGATCTACAGACAGAGAAAATAATGCTTAGCAAAAATCAGCAGAATGAAAAGTTCAAAAACCCAAGATACTTACCCGCAAAGCGCTTGGCGAGAGGACGAAGGAACGCGACAGTGTCGTTGTCAGCCTTACTGCCGGCCTCCTGCAAGTCCTTCACGGTCTTCCGCGACTCCGCAAGCTTCGTATGGAGTTCCTCCGATTGCTTGCGGGAAGCTTCCAGCTCTTGCCGGGTAGTCGCCAGTTCAGCTTCCCGAGCAGTTACCTGCTCTGAAAGTTTGGTCTTTTCAGACTCTGCGAATTCGGCTCGAGCTGCACAGGGGATATTAATCAAAAATCAAGAATGGATGATACACGAAAGCCAAGGAGATAACGAAATTTACCTCTAAGAAGGTCGCCTTCAGATTTGAGTCGGTTAACTTCTGATCGAAGCGACTCGCAATCTGTTTCGGCCAGAACGACGCGGCGACCGATCGCCGTAAGGGAATCGACGAGCGACTGCGAAAGCATGAAGATAAAGAGTTAGAAGAAAAGAGGTTTGAGCCTGTACCCGATTATTTACAATCGACTACAGCCTCGGGGGCTACTCCCATCGGGAGCACTGCCGTGCACCTGAAGAAGACAAAATATAGAAGAAGAGCAGAAAGAGGTTTTGAGCCTGTACCCGATTATTTACAATCGACTACAGCCTCGGGGGCTACTCCCATCGGGAGCACTGTCGTGCACCCGATAAAATTTGTTTGAGAAAGCCAAAAAGATAGAAGTTTACCTGTCCGGTGGCGCGGGAGAGGGGATCCGCCGAGCTGTCCGTCGCCTCCTTCGAGATCGAAGTTCTGGCAGCGAAGCTGGGGACATCCCGCTCCGCAGTCGCAGCATCAGGCGCTGCCCTGGGAGAGTTCTGGACAGTACCCGCAGTAGGGGTCTCACCCGCGTCCTTCGCTTTGTTCCTCTTTTCAGGAGGAACAGTCGCGGCGAATCTACGCGGGCTGATTGCCTGCAAACTGCAGTAAAGGACAAAGAAACGTCAGCACTGACAAACAGAGTTCAATCGAATTAAAATATGGAAAAAAAAACTTACTCGTCATCCTCGTCGTCTTCATCCAAGTCATCCGCATTCCAGGCGTTTGTGAATGGAGCCTGAGGAGGAAGAGATTGAAGCGGAGTCGCAGAAATTGGAGTTGGGCCAGGTGACGCCTCCAAAGACTTGTCCTTGGAGGTAACTTCGTCTTCGTTCACCCGACGGCGCTTTGGTGGGACGCCACTCGAGTCTTCGACATCATCTGAGGAGTCATGCTCAGAACTCGAGGAAGCGTTGGCCACGCTGGTGTCAACCGCGCCGTCCTGGTGGCTTGACTGAAGACACGAGGCATCTTCGCCAACAACGGGCGGGTAGCAATTTGCTACAGCTAGGCTCTACAAGGATAAGAAGACGATAAAGATCTTATCGATTACAAAAATTCTAAAAATAAAAGCAAGTTAAAGACAGAAGACTAACCGCAGCAGGAGGAGGGTTTGAAGCAGAATAAGCCTCGACTGAGCAATCAGGGAATTGCTCCCCGGCCTTCAGTCGAGTGATGGCCGCGATCTTTTTCTCGAATTCTACATTCGAAAGTTCTTCACGGCTCACTCGGCTGGGATCTTCTGCGCCTTGGTACTCCCACATAGCGGAGGGCCTCTGCTGCAAAGGCTGAATCCTGCGCTTCAAGAAGAGGCTTGCCAGATGAAGTCCATTGAGCACTACTCCCGAGGCTTGATCTCGAAGAGCCCCTACCCTTTCGAGTAGAGGTTTAACTGTCTCGACTTCTTCGGCTGACATCTTGTGGCTCCAAGATTTGCGCCTCGCCAGAACTGCGAATGGGTGGAATTCTACAAGCCCACTCGAGTTGTTGTCGGCGACGTAGAACCACTTCTTCCGCCAGCCTTGGGCGGAGTCGATGAAGTGCATATGGAAGTAGGCATTCTCCTGGCGCGCTTGGATCCCGAAGCCACCCGTGCGAAGTGGCTCACCGGGCTCGGACTCTACCCGCGATCTCTCGCGGAAGATCCGGATCTTGAACAGCGCCTTCCAGAGCGCCCAGTGCGGGCGAATGCCAAGATAGCATTCGCAAAGCGCGATGAAGCACGAGATGTGCTGCACCGCGTTCGGGGGAAGGTCATGGAGCTGTATGCCGTATGCACACAGCAGCCCAATGAAGAAAGGGTGAAGAGGGAAGGAGAGACCTCGAGTCACGTGGTCCACGAAGACCACGCGCTCGTTCGAGTGAGGGTTTGGTACCTCTTCCCTCTTCCCCAGACGGACGCGCTTCTCCGCCTCCGCCGGCAGCAGACCCTCCCGTTGCATCTCCTTGATGCTCTTGGCAGTGGTGTTGGGGGTGCGCCAGTCGCCGGCGCGAGAGGCGAGTGGCGCAGAAGGCTCGCCAGACGCGGAGGTTCCAACGCCGCGTTTCTTTCCACCGGCCATTTTTCGCAGCGAGAGCTTGAGCACAGAGAAGGCAAAGACGAGCGCAAGGTGGAAGACGAAGATTGAGAGCGGGGAAAATTTCGCTGCGGCGCTAACACCCTTATTTATATACGGGGTAAAGCAATCTCAGCCGTACGATACGCAACGTGGCACCTATCGCGGCTGCCACGCGTAAGGATGAAACGAAGCGGCGGCGTACGCTGTTTCGTGCCACGATCTTAACAAAAGATCGTGCGCATTTACTGCGCATTTCGCGTAAAAAACGGGAGTGACGTCTCGTTTCCCGGTCAAAAAGCTGACAAGGTGGGCCAATTTCTGCTGCCACTTCGTCACGTCCCATCGGGAGAAGAGGAGCACGCCTTGACGTCATGGCGTTCGTCATTCCGAAAGGAAATTTTTTGCGAATGGAATTCCAAACGCGAAATTATCTTTGCACGAATATCAATTCCTTCGGATAGAACATATTCTTCCATGAAAAAAATTCATGAATCAAAGCCTCTTCGGACAAGAGAAACATGCCTTATACACGAAAACTCTTTCGTACAGGCACAATTTTCCAAAACATGAAAACTCTTTCATACGGAACTAACATTTCCAACACGAAACTTTTTTCGTACGGAACTCATACCAATCTAATCGGGTAGAAAGAACCCACCTTATGCGTGATATTTACACATCACAAGAACCTGGATTGTACAGCCGACTAGGCACATCCGGATGCCATATTCTTCGAATATGAAGGTAAGACCCAAAAAGATCTTTCTTTTGGGCCTGGAATCGCACTTGAAAGCTGCGTCCTCCGGCATAGTTCCGTGTCAACAACACGAAGAAAAATCCTAGCGGACGCGCCGGGTACCCTCTTAGGTTAAGTTCGACTCGATAAGTCCACAACGGCCCAGTCGTAACGATCACCTCATCGGGTTCGAGTCGGAGGTCTCGAATCTGTGTAGGCCAGGAGTGTTTTTGCCCTAGTCGCAATTAATTGGCCCTGATCTCTCGGGAGAGCCAAGCCACTGCGCCACATCCTTCTGCTAATATAGCCGCACAAACTGGCACCAATGCTGCTCGATACTCGAGTATTTCTTCGCGAAACAGGGAACACACCCTTCGTAGACAACAACTGTCGAGCTGAACTTCTAAGATGAGATCAAAGAAAAGGTCTGACCGTCTACCCGACTGAAAATAAATCCCAGTCGAGCATACGCTCGGGGGCTACTGACGAAGGCATGGATCTTGGGCCCTACGAATAAGGACACCCCCTCTCACACCCTCTAACCAAGGCCCGACAGGAAGCGCCCTTGGAGTACTCTAGAAGGCCCATGAAAAGCCCACCCGCATCAACTTGCGGGCTAAGTTAGGGATTTTACCGACTCAAGCTAGGGTTTGTATCCTCTCCGGGTTGGACTCGAGACCTGGCTATCTATATAAAGCCAGGAGAGCCCCAAAGGAGAGGACCAAGTATTACCGCACGACCACAAAAGCCTTGAAACTCGAGATCTACTCTCGATTCGAGCACCTGTAATCGATCTAATCGTCTAATACAGATCAGCAGAAGGCAGGAGTAAGGGTTTTACCTCTTCGAGGGCCCCGAACCTGGGTAAATATCGCCTCCCTGTCAAGCCGACGATTCCACCAGTGCCTATGACATCTCCTAGTCGAAACCCGATAGGGTCACCTGAGGGATTTGCGGAGCCAGAGCTTCGACATGCGTGATCTTAGATTTACGTCTGGCGTCGGTCGACGTGTTCTTGAGAAGAAGATCTTGAACATGAGGGTCCCGCACGACTGAAGTTAGCGGAGTGTTCATGTCCTCGTCTTCATATTGTTGATCAACATGACTCCCTTCTTCTTCATTATAGTCGTCTCCGTCGACAGCCTCTTCGTCCTCTTCATTGCCATGTTCAGACTCCTCCTGATCATCTTCACAGGTCGCCGCCCAATTGGTCTCGACGTGATCATCGTCTTCATCATCATCCATCCACTTAGTGTCGCCCTCCATGAAACTATACCTGAGCAGGTGCTTCTCCACATTACTAGAATCTGGTTTGAACAAAGACCCCAGCATGCATTTCCGACACGGACACTCTATCTCGGTCCGGTTGTTTTGATGCATCTCGGCCGTCGCGCGTCGCACGTACCTATGCACAACGCTTGTCCTCATCGCAATGACCATTGCTACAAAATGCAAGAGAGAGAGGTTTCATTAACTAGATCCGGTTTTCACGGAAAATTTCGGCATGACCTTCCTACAAAAGGTGTAACGCGGAGCGCCAGAAATTTGACGAAAAGGAAATGAATCAAAATTTCGGCAAAACATTGGCAACTCATCCTCATGGCAACACAATAAAATGAAAAGAGAACGAATTCTCATCCACCGACCAATCCCACGCACCTATTAAGATGACACACAATGCAAAATATATAGACGCGATGACGACGTCGAAGATCACCGAAGAGACGACCGATAAGAGAGTGATAGATCTAGAAGTAGCTAGTGGTGAATTTGTGGTGAGATCTAGTGTCCGGTGAGTAGATCTAGTGGAGAGATTTGGAAGAGGGAAAGTGGGGTAGCATACTAGCTAAAATATAACAAACATGATTGATTAAATTAGCTAAAAATGGTGGAGGGGTGTGGGGGATTGAGCTAGGAGCACTAATGGCTCGAGTTTGGACTAGTGAGTGAGTGAGTGGGGTGGATAGGGGTGGTGGTGGGTGGCTGGCCGCATTTATATTGGGGACAAACATTACCCCAGGCGAATATGGTATTAGATGCGCCTGCGCTAAGTGGTGCTACCCCAGGCATTTCTTTATCCCAGGCGAACAGCTTTTCGGTGCGCCTGCGCTAAAGGGAGCTACCGCAGTCCACTTTTTACCCCAGACGCTTCTGTATTTATTCGCCTGTGGTATCTGTTATACCGCAGGCGAACCGGTGGGCTGTTCGCCTGCGGTAAAGGAAGCGTGCCAGGGTCGGCCGTGCTTGGCCCTGCCACACTTTACCCCAGGCGCTTCTGTTTTCTGTTCGCCTGGGGTAACAGACTTACCCCAGGCGCACAGATCTACGCTTCGCCGGCGCTAATTAACCCAGGCGCACAGGTATTCTTGTTCTCCTGTGGTAGGATATGCTGCTATAAGCAAATCTCTAGTAGTGAGTCATCCTTGGCGCCGAACATCTTGGAAATAAATTGAATGTTCTTATGCAACCTTTGGCCGGCGAATTGTCCAAATTATGGGATGGTGTATGGACATGGGATGCATATGGAAAGCAGAATTTTTATATGAAGGTAGCACTACTTTGGACAATCCATGATTTTCCTGCCTTCGGAATGGTTGCTGGATGGAGCACATATGGGAAACTTGCATGTTATGATTGTGGATGTGATACAAACTCATTCACATTAAAGAAGGGTGGGATGGCGTCATGGTTTGATTTTCATAGGCGATTTCTTCCTCCAGACCACGAGTTCAAATACCAATCTAATGCATTTCGGAAAGATAACATAGTGCTAGAGGGACCACCTAATGTTCAAGCTCAAATGCGAGTAGGTGATGGTAATTATGGTAAATAACACCATTGGAACCATGTTAGTTTTTTGGGATCTGCCTTACTTTAAAAAAATGCATCTTCGCATCACCGTTTATGTAATGCACAATGAAAAAAATGTTGCTGAATCTATATGGAACACATGCTTTGACATACCCGATAAGACAAAATATAATGTGAAATCAAGGCAACATCTACAAATTATTTGCAACCGTCCCAAGATGCATCTACAACCAAAGCCGAACGGCAAGTGGGACAAGCCAAGGGCTCCTTTATGCATTGAGGAGAAGCAGAAGGTGATAATTTTAGATTGGTTCAGAGATTTGAGGTTTCCTCATGGCTATGCTGGAAGCTTCAAAAGGGGGGTTAACTTGAAGGATAAGAAAACTTTGGGCTCAAAAGTCATGACTACCATATATTCATGGAGCGTCTACTTCCTGCTGCTTTCGTGGATTTCTTCCAGGATATTTGGGTTACTCTTTCAGAGGCTTAGCTTTTCCTTTAGGAAACTATGTACTAAACAACTCAGCAAAGACATGATAGCTAATCTGAAAAATAACATTATGGTATTGATTTGCAAACTAGAGAAGATACCCCCCCCCGGTTTTTTTAATCCTACGCAACACCTAATGATTCATTTGCCTCGCCAAGCGCGACTAGCTGGTCCTGTCCAGAATACATGGATGTATCGATACGAGAGGTATATTTAATGAAACTAGAACATACTTTGTCCTTAGTTATTCTAGTTCTTCATTTTTTATATTCTCTCTCTCCAAGAATATTGGAAATACTAGAAAGAAAGTACGTAATAAGTCACGAGTTGAGGGATCAATAGCCGAGGCTTACCTTATTGATGAGGCGAAAATTTTTCTCTCTCTTTATTTTAAATCAAATGTGCACTCAGTTAGGAACCGACCACCTAGATATGATGATGGTGAAATGACATTTCAGCCCAATTGTGACCTTGAAATTTTTCAATATAGTGGAAGGTGCATTAGTTTTATGGGTCTTCATGACCTCACAACAAAATAAAACAATGCAACATTTATGTATATCTTGACAAATCTAGAGGAGCTCAGGGCGCCGGAAACCTTTAGTACCGGTTTGTTTGGGGTCTTTAGTACCGGTTCGTGATACGAACCGGTACTAAAGTGTTTCACGTCAAATTTATTGCAGAGGTGGGGCCGGTGCTGCACCTTTAGTACCGGTTTGTATCACGAACCAGTACTAAAGGGTGTCCAAACCTATTTATTCAACCCGAGCCAACCTAGCTCTCCATTTTTTTTTGACTTAATCACCGGTTTGAATATAACTTTTGCATTCGAACTTGGATTTCGACGTTCTTTACCTCGTTTCAAAAAGGAGAAACATATCTAAATTATCATGCATATTGTTAAAGCTACATTCTTAAAAAAATCACGAGAAAGAATGGAACTAACAATAATAAGGTAACACAGTTTCGTCGGAGAGGGCTTTGGGGGCGTCTGAATCCAACCAAAACCTAGGTCTTGCATCATTTTGGGGTTTTTAAATTTTTCTGGAACTTTCGAAGCCGGTTTTAGGAAAAAGTCAAGACGGCGGGCATGACCATTCGTAGCTAGGGTTTGAATATTGAGAAACTCTTGGTGTATCTCTGATGAAGTAGGTAGTTGTGTACCTAAAAATGATTTATTGCCAAAAATCATGAACAAACTACGAGGCACATGTAGTTCAAATTTGACCCGTTTCCCACTTAATCAGCTGAAACTTGTGTTTTTTAAAAATGGTGGATGGAAACTTTTTCGTGGGAAAAAAATTGGTTATTTATGCATATAACAAGGTCTAGTATTTTTTTTAAATGCAGCTCCCAAGTTCTGCAACATATTCTTGGTTGGTCCTTTACAAAAAAACTATTTTTGACACTCGGAAAATAGAAAATTATTTTTTTATTCAGTGAAAAGAAAAACTTTCTACGTAAACATTGTTCATGCTTCCAAGATGCATATTTGTGTGTAATATGGGCACATTTCAACAAACTATGCCATGGATTTGGCCATAACACCCGTCATTTGGCCCGGAACCTTAGAATGTTCGGAGGTGACAGCTCATTTATGTGAGCATATTTTCAACACAACTGTCGTATTCCAAATTTATTATTTTTGGTGGATACTAGGACATAAGGTCTTGCATCATTTTATGGTTTTTTTTTTTTTGGAATTTTCTAAGCCGGTTTCACGAAAAAGTCAAGACGGAGAGGATGACTGTTCGTAGCTAGGGGTTGAATATTGAGAAAATCTTGGTGTATCTCTGATGAAATAGGTAATTGTGTACCTAAAAATGATATTTGCCAAAAAAAATCATGAGCAAACTCCGAGGCATCGATAGTTCAAATTTGACTCGTTTCCAGCTGAAACGGCAGAAACTTGTGTTTTTTAAAAGAGCTGGATGAAAACCTTTTCATAGGCAAATTTTTTTGGTTATTTATGCATATAACATGGTCTAGTATTTTTAAAAAATGCAGCTCCCAATTTTTGCAAAATATTCTTGGTTGGTCCTGCACAAAAAAACTCATTTTTGACACTCAGAAAATAGAAAATGATTTTTTATTCAATAAAAAAGAAAATTTTCTCCGTCAACATTGTCCATTCTTCCAAGATGCATGTTTGTGTGGAATATGGGCATATGTCAACAAACTATGACATAGATTTAGCCATAACACCCGTCATTTGGCCCGTAACCCTAGAATGTTCCTAGGAGATAGGTCATTTATGTGAACACATTTTCAAGACAATTGTCGTATTCAAATTTTATTATTTTTGGTGGATACTAGGACTTATATAATGACACCACGCGAAGTTCTTGCATCATTTTGGGGTTTTTAAATTTTTTGAAATTTTCTAAACCGGTTTCACCAAAGAGTCAAGACGGCGGGCAAGACCGTTCGTAGCTAGGGGTTTAATATTGAGAAACTCTTGGTGTATCTCTAATGAAATAGGTAGTTGTGTATCTAAAAATGATTTTGGGTAAGGAAAATATGAACTGCATTGCATAGTCCATATGAAGTACAATCATGCCATATTTAACTTCTGTTATTGTTTGCAGAGCATCTAAAAACTAGTTGATGATACTCCCAAGCAAAGAGTACAAGATGATCGTGTTCTTGAGAATTTGGCAATGAAACAATTGAGTAATATGATGTACCAAGCTCGGAAAGATGTTGTGAAGAAGTACCACAAGTGAAATAAGTGATGAGCTAGCTATTATCGACACATGGGCGTCGTCTCAGCAACATGTAGCTTCTATTAGCAAAACAAAAATTGGTGCTATAGCCATGCATATAGTACATGTATCCATGTGGGATCGATGAACCAGAGTGCAAAAAAAATTGAAAGGATATTCATAAGTTTCAAAAAATTATGAAAATCCTAGATGTAGATAATGATTATTTCTACCCATGTGCAAAAAATCAGTGAGAAGTACTCTACATTTTCTTTATCGGAGATGTGAACATTGCAAAAATGGTTTTTTTTCTAGATTTGTCAAGATTAGTCATTTTTAATGTAGGCCGGAATACATACATTTCGTGATGAACCACATGCAAAAACCAAAACTGTGGCAGAAATAGCGGAAAAGTGGGAGCAGAGTGTCGGTAAGGAAAATATCACAAGGTTTTATTTCGTGAATTTTTTTACTTTAGAGTTACATGAAAATTTGAATATAGGGTATTCTTTGTTAGGTAATTAGGAAATTTTTTATGAGTTTCATTAGTGAAGACGCCATCACATATGGATTAGCAACCTTAATAACATAGGACAAGCTAGACATATCTAGCATATTCATGTATGGACCAAATACTAGTGCTAACAACACATACATGTTGATCGAGAAGGTTTCCTCCATGGTATTGCTGTTTTCGACTGTGGCGTTGAAGGGGATGAAGTCGTAGCTGAAGCCGAGGTCGGACTCGGAGTCGGTTCGGCTGGAGTCGGGGTCTGAAAAAAGCGAGCAGTTTGGGGGAAGGTCCTCCAATCAAATATAAAAAATCCTTGTAGATCACTGCAGGAATCACTAGAGTTTCCGACGGCCACAAAGCGTCAGAAAAAGCCTAAAATTGTCAGCAACCCTCTTTGCCGACGGCTGTCGTCGGCTTCTGGTCGTTGGTATCTTCTTCCTTGGCAACCGATTATGGATGAAGTAAAATACGATAAAGTGATGGTTTTACAGCTTATGGATAAAGTTGACGTTGGGAGAACTTAGTTCATGGTTCATGTAAATGTGCGAGATGAATGAAAACGGATATGTGATACATGTTTAGTCTATTGAGTAGTCGGTAGGCGAGTCACCCCTGTTTGGATTTGTTTATCACTATTGTTCTACATCCCTGCTCATGTCATGGTCAGTTCAACAATTAATATCATTAGGTGGGCCCAGGATTATTTCTATCTTTTCACGGAGGAGTAATTCCCATATTAGAACATCGAGGTAATATATTCGTTTGGAATTATCCAATGGCTACCGTTATATTCATCCAGATTAAGGTGTGACACTAGATAGTACCAAAGTAAAACCTTCTGAATATACAATCTCGATAACCTCATGGTCATAGGATATGTTGTAATATACCATGTTATGATATGTCACTAAGGACAGAGATATCTTCATGGAATCTCTTAGCATATCAATGTCCATGAGAAAAACACAATCGTCAAGCATCCAATGAATTAGTCGTAAAAGGAAAAAACCGGGGTTTGATACTTTGTTCATGTTACTACACGTGAGCGTGAGTTTTTCTCTGAATCTCATATTTAGTAGCCACGTCAGTTATAGTATAGTAATATGAATCATCATTATGAAATAGATGTACAAATACTATTGTCTTTTGGGCATACATCCAATAGGAGGTGTTTGTGACTCTCGACGAGAAGATCAGGGGATCCATGCACTTTTGTGATGGCTCCTTAGTGACGATCGAAGGGAAAGGCAACATTCTCTTTTGATGTCCTGGCAGTA
The DNA here is from genome assembly GCA_028641055.1 of Alopecurus myosuroides. Classification (NCBI taxonomy): domain Eukaryota; kingdom Viridiplantae; phylum Streptophyta; class Magnoliopsida; order Poales; family Poaceae; genus Alopecurus; species Alopecurus myosuroides. The sequence continues at coordinate 941,998 of CM054060.1, read as the reverse complement.
AATCAGCAAGTGCTCACCGACGTGTTCTACATCGTGAAGCTGTGCACAAGTATCCACTAGTAGGAAAAACCTTACACCAGCTTAGCGCTGGCGAACATGATTTTTCTGTTAGCCAGTGCTACTACCGCTGGCCGACACAAGCCTACGCTCGCCAGCGCTACCCAGCTTACCGCTGGCGAATATGCCATTTTGTTCGCCAGCGGTAACGGTGGGTGTGGGGGTGCGCGTGGCCATAACTACCGCTGGCGAACAGGGGCTGGTTCGCCAGCGGTAATATTACCGCTAGCCAACATAGAAGTTCGCGAGAACATTTTCTGTTTGCTAGTGGTAATTTTGAATATTTTTCGCACCACACACACACACACCCCGGGCCCAAGTGGACCTTTTTTAGTTTTCTAAAACATAAACGAAAATCATAGAATGTTCAAAAAATAAAATCATTTGATATGTACGTAGGGTTTAGTGTCTAGTTGGTATAGAAATTTTGAGATAAGAATTCTGTCCTTTTATGCAAAATTCAAAAATAAAACGTAAAACGGCCATAACTTTTGCATACGACGTTGAAAAAACACGTTTCATATATCAACAAAATCGTGAGCAAATTTCCAATCCAACCTCACCCGGTTTTACCCGGTCAGGTTTTCACAGATTTTTTAAATTCAAAAAGGAAAAAAAGTTATTTGAGATAGAAGAAATTTTCCTACAAAATCAAATTAATAAAAAAAAAATTAAAATTCAAAAAAAATAAAATAAATTTAAGAAAACATGATATGGATGCCATATTTGGATTCCTCTAATTTTCTAATCAATTTAGACATATCATTTGTCAAATTCTGAATTACGGATTTATAGATATAAATTATTCAATATTAAATGACAAAATTCAAAAAATATTTAAATTTATTTTATTGCTATTTTAATTCCAGATTATCACTACTTATTCACTTTTGTTTACTTAAATAATTTTTTCGGTTCGAAAAGTGAATACGTGTGACACTATGGTCCAATAGTTAAGAGGATTGATAGTACTATATTATCAACAAAATATGAGTTGTTCCTAGGTAGTTTAGAGGGAAAGAACTAAGAAGTTAAGCGTGCTGAGACTAAAGTAGTGTGAGGATGGGTGACCGAGAGGGAAGTGGACAATATTGTTTTTAATAAAGCAAAAAAAAAGGAAAAAAATCTACACTTCCACTAAATGTTTCCCAATTCAAATGTTTTGAAAAAAATTAATTTGATTTTTTTTCTTTTTTTCTAAATATTTTGAATTTACCTCTGACGAACGAAATAAGGTATTCGCCAGCGATAGCTAAATAGCGCTGGCGAACAGGAGTGGTTCGCCAGCGGTAACCCGCTACCACTAGCGAACACCACTTCATCAGCGGTTGCCAAAATGTGTTCGTCACCGGTAGCCTTTCCCCTACTAGTGATCGTCTCCATCGGCCAGCTAGACGAGAACGGCTACAAGTACATTGTGGAGGGAGTCTTCCTCTCCATGTTTGATCAGCACAAGAAGCTTATCCTGCAGGTGAAGCACACGGGTAATAGACTGTATGTTTTTGCTGGCCAATGTCGACGATAAGTTTGGCCCTGTCACGCCTGGCTCATATACCTCCACTTCCGAGTTGTGAACGGCATGTCTAGCAGAGGCATGCTGAGAGGGATGCCGCGGGTGGAGCATGTCGACAAGATCTACGATGGTTGCACAATTGGGAAGCAACAGAGGCTAGCGTTCCCATAGGTGAGCAAGCACCCTTCGACCGCGCTCTCGACCTCATCCACACCGATATGTCTAGGACGATCAAGTGAGCAACTGCAGGAGGAAATCGATACTTCTTCTGGTTCTTGATGATCACATCCGGTACATGTGCCTAAAGTTACCGAAGAACAAGGATGAGGCGTTTGTCGGATTCAAGAAGACAAGAACACGAGCTGAGGTGTAACAGCAGTGCCATTTGAAGGCTTTCGATCCGCTCCGATCATGTTCAGTAATTCAACTCCGGCAAGTTCAAGGAGTACTGCAACATGGGAGTGTGACGCACTACACCATGGAGCCGCACTCACCCCAACATAATAACGTCGGGGAGCATAGGAACCAGACAGTGGTAGAGATGGCGACGGTGCATGCTCATGGACATGGCCACAACGTTCATGTTTTGGGGAGAGTTCGTCGAGTGCACGGTGTACGTTCTCGATTGCGCGCCAACAAGCAATCTCAACGGTGTCACACCTTACAAGGCTTGTAACAAGTGCAAGCCTAGCTTCGAGCATCTCCACATCTTAGGTTGCGCCGCACAGATGTAGAAGACGGGTCCCGGCATCACGAATCTCTCTCACTTCTTGCTCCCAATTGTGTTTGTCGGGTACGAGGAGGGCTCCAAGGCGTATCAGTTGTACAACCCGGCCGACGGCAAGTTGTACGTCACCCGCGATGTGAAGTTCGAGGAGCAGCGCACCTGGGACTGGGTAAACGCAATAGTCGATCATGGCGAGGCAGCGCCCACAAACTTCACTGTGATGTACACCGCAGTGAGTGGCGCGACTCTGGTGGATGATGGCACCAACAGATGTGTCAGTGCGCACGCACACTCGTCGTCTCCACTCGTAGTTGCCTTTCCGATTGCTTTGCCGTCTATCACGCCCGTGGACACGCTAGCGTCCATGCCGTCTGCCACGCTCATGGACACGCTAGTGCAGATGTGCATGCCTACGTCACATGACATCGCGCTAGACATGGCTGACGGTGGCGATGAGCCGCGGTCCTATAGGCGCATTGACAACGTCTACGCCACCACGCAGCTCGAAGCAGGGTCTCGGAGCAGGACCGGCACACCGGCAAGTGACGAACCTGGCACCGGGGGTGACGATCTCGAGGTGCTGCACCTCGTGACCGATGAGGAACCGACAAGTTTCGACGAGCCGATGTCCGACCCTGCTTGGAGGAAAGCAACGGAAGAGGAGATGGACCGCATCACGGAGAACAAAACTTGGACGCTGAGTACGCTCCTGGCGGTCACCACGCGATCGGGCTCAGATGGGTGTTCAAGCTAAAGAAAGACCCAAATGAAAATGTAATCAAGCCCAAGGCCAGGCTCGTTGTCAAGTGGTATGCACAGCGCGAGGGGTTGGATTTCGACAAAGTTTTCACTCCTGTCACGCGCACAGAGACAGTGCGCCTTTTTCTCGCTCTCGCGGAATGCATCGGCCGACAAGTTCACCACATGGATGTAAAATTCGCTTTTCTGAATGGCGAACATGCCGAAGAGGTGTATGTTCATAAGGCACTTGGCTTCATCGACAAGAAGAACCCTCGTTTTTTACTGAAATTAAGCAAGGCCCTACACGGACTGCAAAATGCGCCTCGAGGTTGGTATGCGAAGCTCGACTCTCCTCTCACTGATCTCGGCTTTGTTCGTAGTCCATTGGAACATGCGGTCTACCGGCGTGGGATAGTGTCAATTACCTGCTGGTAGGGGTAGTGTCAATAACAGCTGGTGGGGGTGTACGTTGATGATCTGATCATCACGCGCACCATCGAAGAGTTCAAGACCGACATTCATCATTTGTTCACGATGAGTAACCTCGGGCTGTTGTCCTACTATCTCGGCATTGAAGCGAAGAAAGAGGACACATGGAGATCACACTCAGCCAGCGTGCATACGCTGAGAAGATCCTCAAGCGAGCTGGCATGGGTGAGTGCAACACTTGCCACATGCCAATGGAGGTGCGCATGAAACTGTCCAAGCAGGATGGTGTGCGGGAGATGGACGCCACGGAGTACAAAGGCATCATCGGCTGTCTATGATACCTTGTAAACACACAACCTGGCATCATGCTCACCGTCGGCGTGGCGAGTCGGTTCATGGAAGAGCCAAGTACTTGTCACTGGGCTGCTATGAAGCAAATTCTGAGGTACATTTGTGGCACTCTCGTATATGGCTGTCGCTACAAGAAAGGGATCGGTACATCGGAGCTGACCGGCTACATCGATAGTGAGTGGCTCAGCAGCCTGCTAGGTGATCCGACGGGACAATCATCGGAGAAATTCAAGCTCTTAATTGAAAACAAATCCACAGACGCCCTGAGCAAAAAAACAAACATACCACTACCGGAGCAGGCATGACATCGAGTTTCACCACATCTGTCGGTGCATCGAGGAAGGCAACCTCGATGTCAACCATGTCACGACCAACGGGCAGCTAGCTCATATTCTGACCAAGGCACCGGGAAGAACTCAATTTGTGGAGATGAGGGAGAGGCTTGGCGTCATCGAAGTGCAAGTTTAATTAAGGGGGGTGCAATATTGGATTAAACTCTACATTTCGTTCACTGAATCTGCACAACACCTAGCTGCTCATCCGTGAGTTAACTGTAGGCTTTTAGGTTCTTGTCTGAATCTCATAGGTTATCCGAGTTCAGTATTTAGCAAATAAACCAGGGTTAGTAGTGTGTATCTGTGCACGTCTGAAACCTGTCACTTCTTCGTTCCGTAGCAATAGGCTAAACAAGCGGAGTTGGGATGGCAGCTCCTTAGGGCATGTAAAATGGTTATATGTTAGTCTTATTATAAATCATAATTGCTAAGGTGGAGGAGAGAGAAATGAAAAAAAAAGGTTTGTCTTATCTTAGCTAAGAGGAGAAATGAAAAAAGAGATTTGTCTTATCTTAGCTAAGAGATCATCTCTTAGCACAATTTGTCTCACCACAAATGTAGAAATATTGATAACAAAGATAAAACTAAGGGTATGTACAATGGTTATATCTTAACCTTATCATTGCTGTGGTGGAGTAGAGAGAAATGAAAAAAGAGTCTAGTCTTATCTTAACCAAGAGATCATCTCTTAGCACAATTTGTCTCACCCTAAATTTAGAGATATCTAATTAACAGAGATAAAACTTAGATATAACTCATTGTACATCATATTTTATTGTCATATCTTAATTACGTGGCGGGTAAGATAAGACTATCTTATCAACCATTGTACATGACCTAAGAGATAATCCATTGTACATGATGTTTTATTGACATATCTTAATTGCGGCCCCTAATTGCGTGTCAAGTGTATGATAAGACTGTCTTATCGACCATTATACTTGCCTTACGCCTCGATCCACATTTTTCGTTTTCAGTTGTAACCTTAAGTATAAATGCAAGATTAGAAAAGCTGCAAGGTTGTTGCAGGCAGCACAAAATTCAGTGCTTTGTTTTTTCAGTTTTAGCTATCGAAACTCGTGAGATTCAGAGAGCCATAACGGCAGCGCCGTCGACGGCCTCGCTATCGCGGTGGACGATGCCGATGTCTTCGAGGTCAGGAGGAGCGTGGGGCGACGAAATCAAGCTGCTCTGCGTGGACTCGGCGCTTTTATCGGCGAGGGCAAGGAGGACACCGGCCGGCACCGTGGCGGCCATACGGTTGCCGATGCTCAAGGTGTCCGATTTCAACAGCCGAACGCGGGAGGTGATTCAGGCCAGCCACGACGACGTGCTGGTGCTGTTGTCGTGCCTCCCAGCGGCAAGAAGTGGGGAGCACACAAGCTGGAGATCGTCCAGGTTGTCGCCGACCAGGTGGCCGGCCGTCTCGGTCTCGCACGCGTCCTTGCGAGACAGGCTCGCCGAGCAGAATCGCGAGCTGATGCAGGACACGCTCATGGCGAACGAGGCCCGGGACGCGTTCCAGCGCGTCACGAGGACATACATGGTCTTGTATCCGTGGTTCAGTAGGACAGCCGAGTAGAAGCTCATTGTCAACACGATTGCACGGACGAACGACGACCGTCGTCTCGACACTCATGAACGACGTCATGGAGCATGTCCGCGACAAAATCGGGAACGCTTCTCCCTGGAGACGCGGCCATTCCACGTGCACTCGATGAGCAGGGACGCCGCCTGCCACCTGCGTCGCCAGGTGTCTCTGTGATTTTAGGAGTTCAGGGGGCTCGGCTTTGCGGTGCACGTCTAGAATACGATGCCGAACCTTATCATCGGTGAGGAGAGGAGGATCTTCCATGCCATCCTCCATACGGTTTGCAATCACATCAGTCGGATGGACTCGGGGCATGCCACGCTGTGATGATGAGCGCGGACTCCATGTCATTCCCCGGACAGTTGTTACGGAAGCCAATTGGTGAGGGTCCGGCAGTACAGGATCGGCCGGTGGCCATGAACGCGTGGGAAAAGTGCGCGCATTCCGGGACCAACGGCATGCTCAGGAAGCCGGTTGTTATTCCGGAAGCGAAAGAAGAGCGCACGCGGATTCTTCAGAGCTGCGGCACGAGGTCGCGCTCCATCATGCTCGCGTCCGACGGCGTTTGTTTGGAAGATAATAAAAGGAAGAAACGAAAAGACGCAAAGATCACGGGTCGCCAGAACTCTGTCTCCACTCTGTTTCCCCTGTTCTTCACAGATCTTCGGGTTGGAGACTGAAACCACCTTCACGTGTGTGTGTGTGTCAGTGTGTTCATCTTTTGCTGCTCTGTCACTGAGCTTGGGCATGCCGAGCTCGAATTCGAGCGGGCCGCCAAAGAAGCAGCAGCAGGACGGCAGCAACCGCCGTAAACTCCTCAGGTTCCCAGAAGCAACCGAGAATCGTGCTCCGTTACTTTTCTGAGCGCGAACAAGTTGATGATTTCCTTAACAAACACAAAGGCAGGATGTTGAGCCTCAGAGGTGGATCTAGTACTACGTGTAGTTCCCACCTGCAGAGGTGGACCACTTGCATCTTATGCTAATTCGATCAATATATATTTCGCTGCAGATGCACGTCCGGCACACAAGGCACTTGCAGCCTCAGGTTCAGCAACCGACAGAGGCACGCATCATCCATCCTCGCTTCATGTTTCACAACATTTGGTTGCAGGCTTATCTGGTATAAATCAAGCTAACTGTTGAATTAACAGACCGCGTTGTTCTCGCGAAGGTGGAGATGGAGAGGAAGCTGTCGATGGTCAAGGCATGGGAGGAGAACAAGAAATGCAAAGTAGTAGAAAACAGGTGATCCACCTACCTGACCGCGATGAAACTTAACTGAACTTTCAGCATTCTCTCCATATTTGGTATTTCTCAGGTGGGGAACCTCTCCCCCCTCGGTGACCATTCAATTTTTTTTTTGGTATTTCTGTCAGTAATATGACTCAACTGGAGAGTTCGATGCTTCAGGCCTGAGCATAATATGCCATCTGTCCTTTCCCGGGAGAACACGAAGAATGCCATCCGCTGTCGAAACGAAGCTCCGAACACGGGAGGTGTGTTTCAGTCTGCACTTTTGACTTGCAGAATTATTCAGTCTGTTCTTTTGGACAGTCATCGTGGCTCTCAAGTCTTTTGTGTGTGTTCGGTTGAAGCTGTCAGTTTGTACCAAAATCATGATCCACGTCACTACTAACTCCGTAGATTTTGCTTGCAGGAGAAACTGGAAAAGAAGAAGAAGGCAAAAGATGTGGAAATGGGTCGCGATGATCCACAAGGAAGCAGACGCGGCAGCAGGAGATGATCCAGTGCCAGGAAACGGTCGACAGGGATCACGCCCAAGAAGAAGATCATGGGATGTTTGCGCTGAACAAATCACATATATACGAGTGAATACTGTTGAAATAAAGCAGTGCAGCTCGTTTTAGGTTCAGTTAGCTAGTGTCATTTTCGTCAGTTAGCTGTAGCGCCTTTTATTTTCGTCAGAGTTTAGGCTCCAAGATTTCTAACGAACATGGAGGATGGAGCGATTCTTGCGTCTACATGACATCAGGCGGACCTAGCGCCCCTGTTTCCCGGCGGCCGCCTGGGCTTCCGGCCGGCCGACAAAGGACAAATTGATGACCATTTGACAAATAATTAGCATCATTAGCCTTCTAACCAACAGTTTGCCCGGGCTTTAAACCATTGCTGACATGTTGGTAAGAATTCGCAAGTCGCGGGCCCGGAGCGTCTCCTGCGCGCTCGTAGGCCTTGAGGTGCGAGTCTGCGCCGCGGAGGCCGTCGCGCCACGCCCAGCGAGCTGCAGCTCCGTTGCCCACCCGCCCAACCTGCTGCACCGCCGCGTCGCTAGCGAGCCACGCCGCCTGACCGCCTCCCAGGCTCCCACGCCGTGTAGGCCGTTGTCCTCCGCCTCTGACCGCCTCCCGCGCTGCGCCCTACCAGCGGCTCCGGCCAACGCTCGCGCACCGCCCGTGCGTGCCCTGCCGAGCCATACCGCCGGCAGCCCGGCATGAATTTGGATGCAGGGGAACGGCGTGCGAGGCGCCACCGAGATGCATGGGACGATCCCATTCCGCGCTGAGCCGGCCAGGGCCAGCCGGGCCTGGCAGCCCAGAACGGCTCGTACGGGTGGCCGGGGAACGGCTCGTACGCCGGCCTGCCCCTGCCACCGCAATGCGATGCGGCACGTCCAAACTGCAGTGCACAGCAGCACATGCAGACGCCGGCCTCGGCCTGGCCCTGCCACGGTAGCTCCCTGTGTATGGAATATTTGACGTAGCTGTGCACGTGCACTGCACGCACTTGGGTTTGAGGAATGTGAATGTCGCCAAGTGTTATCTGTAGAATTAGCCTGGCTGTTATGCAGAGATTTCACGAAAATCGGCACTGGCGACACGCCTCGTTGGTCCCAGAGAACGCGAGAAAAACTGTCAAACAATCCTTTGTCCACTCCTAGTTTTCGGTATGGGAAATGCTTCTGAACCCTGGAGGATCCTCCGGGTCGCTACTGCACGTGGCCCCCTGCCTCTCCCCCCACATCCCACACCCTGTCCATGGAGCTTGTGCTGGCTTCCATGGTGGCGGTGGCGTGTTGCTGCTCCTCTGCCGGCGCGGGTGGTGCTCCAATGGACTGAAAGGGACGCTCCCAAGGACATTTGCGGTGCACGCAAGTTCAGCAACGGGCGTTGGTGTTTTTTGGTGATTTTATGGTGGTGGCAGATTTTGTTACATACCTGTTTTTTTTTTTTTGCTATTTTTGTAAAAACAAATTGCTATCACAACTCTAGCGAGGTCACGTATTTGCTATAATAGAATAATTTTTTTTGCTACAATTATTCTTTTTTTTTGCTATTATTATTCAAATTTTTTGCTAACGATGTCTCCAGCTAGATTGAATTTTGCTACGGCCCTCCGGCGAGGTTTGACTTTTTTCTTTTTTTGGCTGAAACGTTTTTTTGCTAAATGGGAGCAAAAACGGGAATTTTTTTTGCTACGGGAGCAAAAGCGGGGTTTTGGGGGAAAATGGGACACGTGTCGCCACGTGGACCCGGGGGATGAAAAAGTTTGATCCCCGGGAGACGCCCAACAGTGTCCTTTCGGTATCGGTACGGATGCTGGAAACATCTGGGCAGGGCCGTCTCCCAAAATTGGGAGTCCACGCGTGAAACGCAAAACTAGGTTTTAGAATTTTAAATTTTTACATAGCATAATGGATAAAATACTTTCACTTTATTGCATAACTTCAATACACGTAAAAGTACCACTAAAACAATAAACTAATCTCATGTTCTACCGAAAAGTAGCGTCCATCTTGTATATCTTGGAATAAAATCTTCAATCATAATTCTTTCCTTTTAAGTGCAATCTCAAGATTAAAAATAACAACTCAAATGTCATCGTCAGTGGTCGCAGTTTATCTAAAGTAAATAAGAAACCAAACATTTTTCGTACCAATGGTAAGTGAAGTTATAGCTCGATCTGCAGTAGATATAAGATAATTGACATTGAATGACTCCTCTACGGATTGTAAATCAATAGATGTGTCACTGTCATCTCTAACCTCATCAAATTGTTCTTTCTTTTGATTTTACGCTTGGCACGAAACACTAGGGAAATATGCATCTCTATTGCAATTTCTCTTGCACACTCCGGCGCTGAAAAGCCAGTTTCTCTATACTTAGTGAAAAATTACCTATAACTTGTTTCTTAAAAACGATTTTCAAAGTTTAAAAAATTCAGAAATTTTTTCTACACTTTGGTATTCTACCAGCATGTCAAATACTAATACGAAACATCGTGTATTATAAGCGACATAAAAAGATAGATCTCAGAAATTTAGGAGGGTTCAGATTTTGCACTGTTTACTACTTCAACTCTTTACTTTTTTTATTTTTACCACAAAATGATCGAATGTATTTCGAATCAAAATGTTGCACATTAATAGAATACATCTAGAAATTCTTTGTGAATCTTTAAATGTCGTTTTCAAAAAACAAGCTACATAGTACACTGCTACACACCGCGAGACTCGCCCTAAAAGTGGGAGTTGAACCCGGGCCACGATCCGGATATCCACGGCCCCTATGACGCAGAGCCAACCCAGACATAGGAAGAGAAACGATTTTCCAAGACCGGTTCGGTCGAGTCCCGACCCAATGTGCTCCGGCTCCTTTTTCCGGAAACACTATAGGTCGATTATTGCGAGTCCTTGCAAGGGCTCGCCCATGTTTCATTCACGTAGGAATTTCAAGTGGGCCGGCCCATTAGTAGTTATTCTAAATAGAAGAAAATGGTACTAAAATGGGAATGGGGGTAGCAGGTCCCGAACTAGAGAATTGGGGTACAAAGGGATGCGACCACTCAGCTACCGAGACTTTTAAGTATACCATTCGTTTTCTACACTTTTTAATGTCTTATGTTTCATATTTTCCTTTTTATTTCTTTTCTTTTCTGTTTTCTGTTTTATTTTTGGTTTTATTTTGTTTTCCTTTCATTCAAAATTATTCGTTTTGAAATCTGTTCTAATTTTAAAAATGTTCAAATTCGGAAATTATTCGAATAAAAAATGTTCAAATTTAAAATTTGTTTAAATAAAAAATGTATAGTTTTGAAAAATTTTAATTTTAAAAAATTGAAAATTGTTCAGATTTGAAAACCGTGCACATTTCAAAACTATTCATTAAAAAATATTATTTTTGAAATTTATTCAGTTTTGAAAAGCATTCAGATTTGAAAATTATTCATTTTAAAATTTTGTTTAGTTTTGAAAATTGTTCATATTTGAACCCGTTTATATTTGAAAATTGTTTGCTTTTTAAAAATTTGTTCATATTTTTTCGTATTTTCAAATAAAATCATTATTAAATAATTATTTATATAAATATCTAAAAAAGAATAAAACATAACTTACCTCTATTGGGCCGGCCCAGTAGCACATACTGCTACCAGACGTGCGGCCGAGTCCTTGTACGCCTCGCTAGAGGCGGGAAACCCCCCTTTTTTCTCTAAAAAAACAAAAGTGCTCCGGTGATTCTCTCATATAAAAAAGTGCTCTCGCGCCTCGCGCCTAGGGACGCAACCACAAACGCTATATAGGCTTTGTCATGTCAAGCAAAATTTATCTTCTCCCTCTATCCTTCAAATAAATAAAAAGTACTTTCGAAATTTATCTAGTTTTAAAGTTTGACTAATTTTATAGAAAAATAGCATCAACTAATATGATTCGAAATTTGTGTATTACTACCCCTGTTTCGCAAAAGAAAGCGTATTTTGTTTGCTTTGACCAATAACTAATTTATTTATATACAATTTTTTGACATATAATTAATATCGTTGTATTCCGATTCAAAAGTACTTTGCTATGATTATGAGTTCAAATTCGGAGTATGTTGCATTTTAAATGTGTAATAGTTGGTCAAAGGCTCGACCAAACAAAGCGAAATACGCCTTATTTTTTTTGGAATGGAGGTACCAATTTAAAAACGATTTAATGATACCAATTTAAAAACGGATTTAATGATACCAATTGAATGTTATATAAATTGTTACATTTTTTAGTAAATTAATCAAAATTTAAAATATTTAACTTCACTAAATACTCTTATTTGAGGACGGAGGTTGTACTTATTTGGGCCCACTTACATGGAAAAGTGCAATTTACGGTCACTCAGTACTCAAGAGTAAGTGACCCAAAACCATCACAATTAGCGCAGATGTGTTAGAAAATCGCCAGTTTTGACAAAAATGACAAATGCCACTGCACACTAGGAGGGTGGTCGACACATAGCACTGAGTTAGCCGTTTAGACAACCTAATCAGTTTTCAGACCGGTCGGATGCATCTATCAGGTCCACGTGCCAGTAACAAAGAGAGAAACAAGATTAAAATCAGTGAAAAAAAAAGAAGAAAGAAGCCGAGGCGGCCAAAAAATCTTGGGAATAGTCCAACGATTCAACCGCCACAGTCAAACGAAGTAGTCTCGCGTCATCACCGCCGAACAGTAGTTATGCCCGCTTCCGGCAAAGGTACAACACACAGTTGCACTCGCCCGTCCTCTCTCTCTCTCGCACGTCGCACTCGTTTTCGATCACCCCACGCGTCAGAGAGATCACCATCGGCTATGCCTTGGTGCCATCTACCGTATTTAGACAAATATATGAACGTGCATTTATACGTACTAACATAGAGCTAGTCTGGTGGTTTTGATTTCTTTCAGCAAACAAAGAGTCTACGGTTCGAATCTCCTCGCACAGAAATTTATTTTAAATAGAAACAAAAAAAAAACAAAAAAATGGAGTACAGAGATTTGAACCCATGACCTAGGCTTCACCAAATATTGCTATGACCATCAAAGACACACAAGACTTGTGTCCATAATAGAGCACCGCGTCCAATAAACTTTATTGTGTAGCGCCTAACCACTTGGCGCTACACATTTGGGTATGTAGCGCCTTACGCCAAGGCGCTACAATGTAGAGTGTAGCGCCTAGCTGTTGGGCGCTACACACAATGGTTAGTTCGTGAAATACTTTTACCGAGGGTTCAGTTTATGAAATACTTTTGATCCATGGTCAAGTGTGTCCATTTTGCCTACCGGTTCCCCGATTCACGCAAATTGCAAGGGCTGAGGATCGCCAACGCAAGTCACGGGGCGGGCACAGACCAGCAAGCCTGTCGCACGAATCACGAAACAGCTGTATGGACCTTCAGATGAGCCGGGAACCCATAACCTTGGATGGGCCCGTTCAGTTTGGGTCGTAGACTTGTGGGTTGGGCTTGACGCCCCGGCTGGATCGATGCATCTTCTCATTCTGCGCGAACATGCCGGCCAGAGCGGTGAGAATCTGAGGTGCTCGTCGTCGTTGAAGCTCTCCTCGGCCATCAGAGCGGCGAGTCCATTGCCAAACAGGCAAAATGCCGAACACCTCAAGGGTGCAGCGGGCCGTTGGCTTCCTGTGACCTCGTCAGGAAGCGGCAAACTCGGCCAGAAGGGGGAGGGAAGTTGGCGTGGCTACGACTGGTTTTTGGAACGGAGGAATGGATGTCTTGCGGAGGCGGGTGTAGGGGTGTCGCCGGCATCGGCATGGAGACGAACGGGAAGAGTGATGCGCTGCGGGAGGGGAATCTAGGCGTGGAAAAGTCGTTTGTAGCCTGACTATGCTGACCCACAAGCTACTTTTACTTCCTCCGGAGCCCCCAAGCGCCCCCGGTGTGCTGGGTTCAACCTAGGTGTGCCGGGCAAAAATTTGTCCCAAGCGAGCTCTATTTGGCGTCCTAGGGTATGACTGGGCAAAAAAGGCGTGCCGGAGGAAAAAAAACAGCTCCTTGAGGGATCTTGGGGGGACGGCTGGAGATGCTCTTACTTCGGCGCGGCACGGTAAGAGCAAGTCTAGCAGAGCCCGTTAACGGGGAGGAACTGAAAAAGTCCGGCGGGTATACGGGCTTGGCCAGTTTTTTGGGCCAGAGCAGAGCCTGTATACCAAGCCTAGACTGAAATGCGTTTTCAGTCGCCCCAAATCCCCCTAGACCACTATTTGTCCCAAGCCGCACCCCGAAACCTAGCAAGCCCCCGATGACCAATCCATCCCTCTCCGATGAGAAATATCGCAGCTCCCGCCCCCTCCGACGATGATGTGGCTCTCGTCGAGCAACTCCACGCATGGCGGCCATGTGCCCACATCGGGGTTCCACGACGATAGCTCCTCCTTCGACGACGAGATGCGGCGGTCTGTGGCCTCTGACGGCGCTCGCAAGCGCGGCGCCCGCAAGTTCACCAACACGGGGGTGACGCCGCCGCCGCGCTTCAACTACAACGAAATAGAAGAGGTGAAGCGCAAGCGGGCGGAGCGGCGCCGCCTCATATCCTCTGGCGCGGGCTCCTCCCTGCGGCGCGGGCTCCCCCCTCCGACAATGGCGCTTCCTCCGTCATGTACCACTTCCTCACGCCTAGGAGGGAGCGGACCAAAGACGAGCTCGTGCTCCACACCGGCCCCGCTTCCCACAACACGATTGGGCCATAGAATTTCGTCGGGAAGGGCGAAGAAGACACTATCTTTAAGCTGCTACTCCCCCGCAGCGCCGGCGAGGAGGAGGAGAAGCAGAAACTTCGCATAGAGGTGGAGGCCCTCAACTAGAAGCTATTGGCGCAGGAGATGCCCGATCGGCAGAGTTTGACAAGAGTGCGGTGGACTGGCAGCGCGTCCGTGCCGAGCAACAGACGTCGACCTCGACCCCGAGGATTAGGTCGCCGTAGTCTAGGTTAGGCCGCCGGTAAGCCGTAGCTACGGCGCTTGATGCCCATTATTACGCCGAAGACGTGCTCTGAATGAAGTGTTTATCTGAATCTTTCCGCGTTTAACCAGTTTACCAAATTTTTAGTTTCATTTTGTGTTTCTATCTGGCCCGCGCACACTCTGACCGAAAACGTCCCAAAAACGTAAACTAAAAACCACCGGGTTTAGGGGCTCTGCTAGAGTTCCTCTAAGCGTTTCGGCATGGTAGAGGATGGCGTGGCACGGCCTTGTGCACACGCCGCCTACACGCACGACTGCACCTGCAATACACGATCCGGTATGTGGAATCGGTTGGCATGGCTGTCCGTGACAGACACATGCTTTCTCCAAATAAATTGTCATGTCTTATGTAAATAATTTGCGAAAGAAGAAAAATACCGCTGGAGCCTTACTTGAAAGGGTGGACTAGTCAAACGCATATTCTCCAACCGCATCAGCCCACATTTAGAGCATCTCCAGCCGTCCCCCCAGGAGGCCTTTTTTGTGCGGGCGCTCAGTTTTTCGCCCAACCGCGTCCTCACAAGCCCAAATAGCGCCGGTTTGGACCAAAAGTTGAGCCGGCATACCTAGGCCGAACCCAACGCGTCGGGGGCAGCCGGGGAGCCGACACAAAGGTTAAAGGTGCTAAAACAAAGGGTGACCATTTTCCTCGCCAACGACCCTGCTCCGTCAGCAAGACATAATCCAGTTGTCCTCACCGCCTCCGCTCCCGCGCGCATTCACCACTCCGGTCATTTTAGACGCCCCGCGGCGCGGCCAAGCAGTCCAGTCGGCCCACGCGGCTGAGTTATGGCATTGTCGCCGTCGCTCTGGTTATCCCACCCGCACGCCGATACATGATTCCACCATCCCGGCCCCGGAGCCACACACTTCTCGCCATCTTCTCCCACCTTCGCCATGGTCTATGGATTCGACGGTGCAGCCGCCAATGGCTTCGGCCACCGCATGCTGCCCCTGTGGGAGGCCAGGCTGCTACACCAGGCCAACTTCCACGCGCCGCCCGACATGAGTGCGCCAAGGACATGGCGGCTCAGCGCAGACGTCGTCCCTGTGCCTTAGACGCCCATCGGCCACAGTTGCATCTAGCCAACGACACTGCATGGATGACATTCTTCCAGAAGCACTACGAAGGGGAGTTGGCGGAGCTCCCTACCGGCAGCCTGGTGTCGGGGCACAACAACGCCCAGGCCCTCCATATTTGGTGGAGCAAGCCCATGCGCACTCTCTTCGCCACCCTCCCCTCCAATCTCATCCCCTTTCGGGCGGCCCGCACACGGTCCGCTCTCGAGGTCCACCCAACTCTAGAAAAAACTGCCCCCGGATTTCCTCTCTCCGGCCGCTGCCACCGCCGGTGTCGGCCGTGGCGGCTGCACCCGACCGTTCATGGCGTGCCTTGACGGGCCCTCTTCGCGCGGGGTGGGACGACGTCTCCGAGCGGTGTAGGTGGACGAGCAGATGGCGGTCGGTGACCTTCTCCGACGCACAGAAGGGCCTGGGAGGAGTGGATGAGCTCGGTGAGGTAGCATCGGAGATGGGATGGCAACAGTGAAAGACGGAGTGGATGGGAGGAGGCGGTGCGAAAGTGCAGTCTTGGAGGCGGCGATGTGGAGTGTCTCTGCCAGGAAGAAGTCTCTGGAGATGTGATGTATGCCACCTCCGACTTCATGTGGGCGTGCTGGCTCTCATGGTGGCTCTGACGGGGCAAGAAGAAGGTGTTTAGGTGGGTTCGATCTGGGCCAGAGGGTCGGGGGTGATGCCTGGATGCCGCTTGGAGTTGGCGACGACCATGGTAGGTAGCCCTGGTTCGCGTCGGAGGTGCTTGAAAGGTTGCAGTTCTTGTCCAGGCTGGAGGTGGAAGATGGACCTCGTGCCTCTACAGTGTGGAGGTGTTGGGGACCGGGCTTCGCGGCTGCGACGGATAGAGGAGCGGTGGTGGCGGTGCGAGGCTAAATGGACGGTGCTTTCCCAATCCTTGGAGGGGGCGGAGATGTGCGATGACACAGATGAAAGACCTGCTCGTCTTCTGTCGGGTCGACGGCGACGGTGCTCGCTGGTGTTGTTAACTCCCATGGAAGCGTCATTGAGGGATGTTGCCATAATCCCGGTTCTCTATGGGAGTGGTAGTTGTCTCCGGGCGAAAGTCTAGATTTGGAGTGGTATCGGCGCGATGGCGACGTCCTCAACGTCGTCCCTCTGTTTGGAGACACGGCTTGGAGGTCTTTCGTAGCTTCTTTCGGTGTTTATCGTTGTCAAAGTTCGATCTCAAACATCGCAATGTATGCCATCGTCGGTGAATCCAAGACGGTGCCTTTCCTCGGTACTTTTCGAGTCCCACCATTCACTTGTCACCTCGTTCTAGGTAGGAAGACTGGATGGTGTGTCAACAAGCGAGTTCAGTGGAAGTTGTTGTTATTCGGAGGCGACCGACGATGGTCGAGAAGTGGCTTTGGTGATTAGACTAGGACAACCTCTTTACTTTGTAGTTGTGTCATCGGTGATGGCTGTCTTCGGACGAGCCTTGGTGTGGAGTTTGTACTCCTCGTTGTTTGTAGCGAGTAGTAGTCATCTTGTACTCAAAATTCTCCCTTCCAAAAATATATGGGTACGTCGTACCCTCGAAAAAAAGGACATGGGTAGACATACGCCTGGGCATGGGCAGCCCAGCAAGGGATCTAGCCCTAACCAGCTCCGAATAATCCGGGTCGGGCCTAGGTCATACTTGTGTTTAGGACGGGCTTGCGCTCGATATTTTGGCCCGTTGGCCGGGTTTGGGTTTGGAAAAATAGGCCGTTGCATGAAGGTCCAGCACAAAATTGCTCATTTTTGTGTCTTCGGGCCCCCGTTTTTTTTTCTCTGATTCAAGGCGGGCCAGGCAAGGTGTCGGGAACCCGGCCTAAAACCCGACCCGTCGAAATTCCTAGGTATAGGCGAACGCTACGGCTCGACGGGTTCTTCTCATAGCCTAGGTCGTGCTGGTTTGATGTATTGCTTTGTGATACCTTTTAGGCTTTTTGTTATGATCCCTTGGCATTCATGGCTGGTTGTTGGGTTGTCGTGTGCTTATGCAGGTGTGCGGTGTAAGTCGTAAGAGCATCTCCAACCGGTTACCCCAAATCGGCCCTATTTGTCCAAATGGATAACCGGAAAACGGCCGGACCAAAAGTTGTCACCCAACCACAAACCCGGACCCAATCCATTTGTCTGAACTCCGCAAAGCACCCGAAAACCATCCGATATGTAGGGAGGGCCTGGTCGGTCCATATGTGTCCGAATGCATCCGACATGCGGCTGCTGACACCCGTCCTCACGCGGAGGTAGACTGATCGGCGCCGTCCAAGCGTCGTAGACTCGCCGCGTGACCCCAAGGCGGAGGGAGACTGATCGCCACCGCCGCAAAAAAGAGGAAGTTTTTGCTACCATGGTTATGGTTAGATATGCTGTGAGGCGTGGCGTGATTGTTTATATGGTTTACTTGTGCGGTTTCCGTGGTAAAATTGGATCAATTATCGTTGGAGTTTTTTTTTTAAAATTCAATTATGTTTGGAGTTAACATCGTTCAAAGAAAATGTCCGACTGGATTGTCTGTGTTGTGGGCCCAACACGTGGTGTCTGTGAGCGAGACCGGCCGACCAGACCGGCACATGGATGCACCCTTCGGGTCGGTGCGGACAAACCAAGCGAAGGTGCGGTCCAACCAGTTGTGGAGCCGTTCCCTTCTCCCCTTCCCCAAACCCCGTCTCCTCCCCTGCTTCCTTCGTACAGCAGCAAGAACAGAGAGCCGATGAAGAAGAATAGAGCGAATCACCCAGGAATACGAAGGCGGGGCTCGGAGCGCCGGTCGTGGGTCGGTCGCACCGATTCGGGTTTGCGCCGTGGTGCGACTGGCCGGGCGCGGGCAGGCACTTGCGAGCGACGGGCTCGAAGCGCCCATCGCGGCGACGGATGCCTCCGGCGCGGACGACGAACGCCCTATAAGTTCCCTCCTCTTCTCATGGATGAAGGAACCTGCCCCTCTTGCGAACGTCCGGGACGAAGAACGCCTTGGTCTCGCAAGTTCTGCTCCTGTGTCGCGGACAAGGAACACAATCTGCCTCGCCTCCTCTCGCCGTCGGTGAACCGCAGCCTCCCCCAGTTCCGTAGCAGGTAATGCTCCGCAGTCCGCACCCCTTGATTTGGCTGCGCATGCCGGTGGCGCACGTGCCATCTTAATTTTATTTGCTCCCGCCGCTGCTGTGTTGTCGTGCACACCACGTGTTTGCGGAATTGCCGGTGGTGTGGTTCAATCTTTGTCACTAAAGCCACCGTGATAGCTGATGGTCCTATGCTTCGACATTCTACCATCTGCTGATGTTAGAGGATCTGCCAACCAGCCTGATATTTTCTGTTTGATGTAAAATCTCATGTGCATTCTCTATATATAATGCAAGGGCAGTGTCATCCTCCAAAAATAAAATAGACTCTCTAGCAGCTTATAGGAATATGATAGCGGTTGTTACATTCTTTAGCAGGCCTTCATTGTTGATATAAATATGCTACAGCTTCAGCATAGCTGTTTTAATATACAAAGACGAGACAATTATCTTTTATTTATATTGAACTTTTGTAACTCCTATTAAATCTTCTCTTAACATATTTTGATTACACCAAGCAAATTTAACATGCAAATATTTTGTCAAAGATCGACCTACCAACGTGGAAAATACATATTTGGTGATAGAAATGTTCATTTAAATTTCCCTTTTCAAGTTGCCGAACTTAAACCTCTAGTTCCGTCGAATTTTTTGAGATTAGTAAAAACAGAAAAAATGCATACTTTCTTAGCATAGCACTTGGATGAATTGTAGGATTCTATATCTTCAAGCCTTACTACAACCATTAGATATCTTGTATATACCTCTGTAGTACGCACTCTCACAAAAATCTTGGTAGAAATTTCCACAATGTACGTAGTATGTTGTTAATGCCTATTGGAACATATAGAACACCTTTTCTTAGAGTGACATAGGTCACCGGATCCGCTTAAGATGAATGTGCATGTGTACGGGATTTTGATGAATACATCGATCACGTCTCGAGTTATCTTTTGTTGCTCCAGATGACATAACACTAGTTCCTCAACAAGGCTATGGTTTCTTGTGTAGCACGAAACAAACGGGGGCAGTGTTTTGGCTCATGGGTGCATCTGCACCCGGTATTTAAAAATGGACTTTAAACAAAATTTGAGATGTTAAATTTTTTTAAATGTCTGCGCATAGATGTTAACATCCTATGTGTTTTAGAAGTCATTTCATAGAAAATTGACAAATTTTGTGACTTATATATAAAAAAAGGAAAAATTCAATGCTAAAATAGGACTTTTACGAGAGATTCATTCGTCTTTTTTACACATGGCACATATGTTATTGAATTTTCAGGAAACGACTTTGTAAAGACATAAAATGTGTAGATCAATGCATGAAATTTTATTTCGAATTCTTTCGACATTTTCACCGGGTGCTAAAATGGATTTCTGGAAACAAATGACATGCAAGAAATAAAATAAGGGGCTTTCAAGAATTTTGAGATTCTGTCGCAGATCGTCTAGCTTATCCTAGAGTTATTTTGAAAATATCCAAACTGCTGAACTTGTTAGTCTAGTTTCATTTGATAATTGAACCGGGGTGGGGTGCAACCCTTGCTTTAGATCTAAAAATGCCACATCAAACTTTCTCGCTTCGGCATCTATTAGATAATGAAGCACACACTTTAAAAAAATCATGTCTTATGAAATTTAATTCATAGTTTAAAACTTTCAAACAAATCAAACTTATGGAAATCTCAATCTTTCAGATTTTTTTAATAATTTTTAACTTTTGCGATGTCAAAAATTAAGGAATTCAAAAAAATTCTTATGAGAAATAATACTAACAAAAGACACACATATAGGCAGGCCCTGCTTATTTTCTTGTTTGGATGCAGCTCAAACCAATCTCCCTCCGCAAAACCTTGTCTGGCTTGAGTGTGCCACCGGGAAACATCTTGATGTAAACCTGTACCCAAAGTGACCGCCTTAGAGACTAGATCTCGAATGATTAAGAGTTAAATGAATTCTCAGCCAGGTGATGTCATCCAATATTAATTGCAACTCATATGCAACTCTCGAGGGTAGAATAACAATGCAACACAATGCAACAACACAATGTAACGGGAATTTTCTAAATTGCAATCCATGTGTAACAAAGGAAATCTCAGCTATACTCATCTGCAAGTGAAAAAAAATCTCAGTTACAACCCGGGCACAACTCATATGAACATGAATCATGACGCAATCCAGTGGCCCAAGAGTCAAATGAGAATAAATCTAATTCCCTGTGAACGTGTATCAAATTGGAATATGAGTGACTGTTTTCTTTCGGGCACACTGGTAGAAAAAAGGCCTTCCATACGCCCCCTTCAGTCCCCAAAATGTCCGAACCGTGACTAAAGGGGTCTTTAGTCGCGGTTCGGGAGGCGACCCGCGACTGAAGGTCTTGAGTGGCGGTTGGGATAGCGCGCGGAGGGATTTAGTCCCGGTTGGCCTGGCCACCCGCGACTAAAGGTCGGAGCTGCTCGCCTCCCTGTCTTTAGTCCCGGTTGGCCTGGCCACCCGCGACTAAAGATCCAAACTGCTCGCCTCCCGCGCGGTTTTATTTCGCGAGCGAGAGGCAGAAGGCCATTGCTACAGTGCGCGGGCTCTCTGTTCTTCTTCCTCTCTTCTCTTCTTCCTCTCTTCTTCCTCCACCAAGCACCCATGGATTCTCCCGTTTGGAACGTTCTCCGTGTGCCCACACCATGCCGCAAGAATCTCCACGTGGCATATACCAATATATGCGAGAGGCTCCCCCAAACTCTTAACCGTTTGGTCAATCTCTATGAAGAATGCTAGTTCCATTTTTATTTGGGTTTCCAATCATGCACACATTTTTTAAGGTAGATGTTCTGCAAGCAAACAACCTAATATCAAGTCCTAACACTCTATACAAGCTAGGAAACAAGATAAGATCAAACACACATTTCAAAACAAACAAAAACACATCAAGAAAACAAAACAGAAAAACTATTGTTTCTATATCTGTTCACCAAAAATAAATCTAGAGCTCCAAAACTTAATCTAAGCCAGAAAAACATAGATCTAGTCAATACCAAACTCATCCAGTTGGATTTACTTTAAAATTCATTTTTGAACTCATTTTAAAAATCATAGAAGAGCCGACTGGTTTTTTATTAAAAAGGATGGTCTTTTCATTTGGTTGCTGACCTTGATGTGAGGCTAAGTGCTATGGATAGATCTTTTCAATATCTATCCAGAACATTTTAGTTTGTCCATTTT
Organism: Alopecurus myosuroides; assembly: GCA_028641055.1. Taxonomy (NCBI): domain Eukaryota; kingdom Viridiplantae; phylum Streptophyta; class Magnoliopsida; order Poales; family Poaceae; genus Alopecurus; species Alopecurus myosuroides. The sequence goes on along the minus strand of CM054060.1, from coordinate 920,169 downwards.
GGTTATGTATTTTAAAAGTTAGGTTCAAATCATTCTCACAGATAGTCATTGCCAAAACAGTTCTTGTGTCCAAAATAATAGTCCAAACTTGTATCTGCAAATTTTATATGGTTTAGATTTCATATGGTTTGGTTCATGAATTTTATCAGATTTTATTTTGCAATTAGGGAAGGGGAAAATGAATTAGTTTTATTTTTCTGAATTTTTTGATATATAATTTGTATTTTTAAGATTTTAAAATGAATTAGTTTTATTTTTCTGAATATTTTGATATATTATTTTTATTTTTAAGATTTAAAATAAATTAGTTTTATTTTTCTGAATATTTTTTTAGAAATAATACAAATTAAAAAGTTAATGTTTATTTATTTATTCAAAATTATTAATTACATCATTACTTTTGTTTATTTAAGTAAAATCATTTGCAAAACTTACAATACGCGTCTGCGCTTTTTCTCTATTGATTGGGCCGTAATTTCCATTAACATACATTTTTTAATGCCAGACTTCTTTGCATCATATGTCTTAAGTGTGGTACCATATTTTCTGGAGCAGGTTTCTCTTTTTCATGATGTCCTTGGAGGTCCACGTACCAAACTATGCCTTCAAAGCATTGCTCATAATCAGATTGTGATGAACATGTCAGCGTATCATCAAGGTCCTCTCCTTGCTTACTATAGTACTTCGTTGACAACATCAACACGAGCTTGATATCTTTTTGCCTAACACAGCCCACACAATAATTTTCATGCAAATAATTTGCTTTCACCTTGTCATTTTCTCGGACTTTTAACAAATGCTGCATATATATTAGACCACCCGCAATGTGTAGCCAACTTGTGTTGTAACAAAAAAAAAATTAACAAAACAAGAAGTGTGGCTCACCCAAAATTCGCGCATCGCTCGATCTGCGGGGTTTACCCCTGCATCATCTGTAGTAAGAGTAAGTATAATAAGTCCTACTCAGCCGGCTATAAGGTTTGCCACGTCATTGAAATCTTATGTGGCAGCAGAGGGCGGTGTTATTATCCTTGCTCTAAGAGAAACAAAGTAGTGTGAATCGGTGGCCACAGTTCACACAAGATAAGGTAGAAAGTTTGAAGCAAACAGTACAACAAGGATAACTGACACATTATCACGGGGTTGCGACTTACATCCCGACTACACGGACGGAATACAAGGTACTAGAAAGAGACTAACAACAACAGAGCAGCACCAGTTTAACTAGACTAAAGCACCACGGACTGAAGTTACACCCGATAAATTCAAATAAGCAAAGCACAAGGCAACCCAACTCGATCGGACTAACAACACAAGCAGATTTCAGAGGCAAAGCAAACACGCACGTAATTGAGCCCGGCACGCGGCTCAACCGTAGAGGTGGGGGCAGGCGGCCATGGAGTGTCCGGGCTGGCGGCAGTTGGCGCAGGCGTCATACCCCGCCCACGCGGCGTACGGGTCGTCGACGCCGCCGGTGCGGGCGGGGCAGTCCCTGGGATAGTGGCCCATCTTGCCGCAGGTCTCGCACCGGACGTGGACGGTCTCGGTGGTGGCGCAGTCGTCTTCTTCGTGGCCGGCACCGCCGCACTCGCCGCAGCGGGCCTCGGTGGAGCGTGCGTCGAAGCCGGCGGGGGTGGTGCAGAGGGACTCGAAGTGGCCGTCGCCGCCGCAGCGGGAGCACGGCGAGGCGGCGCAGTTGCTGCTGCGGTGGGTGCGGGCGCCGCACGCGGAGCATGGGATGGACGACATGACGGCCGAACGGAGCGAGGCGATGGCTCTGGGTAGCTATGGATCGTCGGGGACGTCCCTGCGTGTTGTGTCTACTGGATCGGGTCGGGCGGCTGCTCTCCTTTTATCTTGGTCAGGCCAGCTAGGCCCGTGCATGCTGATGCCGCCAACACGATGCACGATGACGGTCGGATATATAGCGCTGTTGGCAGGAGAAAAGGTAGCACAATCGATCTCCTGTCATAAGCGACGTACGTGAATAACTCTGTCAGACATCCAAAGGAAGTCAAAGCTGCATCCACCTGTACATCCACGCACGCATGCATGATATCCTGAAACGATGGATCGTCACCAGATCAAAAAAATCCGATGCATGACCTCCCTTCCGTGCCACCGCGCGCCAAAATCAATCAAACTTCATCAACTACATCTTAGTTACAGTGCGTTAAAAATAATATAAATATCAAAAAAATTGTACTCCCTCCGATCCATATTAATAGGTGTTAAAGTGGATGTATTTAGACATGTTTTATTGCTAGATACATCCACTTCAGGACCTATTAATATGGATCGGAGGGAGTACATCCTTTTGCACAAACATATATACTATGTTAAAAAGTCTCATGTAAATGTAATGTGCCGAGATGCAAATTTGTTGGTGATGGTACATCATTATTACTCTTACGGATTGCCATCTCGACTTGAACTGGAATCGTGTCACTAGATGTCTGATGGGCGCAATGTGAGATCCACTCGTGTTTTTCCCTAGTATTTAGGTATGGTCGCATGAGGGTCAATGCGATGGGTCGTATCCATGCAGAGGTTGACCGAGCGGCACTGCGAACTGCACTAACCAGATAAAAATTAGACGCGTACTTGGTCATGAGTCATGACCTTTTCTTTTTTTTGCTCTATTTCTGAAATTCTATCTGATTTGATATTCTCTATTTTATTTGGACACTAAGATCATGAGTGTTACAGCATCTAGTCCTCTTAAAAAGTCAGATGGCACGGGTACAGCAGCTGCTGCGGCAGGGAAAGAAGGAATGCCGAGTGCAGCTATGAAACTCAACTTTGATGATGTGATGCCAACGAAATGGAAAGAAACAGGGCCAGCCTCGGCTGAATCTAGTAAGGAGACTGCTCCTCCGTTACCACAAAATTATATTGTGGCCAGACAACCGAAAAAATCAAAAAGGTCAGGTGAAAACAGTATTTCAACGTCAATTGATAACAGATCGGCGGCTCCCTTCGAGGGAAACCGCCGGGAGCAATGAATATTTTCAGTTTGAACTCTCGCGGATGCGAGCACTCCGAGACAGTTCAAGAAATAAGCAACTTCATACAGTTGCAGCGCCCCAATTTGGTTTTTCTCTCGGAAACTAAATTGCCCGAAACGAGAGCGAAGGAGTTGAGATTTCGGTTTGGTTTTCAGAATGCTTTTGCGGTGAAAAGCGATGGCTTAAGTGGTGGTCTTGCGCTCTTTTGGAATAATGACTCACTTGTGAGCCTAAAATCTTTTAGTAAATCACATATTGATGCTCTGATCCAGAATTACCGTTTAGGACCGGTGGAATGGAGGTTTACGGGGTTTTACAGTGACCCTGTTAGAACTCGTCGAAAGAGGAGCTGGGAACTTCTGGAATTTTTAAGGGGTGAGTTTGATACCCCTGGCTTTGTGCGGGAGACTTTAATGAAATTTTGGATGCAAGAGAACAGTTTGGAGGGAAGATGAGAGAAGAATGGATGATGGAGGGATTTCGAGATACTATTGATGTCTGTCGGTTTACAGACCTTGGATTTAGGGAAACTCCCTACACTTGGGATAATCGTCAGTTCGGACAAAGGAATATTAAAGTCAGGTTAGATAGAGGCTTTGGCGATGACCAATTCTTGGAAATCTTCGATAATTCGGGTGTTACCCATATCCAAACAACCAAGTCTGATCATTGTGCGCTCTTTATCTCTATTTCACCGCAGGCTCACAATGAAAAAAGAGGGGTCCTAGAACCTTTCAATTTGAAAACCCATGGGTGAGACACGAGAACTATAGCAGGGTAGTTGAATCTGCCTGGGATCCTCCCAATGGGGACTTGGCTGACGTTTCGCATGCTCTGGGAGGTATTTGAAGGAGGCCGCAAGCGTGGAGTAGCAACGAGTTTGGTAATGTCCGAAAGCAACTCAATCATATGGGAGAGAGGCTGGAAAATTTAAGAGCAAGATCTCTAGGGTCGGGCCTATCCAAGGCGGAGAGAAACATCATGACCATAATTAGTAATCACAGATTACAGGTTTTATTCAAATAAAATTTCTAGATTAACAACGATACTGAACTAATCCCGAATGGGAACATAATCAATAAATAGGAAAGTCATTTCCATGTACATTCCTCGATGCAACATACAAAGGATACCCTCAAATAGATCGCAAAGTCATCGACAAAATGCACCATCAACCATGGCACTAGATTCATAGCAACGACATAGAAGAAAACTACTTATAAGTTCCATAGTATAAGCTCCTTCGTTACTATGACATACTCCAAACGATCATATTTACTACCACGAAAACAGCCAAACATACCGTCTTAGGTGAACACGCAGTCAAACAGACAAGTTTAGGTGGACACGCTTTGCTCGGCCCCTGGCTGTTGTTGCTGCCACGACTAACATTGCAATTTTCTCCATCCACGTGGACATTATTATCTGGTATGGACACAGAGAGTGACTCGTCTCAGGTTGCACAACTTGATTATAAAAATATGATTATGACCACCGATTAACTAATAATGCTATCGTATCATCAATAGGAGTATAATCTGCTGGGAAGATACTATATATCAAGCTGGAGGGTATGGTGATGGACAATTGTTTTCTATTTACAACTCAATACAAGTATTTACCGATAATCTCTAACAAACATTAAATGTTGTTTTATATTTACAAACTTACTGAATTTGATAATGCGTGCAGTGCTTTTAGTTAGTTTAAAATAGGAAACCGTAGGTGACATCAAATTATGCAACATCTATTGTAAGTGCTATTGTAGGTTCTATCGGAAATTTTGAGGAAAACTAATAACATGGCCATTTGACATGCTCTTGTTCTTGTGCAGGTTCATGATCACCACGTCACCCTCATCGGTGGTGGATGTTCACCAAGATTTTCAAAAAGGATCTGCATTTGCAAACCAAGGATTGAAATCACTATGGACTATTGGCAATACAATCAAGTTTGTATGATCAGTATGATTATCAAAATAAGATGTACGTCATATATTGCCGGCCATGAGGCAACCCACCATTGATGTTGTACTCCCTCCGTCTCATATTAATTGTCTCAGGGTTGGACAAAAGTGGATGTACCTAACACTAAAACATGTCTAGATACATCCACTTTTGTCCAAGTTTGAGACAATTATTTCGAGACGGAGGGAGTACAATATAACCTCATCAAGTGGGTGTTGCTCCCAATCAACTCGATATTGAATTTAAGCGGTTGCGGAGTAATCATCCTTCAGAAAGGATGGTTGCACTACATTATTTATAAGTAAAATCATTTGCAAAACTTACAATACGCGTCTGCGCTTTTTCTCTCTATTGATTGGGCCGTAATTACCATTAACATACATTTTTTTATGCCAGACTTCATTGCATCATATGTCTTAAGTGTGGTACCATATTTTCTGGAGTAGGTTTTTCTTTTTCATTATGCCCTTGGAGGTCCACGTACCAAACTATGCCTTCAAAGCATTGCTCATAATCAGATTGTGATGAACATGCCAGCGTATCATCAAGGTCCTCTCCTTGCTTACTATAGTACTTCGTTGACAACATCAACACGAGCTTGATATCTTTTTGCCTAACACAGCCCACACAATAATTTTCATGCAAATAATTTGCTTTCACCTTGTCATTTTCTCGGACTTTTAACAAATGCTGCATATATATTAGACCACCCGCAATGTGTAGCCAACTTGTGTTGTAACAAAAAAAAAAATTAACAAAACAAGAAGTGTGGCTCACCCAAAATTCGCGCATCGCTCGATCTGCGGGGTTTCCCCTTGCATCATCTGTAGTAAGAGTAAGTATAATAAGTCCTACTCAGCCGGCTATAAGGTTTGTCACGTCATTGAAATCTTATGTGGCAGCAGAGGGCGGTGTTATTATCCTTGCTCTAAGAGAAACAAAGTAGTGTGAATCGGTGGCCACTGTTCACACAAGATAAGGTAGAAAGTTTGAAGCAAACAGTACAACAAGGATAACTGACACATTATCACGGGGTTGCGACTTACATCCAGACTCTACGGACGGAATACAAGTTACTAGAAAGAGACTAACAACAAGAGAGCAGCAGCACCAGTTTAACTAGACTAAAGTACCACGGACTGAAGTTACACCCGATAAATTCAAATAGGCAAAGCACAACGCAACCCAACTCGATCGGACTAACAACACAAGCAGATTTCAGAGGCAAAGCAAACACGCACGGAATTGAGCCGGCACGCGGCTCAACCGTAGAGGTGGGGGCAGGCGGCCATGGAGTGTCCGGGCTGGCGGCAGTTGGCGCAGGCGTCATACCCCGCCCACGCGGCGTACGGGTCGTCGACGCCGCCGGTGCGGGCGGGGCAGTCCCTGGGATAGTGGCCCATCTTGCCGCAGGTCTCGCACCGGACGTGGACGGTCTCGGTGGTGGCGCAGTCGTCTTCTTCGTGGCCGGCACCGCCGCACTCGCCGCAGCGGGCCTCGGTGGAGCGTGCGTCGAAGCCGGCGGGGGTGGTGCAGAGGGACTCGAAGTGGCCGTCGCCGCCGCAGCGGGAGCACGGCGAGGCGGCGCAGTTGCTGCTGCGGTGGGTGCGGGCGCCGCACGCGGAGCATGGGATGGACGACATGACGGCCGAACGGAGCGAGGCGATGGCTCTGGGTAGCTATGGATCGTCGGGGACGTCCCTGCGTGTTGTGTCTACTGGATCGGGTCGGGCGGCTGCTCTCCTTTTATCTTGGTCAGGCCAGCTAGGCCCGTGCATGCTGATGCCGCCAACACGATGCACGATGACGGTCGGATATATAGCGCTGTTGGCAGGAGAAAAGGTAGCACAATCGATCTCCTGTCATAAGCGACGTACGTGAATAACTCTGTCAGACATCCAAAGGAAGTCAAAGCTGCATCCACCTGTACATCCACGCACGCATGCATGATATCCTGAAACGATGGATCGTCACCAGATCAAAAAAAAATCCGATGCATGACCTCCCTTCCGTGCCACCGCGCGCCAAAATCAATCAAACTTCATCAACTGCATCTTAGTTACTGTGCGTTAAAAATAATATAAATATCAAAAAATTGTACATCCTTTTGCACAAACATATATACTATGTTAAAAAGTCTCATGTAATGATGTAATGTGCCGAGATGCAAATTTGTTGGTGATGGTACATCATTATTATTTTTTTATTTTTTTGCGAAACACAGTACAACGCAAGCGCTCACAAACACGCGCACACACTCACCCCTATGAACGCACGTACGCACACCCTACCCCTATGAGCACCTCCGAGAGACTGAGCCGGCGGATCGAGTTTTGAAATTACGAAGTCACCATGGGCGTCTCGCTGTCGACGGGAACGTCGCCTCACACTGAAGAATATTCCGCCTTAAATGAGAAACACCAGCGTCAAATCTGGGATTTGAACTCTGGTGGGCTGGGGGTACAACCACCCTCCTAACCATCCTACCACAGGCAGGTTCTCATGGTACATCATTATTACTCTTACGGATTGCCATCTCGACTTGAACTGGAATCGTGTCACTAGATGTCTGATGGGCGCAATGTGAGATCCACTCGTGTTTTTCCCTAGTATGTATGGTCGCATGAGGGTCAATGCGATGGGTCGTATACATGCAGAGGTTGACCGAGCGGCGCTGGGAACTGCACTAACCAGATAAAAATTAGACGCGTACTTGGTCATGAGTCATGACCTTTTCTTGTTTTGCTCTATTTCTGAAATTCTATCTGATTTGATATTCTCTATTTTATTTGGACACTAAGATCATGAGCGTTACAGCATCTAGTCCTCTTAAAAAGTCAGATGGCACGGTACAGCAGCTGCTGCGGCAGGGAAAGAACGAATGCCGAGTGCAGCTATGAAACTCAACTTTGATGATGTGATGCCAACGAAATGGAAAGAAACAGGGCCAGTCTCGGCTGAATCTAGTAACACTACTAGAGAAAAGATTATAGGAGGCTCGTTTTTTTGTTATTCGAGGCGCATATGGAATGAGCCTCGAGCGCCAAGCCTCGCATATTTTGGCTTATAGGAGGCGCATTTTGAAATGCGCCTCCTATATATTCAAGTATACAAGGCGCATTCCAGTATGCGCCTCCTATAACTTATAGGAGGCGCATTTCAAATGCGCCTCCTATAACATATAGGAGGCGCATTTTGAAATGCGCCTCCTATATGTTATAGGAGGCGCATTTTGAAATGTGCCTCCTATAACATATAGGAGGCACATTTTGAAATGCGCCTCGCATATGCATATAAATGCGCCTCCTATATATCCCCATATGCGCCTCCTATAGTTCCCAATATGCGCCTCCTATAACATTTTCGATTTTTAAAATTTGCAGATTTTTTTTTCAAGATTTTGTATCTTGCACTAGCAAAATGCCCGTGCGTTGCAACGGGGGTGTAAATATTTTATTGGTTCAACATAAATCACGTCAAACAATCGAACTTCTTCATCGCGGTCATATATACATCTCCAAGAAACTTGTCTGATATGTCTCCTAGGAGAAATTCTTGTTACAGTCAATAGTACAACATGCAACCCGGAAATTTTAACAAATCTTAACCTGTACAAACTATAAAACAATCGATGAAAGCATCCCAATGTGGAGTAAACTATTATCAAATACATCATTCTCGTACTAATTCTATCGGGGAGTTCAAATCATTTCTTCGGTAGTTTTCCCGACACCTCTTCAGCATGATGTTCCATTTGTGGTAGATGCCAGTCATGCTGCCAGGATATATCTGAAGGTTAAAAACCCTCCTGCACCGATAGACAGAAGCAAAGCAGCAAGTTACTCTACTTCTAGACAAGATTAGACACAGAATCATCGATCTAGTTTCTCGCAGAAACCATACAAGACAAGCATCTGCAGCAATTAACCGACCAACCATACAAAGCCAGCAACAAGCACTAGTGTTCCTCTACTACAGAAAAGGTTATATTGCTAAATTGCACGCAAGAGATAGTCACTCCCAAATAATCATTAGAGGTAACCAGATGTTACAAACAAACACCAACAAGACAAACGGAATAAGGCATGGCCTAGTGACGATGTAATTTATCATCAAGTAATTATCAGGCATGCTATTATACGTAATTGAACCAGATGATATTCTAGAAAGTTTTCGAGGAACAGAAACTAAACTTGATTACATCCAAAAAAAAAATCAAGCACATCTCAGACAATTAGTCATGAGAGATCATTTCTCATGCAATTATTTACAGAACTAGTCCAAGTGGCATCTAGACTAGACAAACTGGAAATATATACCTTGAAAAATGGAGACAGTACATTCTTTGGAAACTAATTTCGTTATGTGTTGGAAATTTTGTTGCTACTAAACTGCAGGTTACATCTATCATATACCTATGGGTTGTGGTCTTGTAACGAAGGATAAGGTACAAGAACCAGAATGTTGACGTGCTCCTTGGTCAATGGACTCCCTTAATCTAATAGTGGTTTAACTTTTCTTCATGATGCATGGATCAATCATATGACTTCAAGACAGCAGTAAATTCATGTTGTGATTCTGCAAATGTATCTTTTGTACGCTTATGCTTTTGTAGTCAGCAAAGGTGTTTCAGGAACGATCAGTTACAAAGCCATAAATCATCATACGATCTGAGCTGCCAATCATGCTCTGGCCTGCAGGTATGTCAGGTATGTCTTCATCATCCAGGTTTAAGTGCTTTCGTCCATATAAGTAAGGATGTAATGATATGAGTCCTATAAAACAGATCATGTTCACGTAACGTCGTGATATCTGCCAACCATTCAATGTTCTGCTGTTAACTCTAAACAAAAATGATATCTCTACCGTTCTGCACACGAAGGTATTCTTTTAAATGGCAAACAAGATGGAAGTTTATTTGTAGCTGATTGTGAGCTGACCACAATTATCAAACACAAAGGTATTGAAATAACAGTCTGAAGGAAGTCATACAATTTCGTGTTGGGGAAGAAAATGATCCTTTGTCTTGACATTGGACTTGCATCCGTCCAAATGGTTTAATGATGTGTACCTTTGTTTGGTATTATGAAGATGCAGATACCTATTGCTGTGTTCAAATTTCAGAGAAAGTGCGAGCAAGCATTCCTTGGTTGCAATTCAGACCATTAAGTTGATAGTTTTCTTCTTTACAATTCATGATACCTTCTTGGGTGTATCCAATTTTTTCCGGTGCACGTCTACTAGTGCAAGAAAGAAAATGAATGCAGAGCACCAATTTTTTGCCAGCGAACCTGACCATATATCCACACGAACTAAAAGTCAGCCTTAATTTATTCAAATACTTGAGCGCTTCCCGGTGCTTTTGGATAGAGACCCCTACGCGTTTCTAGGAAATCTTTGCTGTTCGTGCAAGGGGGGAAAGTTCACTTTAGCATCAAAGGGGTGCTCTGCTCACAAGGGAAAATAGCTGCTCGGCCTAAGCGGCTCTCCTAAAAATGGCAATGCTGAGAGATCTCATGGCAAGCTGATACGGTATTACAGGAATATTTGATGGCCTCCAGTTAGGCACCAAACGGCCAAATGCGAATCCATCTTGAACATAAACTCAAGAACGCAGAGCAAAAGAAGAAGAAAAATGTATGCTACATATATCTATGCGCAAGCAAATAAATACTCTGCACAAATCTGGGAGCAGGAGAAGCGGGGGATCTTGCTTACCCGACGGAGAGGAAGAAGGGGAGAGGCGTAACTTCTTGCGGCCGTCGACGCCGTCCCTGCCGTCGCCGTCCTCGTCGCTGGCGGCGGCGCCGCGGGACACACCGGAGCCCGTGCGGTCCAAGCCCAGCTTGGTGCCGCTGACGTCGCTCTCGGGTGAGGTGGACGTCCTCTCCAGCTGCGGGTGGTGGTGGTAGGCGGCGCCGACGATGGAGCTAAGCGCGGCGTTCGCGTGCGCGTGCAAGGCCGGGGAGGAGGAGGTGGTGTTGGTGGAGGGCGGCGATGGTCAAGTTCCCGGGAGGTTCGAGGACCACCGGGATGTTCTGCGGATTGGGGACGTCGTCGGAGGAGGGGAGGGTAGGGGACGTCATCGGAGGACGCGAGCGCGACAGTGGTTTGTAGGGGATCGAGCGCCGCCGCGCGATGGTGTCTGTGTGGTGTGTGTGCATGGGGAATTGCATTGGGGGATCGAGCGCGTGTGTACTGGGTGCAGACTGCAGAATACGCGAGGCGCACGGACCAAAATGCGTCTCCTGTAAGTTAGGCGAGGCGTATATTGGAGTGCGCCTCATGTAACTCGTCTATACGAGGCGCATTATGCAGTAGTGCGCCTCCTATACATACATTATAGGAGGCGCATAAGAACAAATGCGCCTCGCATAACATGAGGCCAGGAGGCTGTGGTCCCCACATGAAATATACGAGACGCATATTTTAGAAATGCGCCTCCTATATATGCATTATAGGAGGCACATCTTGAAAATGCGCCTCCTATATATGCATTATAGGAGGCACATCTTGGAAATGCGCCTTGTATAATATATAGGAGGCACATTTTGTCAATATGCGCCTCGAGCCCTCATTTACTCCTATAGTCTTTTCTCTAGTAGTGTAAGGAGACTGCTCCTCCGTTACCACAAAATTATATTGTGGCCAGACAACCGAAAAAATCAAAAAAGTCAGGTGGAAATAGTATTTCAGCGTCAATTGATAACAGATCGGCGGCTCCCTTCGAGGGAGACCGCCGGGAGCAATGAATATTTTCAGTTTGAACTCTCGCGGATGCGGGCACTCCGAGACAGTTCAAGAAATAAGCAACTTGATACAGTTGCAGCGCCCCAATTTGGTTTTTCTCTCGGAAACTAAATTGCCCGAAACGAGAGCGAAGGAGTTGAGATTTCGGTTTGGTTTTTAGAATGCTTTTGCGGTGAAAAGCGATGGCTTAAGTGGTGGTCTTGCGCTCTTTTGGAATAATGACTCAGTTGTGAGCCTAAAATCTTTTAGTAAATCACATATTGATGCTCTGATCCAAAATTACCGTTTAGGACCGGTGGAATGGAGGTTTACGGGGTTTTACAGTGACCCTGTTAGAACTCGTCGAAAGGGGAGCTGGGAACTTCTGGAATTTTTAAGGGGTGAGTTTGATAACCCCTGGCTTTGTGCGGGAGACTTTAATGAAATTTTGGATGCAAGAGAACAGTTTGGAGGGAAGATGAGAGAAGAATGGATGATGGAGGGATTTCGAGATACTATTGATGTCTGTCGGTTTACAGACCTTGGATTTAGGGAAACTCCCTACACTTGGGATAATCGTTAGTTCGGACAAAGGAATATTAAAGTCAGGTTAGATAGAGGCTTTGGCGATGACCAATTCTTGGAAATCTTCGATAATTCGGGTGTTACCCATATCCAAACAACCAAGTCTGATCATTGTGCGCTCTTTATCTCTATTTCACCGCAGGCTCACAATGAAAAAAGAGGGGTCCTAGAACCTTTCAATTTGAAAACCCATGGGTGAGACACGAGAACTATAGCAGGGTAGTTGAATCTGCCTGGGATCCTCCCAATGGGGACTTGGCTGACGTTTCGCATGCTCTGGGAGGTATTCGAAGGAGGCTGCAAGCGTGGAGTAGCGCAACGAGTTTGGTAATGTCCGAAAGCAACTCAAACTTATGGGAGAGAGGCTGGAAAATTTAAGAGCAAGATCTCTAGGGTCGGGCCTATCCAAGGCGGAGAGAAACATCATGACCAGCATTAGTAATCACAGATTATAGGTTTTATTCAAATAAAATTTCTAGATTAACAACGATACTGAACTAATCCCAAATGGGAACGTAATCAATAAATAGGAAAGTCATTTCCATGTACATTCCTCGATGCAACATACAAAGGATACCCTCAAATAGATCGCAAAGTCATCGACAAAATGCACCATCAACCATGGCACTAGATTCATAGCAACGACATAGAAGAAAACTACTTATAAGTTACATAGTATAAGCTCCTTCATTACTATGACATACTCCAAGCGATCATATTTACTACCACGAAAACAGCCAAACAGATAATCTTAGGTGGACACGCAGTCAAACAGAGAAGTTTAGGTGGACACGCTTTGCTCGGCCCCTGGCTGTTGTTGCTGCCACGACTAAAATTGCAATTTTCTCCATCCACGTAGACATTATCATCTGGTATGGACACACGAGAGTGACTCGTCTCAGGTTGCACAACACGATTATAAAAAATATGATTATGACCATCGTTTAACTAATAATGCTATCGTATCATCAATAGGAGTATAATCTGCTGGGACGATACTATATATCAAGCTGGAGGGTATGGTGATCGACAATTGTTTTCTATTTACAACTCAATACAAGTATTTACTGATAATCTCCAACAAATATTAAATGTCGTTTTATATTTACAAACTTTCTGAATTTGATAATGAGTACATTGCTTTTAGTTAGTTTAAAATAGGAAACCGTAGGTGACATCAAATTATGCAACATCTATTGTAAGTGCTATTGTAGGTTCTATCGGAAATTTTGAGGAAAACTAATAACATGGGCATTTGACATGCTCTTGTTCTTGTGCAGGTTCATGATCACCACGTCACCCTCATCGGTGGTGGATGTTCACCAAGATTTTCAAAAAGGATCTGCATTTGCAAACCAAGGATTGAAATCACTATGGACTATTGGCAATACAATCAAGTTTGTATGATCAGTATGATTATCAAAATAAGATGTACGTCATATATTGCCGGCCATGAGGCAACCCACCATTGATGTTGTACTCCCTCCGTCTCATATTAATTGTCTCAGGGTTGGACAAAAGTGGATGGACCTAACACTAAAACATGTCTAGATATATCCACTTTTGTCCATGTTTGAGACAATTATTTCGAGACGGAGGGAGTACAATATAACCTCATCAAGTGGGTGTTGCTCCCAATCAACTCGATATTGAATTTAAGCGGTTGCGGAGTAATCATCCTTCAGAAAGGATGGTTGCATTACATTATTTATAAGTAAAATCATCTGCAAAACTTACAATACGCGTCTGCGCTTTTTCTCTCAATTGATTGGGCCGTAATTTCCATTAACATACATTTTTTTATGCCAGACTTCATTGCATCATATGTCTTAAGTGTGGTACCATATTTTCTGGAGCAGGTTTCTCTTTTTCATGATGTCCTTGGAGGTCCACGTACCAAACTATGCCTTCAAAGCATTGCTCATAATCAGATTGTGATGAACATGCCAGCGTATCATCAAGGTCCTCTCCTTGCTTACTATAGTACTTCGTTGACAACATCAACACGAGCCTGATATCTTTTTGCCTAACACAGCCCACACAATAATTTCCATGCAAATAATTTGCTTTCACCTTGTCATTTTCTCGGACTTTAAACAAATGCTGCATATATATTAGACCACCCGCAATGTGTAGCCAACTTGTGTTGTAACAAAAAAAATTAACAAAACAAGAAGTGTGGCTCACCCAAAATTCGCGCATCGCTCGATCTGCGGGGGTTACCCCTGCATCATCTGTAGTAAGAGTAAGTATAATAAGTCCTACTCAGCCGGCTATAAAGTTTGCCACGTCATTGAAATCTTATGTGGCAGCAGAGGGCGGTGTGTTATTAGGCTGGTGCCAGTGCATCACGGCTTATCACGGGCTATAGCCCCGCCGCGTCAGATTTTTCTCTCACTCTCACTCCACTCTCATGCCACGGTGCCAGTGTACGGGCTATAGTGCTAACTCTCACCTCTCTCTCCTCCCTACCGCCTCCCTACCGCCCCCACTAGCACTGCTATCGCCTCCCTCTCGCCCCGCTGCTCTCCTTTTATCTTTAGCAGGGGAGCGTGCTCTGCCTCACATGCATGCAAGCCGCCAACACGATGCACGACCCATCTCGCATCATAAGTGACGATCGGATAGCGTTGTTGGCAGGAGAAAATTAAGGTGAGCACAATCGATCTGCTGTCATAAGCGACGTACGCACGCGAATAACGCTGTCAGACTGTAACTATATATGCACATCGATGTGGAAGTCTGTACATCCACGCATGGATGCATCAAATCCTGAAATGATCGATCGTCACCGGATCAAAAAAATCTGATGCACAATGCATGCATGACCTACCTTCCGTGGCATCCCCAAAATCAATCAAACTTAGTACTACCGAAAATTGAGGTGCCATTACAATTGCCTCAGGAACCGGAGTCCAACATCGCTAGCTGAAACCAGAGTTCCCCTCGATCGGAGCTTCTCTGCACGCTAACTCTCGGTCTTTGAAACCTGAATTCTACTACTATGTCGGGGAGATTTCTTGACGGTCATCACCAGATCAAAACATTTAATGCACAATGGACCATGCCCTCTCTTCCCTGGCGTACCTAGTAAGTGACATCGAGTGTACCTCACCAAACCAAATAAATTCGATTAGGTTCATCCTTCTGAACATGTAAATCCTCCAAAAATTGTGCTAAACGCTAAAATGTTAGAGCATCTCCAAAAGACGCACTAAAATGCGTCCGCGTGGTGTTTTAGCGCGCCGAACCATGTTTTCGGCGCTCCAACTGGCGCTACAAAACAGTGCGCGCAAAAAAAAATTAGCGCATGCTCTAGAAAGCGCTATCCTACGCAGCAAATTTAGAGCGCTGTCTCGCGGCTAAATCTAGAGCATGTGCCACCTTTTTGCATTTGAAAAACTGATATCCGTCGTGGCGCGCTAAAACTGATAAAGTGGTGCTATAAACCATTTTTAGCCGTGGTGTTATTGTGCGTCTGTTGGAGATACTTTTAGGTTACAAAATGCTTGAAATTCAATGGACCGACTTAGCTCTTTTCTTGATTATCGTCTCCACTTTATGGGACACACGCAAAACCCTACTTGCCACTATCTTTAGTTGTTCCTTTATGATTACAAACTTGTGACTAGAGCAGGGCTCGCACTGAGCATGTGCAACCGCTCAGGCCGGAGCGCCTATATAGCATCGGAGAAGGCATCGCGATTTGCCTGCTCCAAAAGCGGGCCAATAAATAAAGCAATGTTTTTTCAACTCCTTTTTATGTTTTTAAAATCTGTTTTTTTATCTTAACATATTTTATTCCGAATAAATTTTAAATCAAATTTTTTTAATTGGTATTTTTTCTTGTTTGAACATATTTTTAATTTCAAAAAAAAATTGAATATTTTTTCAAATCTGAAACTTGTTTGAAGATCTAAACAATTTTTAAAAATAGAAAACAAATGAAAGAAAAATAAAAGGAAAACCTAAACAAAACATAAAAATGAATAAAAAGACAATAACAAAAAACATTGCAAATCTAGGCCAGCCCACTAGGCGTCTCCTTCAAGCGGCGTCGCGACGTCTTCGCTCCATTAAGGGACGACATATGGGGTTTACCCACAGGCCCCGAAAATGTCAAGGGCCCCGAGCAAGTTATGTGAATGGCTATAGTCGACCAAGATTTTTTTGGAGATTGTTAAGATCATTCAAAATGGCGGGAACTCTAGGCGGCAGCAATTTTTTACGCCGAATGTATTTTTCTCGGTCGCAGTATTGCACGTGTAAGTTAATTGACTGGTTTTTTCCTTTTTGCGAGTTGAGTGACTTATTTGCACACACGCGACATGCTGAGTGACCACCAGTGTCGTTTACTCATCTTCAACCAAAGTCTGGTCCAAAAGACTTTGACAAAAAACAGGATTTCGTAAGTTGTCAACTAGGTAGAATATGTGCTCTTGATTTGTTCGATTGGACCATCATATATGGTTTGAGTACTCCCTCCGTCTCAAATTAATTGTCGCAAAGTTTGACAAAAGTGGATGTATCTAGACATAATTTAGTGTTAGATACATCCACTTTTGTCGAACTTTACGACAATTAATTTAAGACGGAGGGAGTATATTTGGTTTCTGCATTGTGAAATGCACATCTGCAATGCATGTCTTTCTCCGTTTCAGGAATGTGATGTAGGCTTCAACGTTTTGTTTTCAATCTTTTTTGCGTGTCTGACCAGAGATTCACAAATTTCGCGGACAGGACCCCCACCAATAGGCTAGGTCCAAGTTTTTGATGTATTCTTTATTTCTTTCTATTTAAGAAGCATTGCGTATTAGATCTTTTTTTCAAATTTAACAGAAATTTTATGCCAATATTTTTTTTTCTAGACCCTCCCCAAAATTTATGCACCTATATCTACTCAGATTCGAGAAATTTTTGGAAAAAGCAAGTAGTCTATTTTTCTATTATGCAGAGACGATCATCCGAACATTCTGCAAGAGCTCACACCTTCAAAAATGGCGCAACATGCATGAAAGAGAGCTTTTGCCTCGTTCCAAAAAAAAAAAAAACAGGAAAATCGGCCACTGCACACAGGGTAGCTAGATAGGGGGTCTTTTACGGTGCAATTTACTAGTCATATAGACTAGTAGTATTGAGTTATATCTACCGTTAGATGTAGAGGTATTTTTGGGTAAGAAATCATGATGGAGATTTGATTAAGTTTGTTATTGGGTATGTGCGGTTGTCCACATCAGGATCTGATATTTCACAGGTACTTACCATGCATGACGCTGGATCAAGCCCCATAATTCAAGCAACTCCACTTAATGGTATCATTAAGTTAACATATCGTGTCAAAATTAAAAGGTTAAAAATATTAATCATCACGCACTTCAAATTTATGAAGTACGTACCTATTTTTTGTCAATGGTATATTTTTTGTTTAGTTTCAGCATACCCTCCTCAATCCTCAATGGGACCAAATTAGGTCCACTTTTGGTCCGTTTTGGGCATTTGGGATGGACACATCTCAAACGGCCCAAAAAAATACTATAAATACAGATTGAAATGAATTGAACTAAATTTTACTTAATTTTATAGATAGGCCGACGACGAGTCCATAAATACGCAAAATGTTCTACAGTTCCCACGGCAGAAAAGTGCGGTTCCACGATATCTCTTCGCGACACATTGGAACAGAGGCGGGCGGGGGCGGCCCTGGGATGCGGCGTCCATTGAGGTGTCAATGGTATGGGAGTTTGACATCCGGCCATGGCACCGGCTCTTCTTGCTCCTAGAGGTAGTTGGCGAAGCCTATGTTGATGCGCTTGTGCAAGCGATCACTCGAGGAGCCGACCTTCTGGTCGTTGCGGCCGGGCTCGAACGGCTTCGTCTCCTTCTTCACAATTGGCCTTACGATCTAGGGTTTGGTCGGTGAAAGTGGGGACATGAATGAGATGTGTCATGGCACCGACAATGTCACATTAAAAAGGACATGTCAAAGTAGACGAAATGTGAACTGGGTCATTGCCATGTGGGCCAGGAGGGAGTCGAGCGGTCCGTGTCCAGCTGTCATTAGGTCCGGGAGGACGAGGCATGTGTCCATGGACCAAAGTTGGGCTAACTTTAACTAGATCTAAGGGTGTCTCCAATATGGAAATAAGCCTAGGCCATAAGGCCTTGTGAACGACCTTAGCGAGAATTAAACATTCTGGCCGATGGTCTTAAGAAAGAAAACACTATGGTCGACCGCACCAGTATGTCTCGGCCACAACGAATAAAAAATTATCGTTTCTTCTTTCATCTCGGTGCAAACATGCAGGCCTAGGAAATACAGTTTCTCTTCCCGTGAACTTGGTGATGCGTCTACCAACAGCGACCACTGGAAGAGAGGCAAGGGACGCATGGATATGGCGATTGTATGTGTGGGAGATCCCGATCCGTTCAGTTCGTGCGGGAAAAAGGGAAATGGGAATCTTGGTAGAAGTTGTGGGCAAAAAGGAAATAGAAAACTTGGGAGAGATACTTCTGGCCAGATTATGATCAATCCACTACAAGGGCGGCGACAAGCACCGCGACCCTAGCACGGAGGAGCGCCGCCACGCTCAGCATGGAGGAGTCCGCGACCCCAGCACGGAGGAGCGCCGCCACGGCCAACACCTACCGCGGACACGATTCAGATAGACAGCTGCGACCAGAGCCTCCATGCCTAGCAGCGAGGGCGGAGGCGCCAGGTCCGACTGATGGTGCAGGTCTTGCACTCGTTGGGAAACCCAAGATAAAGGTATGATGAGCACAGCAGTAGTTTTCTCTCAGAAAGAAATGAAGATTTAATCGACCAGTAGGAGGAAGGAGTAAATTCATAAGGTTGATACAACTGAGGAGGGAATGGTGGTGTAGACCCCCCGGTGATGAATTCCCCTCCCGGCAGGGTGCCCGGAAGAGCTCCAGAACCCTCCCGATTTTGGGATGACGATGACGGCGGCTTCGTATGTTTCTCGAGACGAAGAGGTCGACGTTGCCGCCATGTGGGGTCCAAAAAACCGAGTAGGAGATGGCCCTGCCGCCGCTGTCGGCGCACAAGATTTTCCCGACGGTGTCCTCCTGCGGCGAGGGAACAAATAGCGTATTTTGGGGGGACTATGACCACATAGTAGAGTTCCACATGAGTCACATGGGAAAGGATACGGGGCTAATATTGTCCCAACTGGGTGACATAGAGAGGACGCCCTTTTATTTTATATATTTTGTTTACTCCTTCCAACACAAAAAAGTATTGTGGGAAAACAAGTGAGAAAAGTATAACTCATAGCGTAACTTGCGACACTTTTTTGTATCGCAGGGAGTACTAATTTCGTGGACAAAATATAATTACAAATCATATTGAAAATTATAATTTGTCGACCGGTGAAAAATAACTACACCTTATAACTAAACCTTCTTCCGTCCATTTATGAAAGCTAGTATTTGCAACCTGCTGATCAGATTTGTAAGATATGCACTAGTTATCTGTACCGTATAACTAGTATGTTTCGCAAAATAAAAACTACTTGAAGATTAAGCTAAGAAGCTGTAGTATAAGATATAGCCGCATGATTTGCGAATATTGTCACCGATCGGACCTGCCGTTTCTGCGAAATGTTCCATTTTTTACTTTTGGCAGCTACCGAATGTGCCCTTCGATGAAAAATACTACTCCTTTAGTCAACAAGTATTGATTAATCTTGGCTGTCAGATCTTAGTACTTGGACGGTTCCTATTTGTTTATCCCTACCGTAAAATACCCCCTAGATAGATATAACCAAAGTGACACAACGACGAGCCCAGACATGTCTAAACTCGATCTAACACACACACCAACGATTCAGACTACGGAGACACACCAACAATTAATTCAGACTAGGGAACACCTAGTTCACACATCTAAACTCGATGTAACACACACACCAACACACGGGGATTCAGACTAGCAACACACGGCTAGTTGGCACACGGATTTCACACAAAGTTTTAAATAGTCGGCTATAGCCTGGCTATAGCCTTTCGAGAGGCTCGGGGATACGGCTAGAGCCTTCATAGCCTAAATGGAGAATAGCCTCAAATAGCCCGGCTAAATAGATATAGCCCCGATTTAGCCTCTTAGCCCGGCTATTTCCCGTCGAAGGTACCAAACATTTTGGTTAAAAATTTGTCAACTCGACCAATTTCGGAGTATGTGACTATGTTATTACTCGTACATCTTAAATCAGCTCCAAAATTTGTCAACCAGGCTGAACGATGGCATGAATAGCTGCTATTTAAACACTTGATTATTCATATGAATATGTTATTACGTTATAAATATGTAAATAATGTTATATATATGATTATATGTTGTCTAAATGTTAATATTTTTCAATATTTAGCAAAACGGCTATATGGTTATAGCCCGGCTATAGCTTTTCGTAACTTCTGAAATCGCCCGAGCTATATGCAATAGCCCGCTATTTTAAACTATGATTTCACATAGCGCGGCTACTGGCGACAGAAAGCTAGCTGCATACGCATGCCCCTTGTTCACCTTCGGCAAGGAGCTCTAAGGCTGGGACATGCCGCCATGGAGTGGGCTGGCTCGTTGCAGTTGGCGCACGCGTCGTAGCCCGAGAAGGCGGCGTACCGGTCGTCGCGGCCGCCGATGCAGGTGGGGCAGTCCAGCGGGTAGTGGCCCATCTTGCCGCACGTCCCGCATTGGACATGAGCCGTCTCCGTGGTGGCGCAGTCGCCGTCGGCGTGGCCGGCGCCGCCGCACTCGCCGCAGCGGGCCTCAGTGGAGCGTGCGTCGAAGCCGGCGGGGGTGGTGCAGACGGCCTTGAAGTGGCCGTCGCCGCCGCAGCGGGAGCACGGCGAGGCGGCGCAGTGGTTCCTGCGGTTGGTCCTGGCGCCGCACGCCGACCATGGGACGGGCGTCGACATGGTCAGATGAGTGCAGTGCAGGTGTGGGTGTATGAAGGAGATGGAGTGTAGAAGCTTGGCTCGGGTAGTCGGGTGTTTATGTAGAGGCCGAAGCATTGAAGCAACCAAGCGACAGAGTCTAGCTTCTCCTCTCTGCATGGCTGCATGTGCCTGTGAGCCTGGGACTGGGAGGATTTGGTGTCGCCGTCGCCGTCACCGTTTCAACGATAAGGGCCGGGGACTGCCTCGTGACTCATGATCAAACGACGTACCGTAGCAACATGCGATCGTCTGATCAAAAGCACATGCGTACAGCCGCAGCCTTGGTCCTCTCCTCCTTTGCCATCCATGAGCCAGCTGACACCAAAGAAATCACATTATTACAGCGCCTTTGTGTTTCTCCCAAGCCCTTTCCTTCATCAAAAGAATAATGAGAAACTATATATGTGTTGATAGTCAATTTTGGCTTTCAAGGTTATGTCATCAAGAAATAAAAATAATAATGTGAATGAAATTTGTGCGTCTCGTCGAAACGAACAATCTTGAGTTTTGGGTCATCTCAATCCGACGAAGCATGCAAAATATATGGCTAAAACATTGGTGGGAATATTAGCGTGTGAGTTTAAGGCCGGAATTTTCGGTCATGTGACCAAATTTCCGGTCCAAAATATCCTGCCGATACTAGGACCTCATGCTTTTTTCCTTAGCAAAAATTCATCATGATCGGAATTTTCGGTTCCTTTGGTCCGAAATATCCGGCCAATAACATCGCGAAATTGTCGGATCTTCCAGATTCAGATTTGACTTGAACGCTTTTCAGTACGGGCAAGATTAAGACCTCTAGATGGATTTGGATGAAAAAACACGTAAAATATAATATCTTCATCTCTTCGAGACGAACAACTTTTCCTTCTATGTAATTTTTATCCGAGGTCATTTACTGGCTTGAATCTGGGAAATACGGACAAGCTGAATTTAACAGATTCGGATTCGACTCAGACACATTATAGTACGGCCACGATTAAAAATTCAAGATGATATTGGATAAAAAAAAATCGTAAAACATGAAAGTTCTTTGTATTTTCAAGACAAACAGCTTTATCTTCTACGTCATTTTTGTTAAAGATTTCTTACTATCTCAAAATTGACCCGCAAGGTGCAGTAAGTTTTTAAACCGAACACTTTTGGAAAGTTCAGGCCAAACCGTCCGAATTAGACTCAAATTAGAGTTTTGAACGTGAATCGAAATCTTTTCCTTGGACGGGAAGTCTAGCCGCCTCTTATATACATGAGGGGTGACGACCGATTGAACAACACCAATCGAACAAATACAAACCCTACTTTATCGTGTTCATATATCTCCTCTCTCTTGTACCTTATTTCTCGTTTCTGCTTGTTCTTCCGGTTTGTAGGCTACGATACACGAGGCTCCAGGGGGTTTAAGGACAACTTGGAGCAGTCAATCGTCGCCGGGTCCTCAGACAGGGTCCCTCCCGAGGAACCGGGTCGTCTGGTGTCAAAAGAGACCGCCAGATTATCTTGCGTACCACGCTTCCAGTAGGCCCACCACGGTGTGAGTTGTGGAGCATCTCCCTCGGTGCCGCGGGTACACGAGGACGTGTTCGTGTGACGCTTTCGTGCGTCAACACACTTTCTTTTGGCGACTCTGCTGGGGACGAAGCATCAAACAGTCTCAGCCCGTTATTCCTACGAAGAGAGCGTCATCAAGAGCTGCAATCTGCAACGGTATCATGAATCCTCAATCTCCGTATGTAGATACAAATCGTATGAGTACGGTATCGGCTAGCCCTAGTTCTTACTATGTGCAAGAGCAGATGCAAAATAATCTCTATACTTCAATTCGTTATAATTTTAGCAATGTGCAACATGCCTATTCGAATTTTGATGCATCGGCAACCCAAAAATCATATGTCGATGAACAACATGATGAATTCCGTTACTCGATATGAGACACCCAATGTTAGAAATTTTAATTACATGTAAGAGAGTTTTCACAGTTATATGCATCGGCATGTGACATGCAATATGGTAGTTCATCTTTAAGTATGCCGATGGACAGAGGAATTGGGCATGCAACTACTAGCTATTTGGCCAATTACCTCCAACTATCATATGCAACACCTTATGCCACTGATGTTTCATCTTCATGTGAAACTGGTGGAATTCATAATTCGGCTCCGCACTTTCATAGTGGCCATGGCCGAATAGGTGAAATTTTAACAGCAACACATGTATCTTCATCTACTTCCGTCGCATATGGATTTGATAGTTTCAAGGAAAAACTTGCAGCTGAATTCAAGAAGATCAATGATATTCGTTTTAGAGCAGTAGAAAATCCCCATGGCCCCGCTGCAATACAAGCTCTAGAGGCGATTAAAAAGAGGCGTGAAGAAGACCGTAAACAATTTGAGCTCAAATGTCATACTTCACATCCATGAAGTTTCCGTAATTCTTTGCCGAAAGAAGCTGAAAGTATTAGGGGGCAATATCGCCATGCAGAGCATATAGCACCGACGAATTCGCCAAGCCAACTTGGGAGGAATGTAGATCGGATTTTCTTTCATATCGCGACCGTCAAGAAAATATTACTTCGGTTGGAGAAATCAAGTTTACTCCTCCATGAACCAAACAATTTGAACCCTCTGATAAAAGTAAACAAGAAAAAAAAACTTTGCAAATTGATACGATCGTTGAGGAAAACAAAAATGATTCAGAAGGTATAGTTACTTCAGTTGATAAGGCCGAAGCTAACATTACATGTGAGAATCTATTGAATCAAAACAAGCAAACTTCATTGATGAAGAGCATGGCAAGCTTAGCAAAACAACCGTGCTTGATTTTTATGGATGCAAGGGAGCTTACATGCTGCCCCACGAGTTTCGTGCCAAAGAGATTAATGAATTTCAAGGGCAACACGGTATAGCTGAACAAATTCCGTTTGACATTGAGAATCAAAGAATAATAGAGCACGTGATCTAGAAAAGGAAAAAGAGGAGGCGTTGAAAAATCATCTAGAGGCAGGGCAAGATATTACTCAGGTCATGCAACCATCATGCTCTCCCAACGTCTTCGAGGAGGTATATCCAGCAAATAATTTACTTATTTTCCGATTTGATCAAAATTATATTATTGATGCATTTATTAGCAATATTTTCATAAGAAACATTGAAAGACCCATCGTGAAATTAATTTATTTTTAGTGATATAAAAATGGTACAAAGGTTATCGGTCGACATATTAAACAATTTACAGAGGTCGATAGTAACAAATTATTACAGCAAAAACTTTCCCCGTTGTGTCATTAATTGTTTTTATTTACATAGGTGACTCTGCTTATCTCATACTTGGCTAACATTTGGTTTCAAGTGAGACATATCTGTTCTCATTATTTTGGTTTTAGAAATATAAAGCCAAGCGTGAAATCTCTTGAGAAAACCGATGCTAGTTTGACGGTTTATTCAAAAACATCGTGAAATCATTGCAAAAGTCAAAGCATAGCCGAATGGGGTGGTGTCAAACTTGAACCATTCGGTTACTTAACTCCAAAGTTGTTCTCGCAACATGATTGACTAGTTAATAAAAAGTGTATCTTCAGTTTAAGCATGTGTGATATCATCTTTGATATCTTGCTCAAGATTGATTATATTATGATTCTTGATCACCATCTAGAGCCACCAATGCAAGGACGAATGTATTGCAAGTTGCATGATTCTTTTGAGCACAGTATTGAGAATTGTGACATGTTTTGAGCATAGTGCAATGGGTCGTTGACAAAGGACGGTTGAATTTTGGTGAGACACATATAGTTGAACAGTCTATTTCAATTGATCTTGATGCCAAAACTCTTTTACATTGTCTACCTCAAGAGGATTCGTTCAAAGATGAGCGGGTACACGGTGAACATGGTGAGATCAAGTCTTCAAGAAAAGAAATTATTCAGGAGCACACAAAAGATATTCTCATATATGGAAAATCCATTGATGCTACATCGATGAAACCAAGCACTGGGGGGGCAACAAGAAAATTTGGAGATCAATGCATGCAAAGTCAAGAACAAATGCCGCTATAAGCACAAGGGTAAGAAATCAAAAGTAACTTGCAAAGAGCTATTGGAAAAATATCAAAATAAGAGTGAAACAAAAGGTTCTTATCGGAGTAGTGCAAATGCATCAAGATCACCCCCAGGGCACAAGTACAATAAATGGTATTGGCGAAAAGATCAATACAAAGGTCATGGACAGCTCACTATGCTAATTCTTATCCTCATTCATTACAGGACATGTATAATTCAGGGACACATTATCCATATTATTTTAGACCGTCTAACCCAAATTATGTAGCTCCAAATAGATCATCATGGGATCAACAATTGCATGCCAGAGACCGTTTCAATAAAAAAGAATCAGTCCGGAGCTCAAGGAAAAGATGGAGGAGGTCAAACAAGTTTACCAAGTGAAAAAGGATAGACACAAATGTGCTAGTTCGCATTCAGTTTCAAGTAACAAAGAGCCAGTCCACATGACATTGGTTGTTAAAGGCAAAGAGATGAAACAACAAATTGTTGAAAATCAAAGTTCCCAATCTGAATGTGCAAATAACAGTGTCCAAGATCAACAAAGAGTTGCCAAGGCAGAAACAAAAGCTATAGTCAGGATGCCCAGTCGGCTTATCAAGTTAGAAAGATAGAAAATTGCAAAGTCTTAGTGCTGAAGAGTTAAAAAAGAGGAACATGCCATGGATTCCTAAGGAGAGCCGCAAAGACAAAAATGATATGCAAGATTTTGTCGCGAGAAAGTACATAGGAATAAAGAAAGAGAAGAATGAACCTAATAAGCAATTAAGCCGAAGGTCTACACCGGCCAAGAAAAATCTTGGGTTTGCATATCATCTATATTCTTCAACCATGCCATCATTGCCTTTGTCATGGAGTTCACCACCAAGTATGATTGGTTACCCCCATGGACTTATTTTGATCCATGGGTGCATCATAATTATTTATATCATGGAAGGGTGATACCAAATCAATATGCATTTGATTAATTTTGAGTTCATTATGATTTTGTGCAATTTATTTTGGCTAATACATATTTGGTGGGGTATTTATGCATTCCCTTGAGGCAAAGATATATGTGGCTGGTAATATTTATCGTCCTAAGATATTATTGATGCATGCCAAGTGTGTGTGGTAACATCGTCTTTAGTCATACTACAGACCAAGACAAGGTATACATCAATGGAAAATTATGCTTCTGCTTATGTTTTGATGATGTTTGTCTTGTGAGTATTTAAGATTTATGAATGACCAAATTTCCTTGGCTATGTTGTTGGGCAACAAATTGATCATGAGCATAATATTGATTTTGATCTTGTCTCTCTAGTACCATGGATATTGCATTTGTTAATTTAGCTTTAAGACAATGGAATGTGCATTGGCATTGTTTATTTACCTCCTTATGGTGCTAACTTTTAAGTCTCATGCCCTTTAGAATATGATGCACTAATAGTCAAGCCGAACACAGAAATTTCCTATTCGTACTAGAATTTTAATTTTCTATAGATGCTCCATATATTGAAAATTCTGGTGATTCATTATAAGTAGTGCAATAATTTCATGATCTACTCATATTTCGACGAATCACCTATTGTTGTTCTTCATACATGTCTAGGTATAATTTTTATCTTGAAATGCTTTACTAATTATCTTAAGTCTAGACATGAAGTGTGATGAGTTAGCGCGTAAACATCGGGCTACCGTGATAATCATGGTGCACTGTCTATTCCCCATGAGCCGATGCTTTGTTTCACCAATGAAAGTAAGGCCGGATCGAGGCAAGCCGCTCCGGCCATTCATTATTGAAAAAAATAATGCAAATGACAGATCGGAAGAAACTTATTATTAATTATATGCAAAATCCTACGAGAGGGTGAGCATGAACGTTCGGCGGGTTTCTTTTAAATGCGCATTGACGAGTGATGAACTACATTGCTGAACGGTTGGTGTTATTCTATCAGAGTACTTGCATGAAAGACTATAAAAGTTTTTTTTTACCTTAGCACATATGATTAATAATCTATTATCATTCTGAGAACACATGGCTGACAGAGTGTTGACATCGTTGCAAGAAAAATAATAGGGCAAGTTATTTTTTGGCACGCAAACTTTGCCCAAAAAACAGGGGACATAATTTGATAGTCAATTTTGGCTTGCAGGGGTATGGCATCAAGATGACCCCAAATGAAAAAAATAATATGAATTAAAGTTGTCCGTCTTGTCGAAAACGAACAACTTTGATTTTTGGGTCATCCAATCTGACGAAGTATGCAAAATCTATGGCCAAAACATTGCTGGCAATATTTACGCGTGGGTTATAAGGCCGGAATTTTCACTCCTGTGACCATTCCGGTCCAAAATATTCGGAGGATACCAGGAGCTCATGCATTTTTCCTTACAAAAAATCCATCAAGATAGGAATTTCCGGGTAGCCCAAAATTTCCGGTCCGAAATATCAGGCCAATACCAGCGCAAAATTGCCGGATTGTACAGATTCATATTCGGCTCGAAATCTTTTCGATTCGGGTAAGGTTAAGACCTCTAGATGGATTCGGATGAGAAAACGCATAAAATGAAAGTTATTCGTGTTTTTTAGAAAAACAACTTTGTCTTCTACATAAAAATTTTCTGAGGTCGTTTACTAGATCGAATCTGATAAATACGGACAAGCTGAATCTAATAGATTCAGATTCGACTCAAACACATTTTAGTACGGGCACGATTAAGAATTCAAGATGACGTTCGATAAAAAAATCATAAAGATGAAAGTTATTTTTCTTTTGGTTACAAAAAACTTTGTCTTCTACGACATTTTTATTTAAGATCATTTACTTCCTCGAAATTGACCCGCAAGGTGGAGTAGTTTTTAGACAGAAGAGTTTTGGAAAGTTTGTGCCAAACCATCCGAATTAGACTCCAAATTAGGGTTTTGGACGTGAATTCAAACATTTTCCTTGTAGGGAAAGTCCAGTCGTCTCTTATATATATGAGGAGTGACGGCCGAATTAACAACACCAATCAAACAAATACAACCCCTACTTTAACGTGTTCATCTATCTCCTCTCCCTTGTACCTTACTTCTCGTTCTTTATTGTTTTTTAGGTTTGAATGCTACGATCCACGAGTCTCCAGTGGCGTTAAGGACGACTTGGAGCAGCCAATCATCGTTGGGTCCTCCAACACGGTCCTTCCCGAGGAACCAGGGCGTCTGGTGTCAAAAGCGTCTGCCGGATTGTCCGCGGTGCAAGTTGCAGAGTATCTCCCTCGGCGTAGCGGATACACGGGGACATGTTCATGTGACGCTTTCGTGCGTCAACACTATGGCGGTAGGATGAACTGTTATATAAGAACAAACAAATCTTGAAAAAATACGAGGGGAAGAATTTATTGCCCTTTTTTCATTTTATAACAAAATGAGACAACAATAAGTCCAGACACAACACAATAGGCACCAAATCAATACCTCTCCCAACGGTCTAGTAATCGGCAAAATTCCACCAACTCCGGCCATATACAACACATCATAGAAATTGCATAAAATCCATTGGTTGGCCTTTGTTTTCCTCTCCTCCATGATGCACACACTTTACTAGGTAAAATAACGCAACCGAGTCGGGCTCATGTTTTTCGTGTCGCTGGACAAGATCTTGTGCTCCTCGGCCCTTTTCTTCAATTTCATATTGTTCTCAACCCCTTAAGATTGTGGCTTCTTGCACGTCAAAGTGGGTGGGACACCGCTCTTTGTTCTCTTCGTGCATCAAATCCTTGCGATTCAATGATGACGAGACCTTCTTCATGTACTCGCCAAGCGAATCTTGGACGAAAGAGTATGATTACGCCTTTTTGGTCACCCTTACTTGTTTTTGTGCCAATTGGCCATTCTGGTCCCTCCCCCGGCATCAGCTCTACTTCTTCTAGATCAATTCCATCACACTCATCCATTCGATTCATAGATTTCCAAAGTGCTTTCCACTTTTTTCCAATCTTGAAGAAGGTACCAACACTGCATCAAATTAAAGGTATTGTTGTCGTTCTTAATTTCGTACATTTCTAGAGTATCTTGCAACTAGATAGAAGACACATGTCAAATTGATAGGAATTTGATGAGCATGCACAATAGATAGACGTTTTTTAGTTGCATCATACTTGGTCATAGGAGGATTTGTGAAAAATATTATGGTTGAAAAAATAGGTAGGAGAGGGTATATTATAGATCTTCATATAGATTTGCTAATAATTACTCTTTTATTTTCTCAAAAATTAAGTCTTCGTTTGTTTCTAAAACCAAAGCTTCTTGCAAATAAAGTGGCCAAAATAAGGATTAGAAAACATAATACGAGGGTTATAGGTTAACAGAGTTAAATGATTGATACTTGGTTGTTAACACACAAAGAAAAAATTACACAAGGTCACACAGAGTAGTGGGAAGAAAAGAACTCAATCACTAGAGAAGCATTTCAAAAAGATTTTTTTGGTTGTGAATTTTAGGTTATTCGTAACTAAGTAATCCTATTTCAAAAATTGGGATGTTACAATATGGACTTACTTCACACTAAATGTACTCCGGAAAAGATGAGGCATATGTCACACATAATTAGAGGATATGTACCACAACTCACAATCTAAAAAGGATGCATTCACTAAACAGACCCAAGCGAGGAGGGCTGGACATGTTCGCACCCGAGTTGCTCCTGGGGTGGCTCGGCTGAAACCCTAGCTACGTCGCCACCGAGTGCCTTTTCTCCACACACACTCCCTTGCTAACCGCCGGAGGAGGCCGCTGGGCAAGCCCAGACGACGGACGGTGGCGGAGGGAAATCTGAACACACGCGATCGTGTCTAGGTAGGGGCAGCTTGACCTTATGAAGAAGTTTGGCAGCACCGGCTGCCCCTACGGAGCTCGGTGTCCTCGGAGGCAAAATGAGGCTCCGGTCTCAAGCGTGACGGGTCTTAGGCCTCCAATAGCGAAGCCTTCACATCCCCGCGTTGGGGCCGCGGCGACGGATGGAGTCGCGAGCTCCGTCCCATAGCTCGGCTCCAACGAGATAGTGTGGGCAACGCTGGTCCGCTGCTTTACTTTGCACTGTGAGGGTTTGCCAGACTTACGAGGATCTGGCTTGTCGGCGTTACTAGCTATTTTTGTGCACTTCCTAGAAAAGTAATATAATGTCCCTATCGATGCGGGCTGACATATTGGAGGATTTCTTATGGTATGTACATCATCTTTCGAAATTGCTTTGTTTCCAAATGATACCAGCTTGTATTCTTTTAGCTAACTATTTAACTAACCCTATTTGGTTAGTATGAAGATGGCTCCAAGTAAGTCTTTATATGACAAGGTACACAATAATTTATACGAAACTTTTTTATTTCATAGTTACCAACATTACCAATAGATTTATTCTTATTAATATACATAGCTATATATTATATTAAATGTAGTATTCATGTATAAGTAGTGGAATTTGCATTCACACAATATGAAGGTGCACATTTTTCGTGCAATCTAATAATCCATTATGATCTCCACTTTCTTGTGATAAACAGAAAGTGAACTTAGTTAAATTGTTGTTTTGTAATTTTTTATTATGGGTATGTAAGAAAACCTTTTGTTGAATTCAATGATTGCACTCTAAACATACCGAAATCAAATGTATCACATTGCACAAGAGATCAATAATACAATTAATACATTGTGGCTCGTTTAAATGTTCACGTTTCCATTATATTCTTAAATACATAAGAACATTGGTAAATAGTTTTAGACCATGTGAACATGTAAAATCAACAAGACAGGGTTTCTAGAATATAATTTTATCAAGATTTGATTATTCTAGAGGGTATGAGGTGTAAACAAGTGGTTTGTTCTACCCTTACGTTCTCTCTCTCGTAAGTGACCGGCGGTTAATGTGTGTATCAATTATTTATGCAAAAGACTTGGTTTAAGCATTTTATGTTAAAAATAGAAACAAACATAAGAAGTATATATAACATATACGCTATCCGGCCATCACCAAGGACGCCCGCAGCTCGCCTCATGTATGAGCCCCGTTTAGTAGCGAATGTGAAAGGATGTGACAAGGAAAATAGAGCTCCTCTGTATACATAGTCTATAGAGCAGGTTCAAGAATACTGCATCCGTTCTTGTCTAAATATGGATGTATCTAGATTTTTTTACTATATAGATACATCTGTATTTAGACAAACACAAGTCATCTAATTCTGAGCTAAGTGAGTATGCATGTAGATGGCTATATAATATCTCTATGTCCCATGTCATTAATAGTTAGAACTATTACTCACTCATACTAAATAGTATTGGCCCTAAGGTTGGCTATTAGTTTAGTCATTTTTTTCATTTCTTCTCTTTTTACAGCAAAGCGACACACTTTATTCGTTAATTGACAAAGAAACATCCTTAAATACATCATCTAGAACAGAGCGAGCAGGATCTCCAACCCGCATAACAGGATTGTCTGAATCATAGCATAATCTAGCTAAATTGTGTGCAACTTCATTTGCTTCCCTTGGGCAGGTCGCCAACAGATAGAGCAATTTCCTTCATGTAGCCAACAAATAGAGGCATGTATATACATTTTTTTTAAACTAAATTCTATCTACACATATATGCTACCGAGGAGCCTCGTGGCATCAAGTAGCACTCAGATTTGCGCCTAAGCAATTGCAGTTCGGGTGTGACCTCGACGGCTGTGAGAGAGATAACTTTGCATGGTAGCGATGTGCCGATCTCATTGTAATCCCAGCGTCCGGTCTGGATGAACATAGAAATGCAAATTCTGTCGCCTCCACAATAAGCGAGACTGGGGGTTTGGAGGTCAATATTGCAAGAATTAGGTTTCCAATCGGCAAGGCTTTTTGGATGTTGATGGTGTGTAACACGCGTTCGTTGGGAGACCCCAAGAGAAAGGTATGAAGAGTACAGTAGAAAATTCCGCTCAGAAAGAAACCAATGTTGAATCGACCAGTAGAAGAAAAAAATCACTTCCGAAGGTTGATGCAGCTGATGTTGGCAGGGCGCACTATCGGGTCAGCAGCAACGTGGAATCTACACAACACAATCAAATTACTTTGCCCCAATGAAGCAGTGAGGTTGTCAATCTCACCGGTTTTGCTGAAACGGCAGATTAGACGTACCGTGTGGAAAATAATATTTGTTTGCAGTAGATAAAAGAGAATAATGATGGTAGTTGGAAAACAGTGATTGGAATGGTTGTATACCACTATAAAGAAACGGACCGGGCTCCACACTTTACTAGAGGTGTCTCTCGAAAACATATAGATAACATGCTAGGTAAACAAATTACAGCTGGGCAATTGACAGATATAAAGGCTGCACCGTACTGCATATGCATGCCATGCTGATTAATATGTGATTCATGCGGTCATTACAACAAGATACATAGACCGTTATCCAACTGCATGTATGACTAATAATCTACCCTCAAAGTGTCATCCGAGCAAATTTTGGATATTAAGTTGGAATCAACAGATAATTGCATTAAGAAAAATGTGTAATGTAAATAATAAAATCATCCTTAGACAAAATATTGTTGTTTTCTCCCTAATGGAAACAGCACATCCCCCTCCCGTTACGTTTCTGTTACTCGAGTGTGAGTGAAAGGGAGGCATGAACCCACTATCGAGCATAAATACTCCCTCTTGGAGTTACGTGCATCAGCTTGGCCAGAGCATCTACTAGTAACGGAGAGCATGCAAGATCATAAATAACATACACATGAAAGAACATGATTGATTGATGATCACTTTACATAGCATTCAATATTCATCGGATCCCAGCAAACACAACATGTAGCATTACAATAAGATGATCTTGATCATGTTAGGAAGCTCACAAGACCTAAACATGAGGCATAAAGAGGATAAGACAACCATCTAGCTACTACTATGGACCCGTAGTCCAGTGATGAACTACTCATGCATCACTCCGGAGGCAGGCATGGTGATGAAGAGCCCTCCGGTGACGATCCGCCCTCCCGGCAGGGTGCCGGGGAGAGCTCCAGAACCTCCCGAACTAGGGTTCACGATGACGGCGGATATGGATCTTTTTGGTGGAAAAGCCTCGGGTATTTAGGGTTAACCCGTGGAGAAGTATAAACAGGCGAGAGGGAAACGTCGGTGGGCGGCCAGGAGGCCCACACCACCCCAGGCGCGGCTAGAGGGGGCGCCACCCCATGGTGTGGGGCCCCTGAGGCCCCCTCCGGGTCTCCTCCGGACTCCATGTACGTGACGACTTTCTAAGACTGGGATTTTGTTTCATCCAATTCCGAGAAAATTTCCAGAACAACTTTTCTAAAACCCAAAACAGCAGAAAATAGGAAATGGCTCTGTGGCATCTTGTCAATAGGTTAGTCCCATAAATTCCATAAAAATGACATAAACTGTATAAGAAACATGTAGTATATGGCATGAAAACAACATGGAACATCAGAAATTATAGATATGTTTGAGATGTATCACTATGAAGGTATTTCAATGGACCAAGTTAAGAGGAAACTATTCTCTTTATCACTGAAGGGCAGAGCTGCGCAATTGTTTAAAATGCTAAAGAATGGCCGATCTATTGGATGGGAGGAAATTGTACCTCTTTTTTATTCTAAATTTTATCCTCCCAGTGAGATTCATAAAGATCGGAATCAAATATATAATTTTTTGGCCTCATGATGGAGAGAGTATTGCCCAAGCGTGGGGGAGACATGAACCCACTATCGAGTATAAATACTCCCTCTTGGAGTTACAAGCATCAACTTGGCCAGAGCATCTACTAGTAACGGAGAGCATGCAAGATCATAAATAACATACACATGAAAAGAAAATGATAGATTGGTAATAATTGGACATAGCATTAAATATTCATCATATCCCAGCAAACACAACATGTAGCATTACAATAAGATTATCTCGATCATGTTAGGCAGCTCACAAGATCTAAACATGAGGCATAAATAGGAGAGAACAACCATCTAGCTATTTCTATGGACCCGTAGTCCAGGGATGAACTACTTACGCATCACTCTGGAGGCAGGCATGGTGATGAAGAGTCCTCCGGTGATGATTCACCCTCCCGGCAGGGTGCCAGGGAGAGCTCCAAAACCCTCCCAAACTAGGGTTGACGATGATGGCGGTTGCCGATGTTTTTGGTGGAAAAGGTTGATATATTTAGGGTTAACCCTCCGAGAGGTATAAATAGGCGAGAGGGCAACGTCGGTGCGCAGCCAGAGGGCCCACACCACCCCTGGGCGTGGCCAAAGGGGGGGCGCCGCCTCATGGTGTGTGGCCCCGGAGGCCCCCTCCGGGTCTCCTCCGGACTCCGTGTACGTGACGACTTTCTAAGACTTGTGGGTTTTGTTTAGTACAATTCCGAGAATACTTTCAGAACAACTTTTCTAAAACTAAAAATAGCAGAAAACATGAATTGGCTCTATGGCATCTTGTCAATAGGTTAGTCCCAGAAATTCCATAAAAATGACATAAAGTGTATAAGAAACATGTAGCATATGGCATGAAACATCATGGAACATCAAAAATTATGGATACGTTTGAGACATATCAAGCATCCCCAAGCTTAGTTCCGACTCGTCCTAGAGTAGGTAAACGATAAAAACAAGTAATTTGTGAGGTGACATGCTACCAACATAAACCTTATCATCGTGTGTAAAATAAGATCAAATGAGTAAAGGTTGTGTTTTATAGTTAATATAGAGTAATGTATAAACCATTAAGAAGAATAAAGTAAAACTTTTTTTACGATCAATACTTAAAACAATCCACTGTGCAAAGTATATTAAAGATGATTTAAGCTTCAAGAACAACAATTTAATCATCGTAAGCATCAAACTCTCACAACAATTCCTGTTAGGATCAAGTCAAGCGACAACAATACGCACATGGAAAAATCATTAAGCTATTTTGTCACTCAAAATAAGCAAGCATTCTGTATTGGTTCCCGGCACTAGGATGTTAAAGAACATTATGGGGGATTTGGAAGGTCAATGGAAGAAAGTCTCACACATTTTAAAGTGATCATTAGACAAGAGGAAGTCTTATAATCGAACCTATGCAAGGAGTAGCTATTGCCACACACCGGATGCACATAGAGCTATAAGTGTATAAAATCTCTCCAATGAAACTAGTGGGGGTGTATCCAACTTGCATGCTCACGAAGACCTAGAGCACTTTTGAGGAGGCTCGTCACTGGAATATACAAGCCAAGTTCTATAATGTAAGTTCCCCACATAGTTATGCAAGTCATAAAATGAAAACCCTCTCCAAACTGAAGTATTGGTGCTAACCAAGCACAAGTGTGGAATAAATGATAGTAGTGTTGCCTGATGACCCACAAGTATATATAGGGGGTGTATCGTAGCACTTTCGATAAATAAGAGTGTCGAACCCAACGAGGAGCAGAAGGTGTTGACAAGTAGGTTGGATAGAGGATTCACTGTAAACACTAGCAAACGGGTTTTTGGTTGTTTTGGATATAGAAGATAAATAAATTACGAGTAAATAAAGAGCAATAAATAATATTGCAGCGAGTGGCCCAATCCTTTTGAGAGAAAAGGACAATCCGGTTGAGTTACTTATGACTACCAAACGTTCTCGAGGACACATGGGAATTTCGTCAAGTGCTTTCGCTTCGTTACGGTTGATTAATATCTATTGGTTCGTGAAGTGTTGTGTGGGTGAACCTATGCTAATGCACCGCCCAACTAGGACTAATATATACTTGTGATTATACCCCTTGTAAGCATCCGCAAATACAAGAAAGTAATTAAGATAAAACTAACCACAACCTTAAAACTCCGGGATTCTACGCTCCCTCGTGCATTGATTTCCTAACGAGGGTTTAGGTTTCTGTCACTCCGACAACCCCACAATTAGTAGCCAAGTACACAATGCATCCTCCTAGGCCCATAAAGGTGAAGTATCATGTAGTCGACGTTCACATGACACCACTAGAAGAATAGCACCACAACTTGAATACCGAACCATGAGATATTACTTAAATATAACTTCACTACTAACATCATGACTTCTCCCATGTCCTCAAGAACTAAACGAACTACTCACAAGACATCATATGGATCATAATCAGAGGCGATATAATGGATGATAACAATCTGGTCATTAAGTGCTAACACCGATAAATCTCACAAGAATCAACTACTAACAAGTAATCCACACCGGGAGAGAGATCTAATGTAAAACAACGGTAGGAGCCCCTAATTGTTACAACAGGGTGATGGTGGATGATGAGGGTGATGGTGCTGGTGATGAGGATGATGATGACGATGATCCCGATGAAGCCCGGAGCGATGACGGTGACGATGCGGTGATTTCCCCTCTCTGGAGAGGAATTTTCCAGGTAGATTTCTCCCTGCCAGAGAGCTTTTCTCTCGGGTGTTTTCCGCTCCGAGGCGGCGGCAGAATAATTCTTCGATGATGGTCTAGGGCTTAGGGTTCCCTGGGGGTCAAGTACGTGAAAGATATCCCCCAGAGGTGGGCCAGGGTGGCCACACCACCTGGTGGCACGGCCAGGGGCACGCCACCTCATGGTGTGGGCCCCTGGTGGCCCCCCTCTAGCTCCCTTCTGGCTGGAGTCCTCCTCTGAACTTCTAAGACATCCCCGGTGTCCCCCTTCTTCTTCTGATCTTCTGAAATAGGGTATCTCGATGGTGCTTTTTCCATCAGATTTTTGGTCCCGGTGGTTATTCTCGAAAAATTATGAAACATGCAAAATACGATAAAATAACATAAGGGATGCATCATAACATGAAATATATCGATGAATAATAGAAAATAAAAACATAAAATGGTGATGCAAAATGGATGTATCAACTCCCCCCAAGCTTAGACCTCGCTTGTCCCCAAGCGAAACTGAACTCAGTAAACACGACCACAGGTTTATGGAGTGAGGTGTCAATAAAATAAAATACGGACAAGAGGCATCACATCTACAAAGAACAAGTCATTTTAGACAGCAACTCCTCTCATATAATCAAACTTGAAACAAGTAAAGTAACAACAAAGGTGCAAAAAGTAAATCACAATTGGTGAAGGCAAACTTCGTTCTTGGTCAAAGAATTCGATCAAAGTCTTTTATACTACAGCTATATTGCAGAGTTTATCATGCTCAATTATAACGGTCTCTTTGCAAACATTGGTAACTTTCAAAGTGGTATTCAAGCAGATAAAAGCATTAGCAGAAACAAAGAAGAATAAAGAACATGATTGAGTAAATCAACATGTAGCTGGATAAATCACAACAACTCAAATGCTTGCTTAGACAAAAAGAAGTAGGTTTATTGTCTCAATATAAATGTGAAAGATAGGCCCTTCGCAGAGGGAAGCATTGATCACTCATGTGCTAGAGCTTTTATTTTGTAAAACAGAGGTATAAAAGTTTGATACTCCTCGCATCCATCTTACACAAAACAGGGCTAACCGAATCCTCGGGTGCCTGATGCACCCAAAATGCATCTACTTTTCCATGCACTTTGCATCGTATTTCTCTCCGGAGTCCCCCCATAATTGAATAAATCTGCAGAATCTGACGTTGTTTTTAGCAAAAGTCTTCTTTCCGTCTATTTTCGCAGGACTTTTCACAGGGGACGAAAACCACGTAAATTTTTATGGAAAAGGGGAATGAGCACCAGATGGGGCCGAGGGGGCACCCGAGGGCCAAAAGGGGGCCCCACACGCGGCCAGATTCCTTGGCCGCGTGGGGTCACCCCTTTTGGGCCCAGATGGCCCACTCCGGCTAGGTCTTTGACGTACCCCTCCATATATACGAGAAACTGACGGGTTTCGAAGGGGAGGGCTGTTCGCGAAACGGAGCGCCACCGCCACTACGATCTTCGATTTTGGAGTCAGATTGATCTGGGATTTCATCCCCGGAGGTGGAATTCGTGGGGCTTCGTCACCATCATCATCACCAGCATCATCTCCATCAACCATGAGCTCCATCACCCCCTCCATGTGTGAGTAGTTGTTGTAGGCATGTGAGGTGTGAGGGGTTTTGGATGAGATTGATCATGTAATTGTTACCCGGTATGCGGGATCTAGGGGTTTGTCTTGAGAATTCTTATGTCTTATCTTGATGCACTATTGCTAGGCTTAATGCTTGTTACTAGGGCCCAAGTGGCATGATTTCAGTACTGAACTTACATTGATACATCATATATTTGAGTTTGGTATCTATCTGCAATGTGTATTACCTGCTATTATGTTGAACCTGCGAACCCTAAAGTGACAGCTAGGGAAAACAAGGGGGATATGTTCTAGTTTGAGGATTATGTGTGTTCATGGAGTGTTAATGCGTTGGTCCGGGCTATTCGAAAGGGTAGACCTTAATTACCTGTAGTTCCAAATTGGCCCCAGTGAAATGGGCAGGTAGGACAATAGGCTTTGTGCAAATTCTCTTTGTTAGTACGCACAATAATTTACGGAACACACACCTACATAAAAATGAGATAGAGAAAGGCCCCGCTGCTAAGAAAACATTATTACATGATCAATCTTATCCGTGCAACACCCCGCTGTCACCTCATGCCTGCGTTTTAGTCTCTGGTTTACTTTCACTCTTTTCCGGTGAAAACTGGGAAAACACTTGCTCTCCATTTACTTTCTGTTTGTTTACTTTCACTGCATTATTACACTCACTACTCTCGCTGCAAGTTTGTTGATACACAGGTGTGGTTGGTAGTGACGTCCCAATTGCTAAAGTCTCACCGGTATTCTTGTGTTCCCACTGAGTCGAACTACGAATTTGGGTAATACTTCCCATCGAAGACTACGATTGATCTCCTGCACTTGGGAGCCATCAAGACTGTTTTCTGGCGCCGTTGCCGGGGAGCGTATCTTTATTGGTAAGACCACTTGTTATTGTCTACTTGCTGCACTTTCTTGTTCCCTACAATGGGAAAGGGAAAGGACACTTCGAAGGAGGTAATGCCTTCGACTACTCGTTCTGGTAATGATTTGCCTAGTAGACCAAATTTTTCACCTAATATTGTTTCTACTGTGGCTGCTAAGAAAAAGAAAGGAATAGCTGGTAAATCACCATTGTCAAAAATGTCTACTAGTACATCTAATGATCAAACACTTGATAATGTAGACAAAGAACTAGCTTCTGAAATTCCTGAAACTATTGAAACACCTGAGGCAAATGAAACACCTGAAACAACTGAAATTCCTGAATCTTCTGTAGATGAAAATGTAGAACTTGAGCTGGAAAGAAATGAGAATCGTAGAGAGTATGAATATGGGGCCTCTTCTGAAGAAGAAGAAGAAGAAGAAGAAGCATTTATTGAGGCCTTTATATCACCTGATTATACAAAACTTGATAAACTCTCTATTTATGATGATGCATCTCTTGGAAACTGTTTTGCTGCTACTAGGAATTTGTGTGGCCCAGCTATTAGAATTAGAGATAAAGATTATGAATTCAATGTTAATCCTGAGATAATTGAGATAGTTGAGAAGTCTAGATTCTGTGGAAAGGATGAGGAGTCTCCTCTTGATCATATTGCTGAATTGCATGCTTTATCTACTACATTTGGAAATGATGAAATCCGTCAACATTATTTATTCTTAAAATTGTTTCCTTTTTCTTTGGGTGAAGATGCTAGAGTTTGGTATAATCGTTTAGGACCTGCATGTATTACTAGTAAGGAAGAATGCTTGGAATTGTTTTTCAATAAATATTTTCCTGCTGAAAGGATACATGCATTGACTGTTGAAATTGGCAATTTTAAACAAGATAAGAAAGAGAGTCTACCCCAAGCTTGGGGGAGATTTGGTAAAATGTGTAAGAAATGTCCTGGTCATGGTTTTAAACCTCATGAATTGCTTGATATATTCTATAATGGACTAATGGGGGAAACAAGAGACTACCTTGATAGTATTGCAGGGAATATCTTTAGGGACAGAAGTGTTGATGAAGCAATTGAATTACTGGAGTCTATTCTCGAGAATGAAGCTGATTGGAACATTGAGGAGATAGATAAAAATGAGACACTCCCAGAGAAGAAAGGAGGTATACTTGAATTGAACCAAGAAACAATGGCTGAA
Organism: Alopecurus myosuroides; assembly: GCA_028641055.1. NCBI lineage: Eukaryota > Viridiplantae > Streptophyta > Magnoliopsida > Poales > Poaceae > Alopecurus > Alopecurus myosuroides. Next base: position 879,784 of record CM054060.1, on the reverse strand, counting down.
GCTTCCAAGGATATTAAAGAGAAGGGAATTAAAACCTCTCATCTCAAGGAATTATCTGAAATGGGTATTAAACTTCCTACTGATGAACCATGCTTTCCAATTCAAGTGAACTCTATACTCCATATGGAAGGTAATGAGGAGGTAACACCTTCCGTTGATGTCTCTTATGTTAACAATTTTGCTTATCATGATAATCCTGAGGAGCGTAAAATTAGAATGACTATCATGGAAAATCATCATAAAATTAATTTCCTCCGTGAAAATTTAAATGCTAGTGTAGGGGAAGTTAAAAGAATTGTTATTGTGAAATGATGAACAATCGAGTTGAGCAAATGATTTCTTTACAAAATCAATTGTATGAAAATCTGAATAAACAAAAACAATTATGTGGAGTTAATACAAGGGGAGGTGCAAGCACCCAGGATCTTGATTATCCTAATGATCATCCTAAAAGAAAAGAGCAAGTTGCTCTTAAAGATAAATCTTTTGCAGGAAAATCTCCTAATGAAAATGAGCATGATGATGACTCCAATGAGCAGGACAAGGATATTTCTATTTCTGATGCTGAAACTGAGGATGATAATAATGAAGAAGAAGAATCATCTCCACCTGATATTGAAAAACATGATGATAATAATGAAGAAGCTGCTGGTAAGGAGGATCCTCAGCCTCCTATTGAGAAGACCAAGAAGAAGAATAAACCAAATAAAGATAAAGATAAAGGTAAAGAAAGGGATCCATGGGTACAAAGACCCATTCCATATCCCCAAGAGGTATCAAAAACAAAAGATGAAGAGAGGTATGGGCAATTTTATGATATGATTAAGAATATGAAATTAGAGATTCCACTTATTGATGCTATTAAGAATCCTCCATATTCAAAATACAGGAAAGATATTGTCACTAATAAAAGAAAGATACCTATTGATGCTATTACTGCTATGCTTGCTGATTATTCATTTAAAGGAAAATTGCCTGAAAAACGTGGAGATCCTGGTATTCCTACTATTCCTTGCAAAATTAAAGAAGCCTATGTGAAATATGCATTATGTGATTTAGGAGCTGGTGTTAGTGTTATGCCTTTCTCACTATATAAGAAGCTTAATTTGAACAAACTAGTTCCAACAGAAATATCTTTACAAATGGCTGATAAAACAACTGGTGTACCTATAGGAATATGTGAGGATGTTCCCATCTCTATTGCTAATGAGTTGATACCTACTGATTTTGTTATATTAGAAATGCCTGAAGATGATAATCTATCTATTATTCTTGGTAGACCTTTTTTGAATACTGTAGGAGCTGTGATAAATTGCAGTGAGAGCAAAGTGACATTTAATGTTAAAGGCAAAGAGCACACTATTTATTTTACCAAGAAGAAACATGTTAGAAGTATGAGCACAAGTGTGAATGCTATACAAATAAATTCCATTAAGATTGGTAGCATTGAAATACCTATACCACCTCCAGCACCAAGGTATGAAATATTGATGATTGGGACCATTCCAATCAAATATGAGGTAACTTGATTTATTGTTTTATAATAAGTAATAATAAGAATCATGAGCTATATTCTTTACATGTTGCTAATGAGACCTGATCAACGTCATTACTAATGTGAAAATGATAAAGGCATGATTCACAAACATTTAAATTGCATTTTTTTTATGTTATTTGCTTTAAAATTGTGAGACATAGACATAGTATTAAAAAATTTAGAATCAAAAATCACAGAATATGAAGTTTTAGAAATTCTCTGTAGAAAAGTTTCACGTAAAATTCCAGAAAAATTAGGGGGTCAGTTTTTTGCTCGAAGGGACCAGCAGCCAGTGGGGGAGCACCAGCAGGCCACCAGGGGCCAAAATAGGTACCTCCACGCGCCCAGATTCCTTGGCCGCGTGGGATACCCCATTTTTTGCCACAAGTGGATGCTGGGGCCCATCCAATGCTCATCTGCTCCCTTTCGACCGAAAACCAACCCCAGTTCATCTCCTCCATTTTTCCCGTGCTCTGTTTCTCCGTCAATCCTCGATCTCCACATTTGAGGCAGATTTTTCAAATATGTTTGATGGAATCACTCCTTGGTATGTAACTCCTTCACTCATCCAATTACTTTTTGCTCCCATGCTTTGTGTATGAAGTATTTTGCTGCACTAGGTGTCACCTATTATGTCTAAGAACTCCATGAATTTAAGTTTTCTAGTTGATATGGATGCATGATATTGATTAGAGGACTAGTTATGGATGCCTTAGCAATGTTTTAGAGTAATACAATTTAATTTTTGTTGAATTTTATTTTGGTACAGCAAGGTAACATGTTGAACAAGGGAAAGGCATTGCTTGGGATGTCCTCAAGGACAAGGAGAAGAGAATCGAGGGTGTCCAACAATCATGATGATAATCAGTTATGAGAGGATGAATTGGTTTTTGCAGGTGAAAATCTGCGTGTCCATACCACAAGATGGCAAGACCCCGAAGTTCTTGAACATTGGGGGATTGCTGAAGATTTCCAAGCCTTTGCTGCAACTACGGGGCTGCTTGAGTTCTCATGCCATCCACACAACACATATGTGGAACTCTCGAGGCAATTCCTCTCTACATTCAGGTTTGAGGGACCGGTGGTGCACCGGAAAAGTAAGTCTAAGAACCCTCCTCCAGCTACTTTTGTCATTAAATTTACAATAAGGGGGCAGCGTTTAGTCATGTCATTAGAGGGATTCTGTAAGGCTATACGTGTACCAACTACGGGGTTATGGGATGAAACATATGCTGATTCTAGAGAAGAACTTGTCACATTCTGGCGTAGCATTGCTAAAAATATTCCTGAAAGAATGAATAGAGGCAAGCTCACATGCATCCAACACCCGGGCCTTAGATATTTTGCATTGTTTCTTGCTAGAGGATTCCTTGCTAGGGATAACACTTCTGCTTGCACTGGTCCTATGATCTATTTATTAAAATGTGCAATGGAAAATACAACACCTATATATAACCTGGGAACCATACTTGCTAGAACTTTGCATTTAGCTGTGAGTAGGAATGGCACGGATAAAACTCCTTTATATGTTGGTGCCATTGCCACTTTAATCCATGAATACATTATGGCAGAACGAGGTTTTAATGATAACTTGGGTACCATGGTAAATGAGTCTCGACTGCTGGATTTTGGTTTACTTTTTCGCATGGATATGAGCAGGGCTGAGAAAGAATATTTTTCATATTGCTATAAGGATTCTAATGGGAACATTGTGTCTGTTAGGATCCCTTGTGCTGAGTTGTTTGACAGGGAGGCAAAGTGGACTGTGCAAGAAGAGCCACAACAAGAAGAGCAACAACAGGAGGAGCCCCAATACCAGGCGCCTATGGCATATCCCTGGGGCTTCCCTGAACCACACCTTGGAGCACAGGCATGGCAGGATCCATCCTTCTTCCAGGGAGGTTCGTCGAGTGGTGGACATGATTACCACCCAGGATACTAGCTTGATCACAAGCTTGGGGGAGTATTTCTCTCCCTCATTCATTGTGTTATATCACTTGCATGTTATTTGTTGTTTTATGTTCTTTAAATCTGAAAAACACAAAAATATTTTTGTTATTTGTTAGCTAGTTTACTTCTGGTTATTTACATTATGTTTCTAAAAATCAAAAACCACAAAAATATTTTTGTTTTCTTGAGTTTAGTATAAATATGGAGCTGCAGAAATTGCTGAAATATGTTCACTGTTATATGCTTTAATCTTTACTTGTGACTCCGTTTGAGCTGAAAATTTAATCACTACTGCAACTTTTTATGGCCTTCACCTCTGTAAAACATGAGAAACTTTTGAGGTGTTTAGGTAGGTAAACAAATTGCTGAATGCAGTAACTTTTTATAGCAAGATTTGAGTTTTTATTGAGCAGTTCAAGTGGGGAGAAAATGTGCTGAACAACAATGATATGATAATGTGCTTGAAGGGATGAAAGGTATGACACCTTTGCCGTGCTTATGTATGCTTTTTAATAAGAGCAAGTGCACACCTTATGATTCCCTTAACACTTAGTGACATAATAGTCATTGTTTATCTTCTCCGTGGTTTAGTAGAATATATTCTGGTGCAACTGAAATATTGTTTAGTGTCATTACTTGGCTGATGGATTGAATAATTGTAGCCTTAAGCAAAGGTTTACGCATCCCATTGTGCTTACTGAACTTGCCAACCAAGGAAAGAATTAAAAGAGAAAATTTCATGAATGATAAAAGTGGAGTCTTATGCTTGACGAACTTATGGTTGGGGGTTAGTATAAATGTGTATCACATGGAAAACTTTCAACGCTGCACTAAGAATTCTATATTCAAGTTGATATCATGTTCTTTTAACTGTGGATGCCTGTCATGCCGAAATGAGGTAGAGGAATAGTAAGTCTTGATGAGTAAGTATATACGATTAGAGAGACGCATTGGGCCGCTAACCCAAGCCATGCGATATCATGGTGGAAATTACTTATAGCTAGAATGGACTCTGCAACATATCCTATAATAAAATAAGAAGCTATGCATATAGTGAATGAAATAAAAAAGGATAATGAGTCCATTCCATTTGTTTGTCTTGCCATTTTGACATGGGCTGGTTTCCATGTCATGGGGCAAGAGGTACCCCAATTGCTGCTCTCTATGATGTCATTAATACTTACAATGATTGTACAAGGCTTATTAGGAATCTAGAGTTGAGTAATCATGGTGCGGGACTTCGCTTTTAAGGGGCATGAGGCTTTCAACTTGTAGTTTGTCAAGCATAAGAATCAAAATGAAAAATTAATGCTTTAGCAAAACTGAGAGCAAGGTAGTAAGCACAATGATTTTACTTGTCAACGTATGAAAGAATCAGAGATCTCAAAAATCTTGATATGATTCAATCATCAGCGATGCACAAGCCTTTGTTTATGTCTACAATTGAGGAAACTCATTCAAGTATTAACACTTCATGTTATTTCTATTGCAACAAGTATATATGCTTCAACACTGAGTAGATGCACACTTGCTAGTATTTTGCTACTTGTTACAGGAATCATGTCTTGAGTATTTGCTAGTATTAATTGATGATGCATATGCAATGCAAAGTTCTTGCCAAAGTTTTTATCGCTTCTGCACTGCGTTTGAGTTGTTCGAGGACAAACAACGAGATAAGCTTGGGGGAGTTGATGCACCCAAAATGCATCTACTTTTCCAAGCACTTTGCATCGTATTTCTCTCCGGAATCCCCCCATAATTGAATAAATCTGCAGAATCTGACGCTGTTTTTAGCAAAAGTCTTCTTTCCGTCTATTTTCGCAGGACTTTTCACAGGGGACGAAAACCACGTAACTTTTTATAGAAAAGAAGGGGAATGAGCACCAGATGGGGCCGGGGGGCCACCCAAGGGCCAAAAGGGGGCCCCACACGCGGCCAGATTCCTTGGCCGCGTCGGGTCACCCCTTTTGGACCCAGATGGCCCACTCCGGCTAGGTCTTCGACGTACCCTCCATATATACGAGAAACTGATGGGTTTCGAAGGGGAGGGCTGTTCGCGAAACGGAGCGCCGCCGCCACCACGATCTTCGATTTCGGAGTCAGATTGATCCGGGATTTCACCCCCGGAGGTGGAATTCGAGGGGCTTCGTCACCATCATCATCACCACCATCATCTCCATCAACCATGAGCTCCATCACCCCCTCCATGTGTGAGTAGTTGCTGTAGGCATGTGAGGTGTGAGGGGTTTTGGATGAGATTGATCATGTAATTGCTACCCGGTATGCGGGATCTAGGGGTTTGTCTTGAGAATTCTTATGTCTTATGTTGATGCTCTATTGCTAGGCTTAATGCTTGTTACTAGGGCCCAAGTGGCATGATTTCAGTACTTAACTTACATTGCTACATCATATATTTGAGTTTGGTATCTATCTGCAATGTGTATTACATGCTATTATGTTGAACCTGCGAACCCTAAAGTGACAGCTAGGGAAAACAAGGGGGATATGTTCTAGTTTGAGGATTATGTGTGTTCATGGAGTGTTAATGCGTTGGTCCGGGCTATTCGAAAGGGTAGACCTTAATTACCTATAGTTCCAAATTGGCCCCGGTGAAATGGGCAGGTAGGAAAATAGGCTTTGTGCAAATTCTCTTGGTTAGTACGCACAATAATTTACGGAACACACACCTACATAAAACTGAGATAGAGAAAGGCCCCGCTGCTAGCAGAACATTATTACATGATCAATCTTATCCGTGCAACACCCCGCTGTCACCTCATGCTTGCGTTTTAGTCTCTGGTTTACTTTCACTCTTTTCCGGTGAAAATTGGGAAAACACTTGCTCTTCATTTACTTTCTGTTTGTTTACTTTCACTGCATTATTACACTCACCACTCTCGCTGCAAGTTTGTTGATACACAAGTGTGGTTGGGAGTGACGTCCCAATTGCTAAAGTCTCACCGGTATTCTTGTGTTCCCACTGAGTCAAACTACAAATTTGGGTAATACTTCCCATCGAAGACTACGATTGATCTCCTGCACTTGGGAGCCATCAGTGCCTGTCAACAATCACATACCATGGAGGAGTGTCTATATTTTGAGAGGTGTGTCAACGAATGGCAAACGGAAAATACATTACGTCACAAGCCAACTAGACTCACAAGAGCGGATACCATTGAGCGGATCTCTTTTGTTTACACAAATATGCTTTCACTGATAAATCAGGGGCAAGAAGAGTGAAGAGAATTTCTATTATTATTTTGGGGTGGGCACCCTGCTGCTAGCTCTTCTAGCATTTGGATAAGCGGATGAAGCCACTAGTCTAGGTGTGTGAGTCCAATCAACAAGTGAGATAAAGATTCTCTATTTGCGTCCTCATGAGCTAAGACAATAACACAAAACATGGATAATTTTGAAGGTTTTAAAGGTAACACATGAGCAATTTACTTGGAGTGGCGGTGAATTACCACATATAGGTAGGTATGGTGGACACAAATGGCAAGGTTTTGTGGCTCGAGGTTTGGATGCACGAGAAGCATTCCCTCTCAGTAAAGGTTTTTGGCTAGCAAGCATAAGAGTTGAAGCAAAAAAAACAAAAACATATATGATAAAGCCAATCATGCAATCTTCCTTGAAGGTGCAAACAAACTTATTTGAGAATACTAAGCTTATGAGCTAACAAAGAAGAAAGATCATGGAATAATATATATACATGCGACTCCTTTTTTTCTACTTAAGTCTCAACAAATTGTTGCTGCTGACCAATTCTAAGTTTGCCAAAACCAACTAGATCATCTAGAAGCTCCAAAATTGATACCAATTCTAATAACAAGATCAACCACATAACAAAAATTCCAAACTAAAAGAAAGTGAAACAAGTAGATGATGAAACTTCTCATTAATATTTCATTACGTGAACTCAAACCAAGGGATACAACGATAACCAACTAAGGAGCAACACTTCGAAACTGCAAACCATACAATATAGTATTTCCTCTACTCATGATACGACTCTACTAAAAGGGTAAAAATGGTGAAAGATAAAGGTGATACCGCGGCACTCCCCCAAGCTTGAAACAAGCCAAGGGGATGCCAATACTAATGATGAATCAATTCTTTGGTGGTGGTGAATCCTTCGTGATGAGCTTGTCAACTGATTCCTTCAAATCTTCCAATGCGTGCATAAGCCTACGCATCACCTCCGTATTGCGCTCAATATGGTCTGCGTGCTTGTCGGATGGTGAACCCCGGCCATACAGGTCTTCCTTGGATCGAGAACTTCCTTCTCCTGTGACTGGTGTTCTTGAGGCTAAATAATGACGTGGGGCTTTTCCTCTAGTACTAAGCCTTGATGTTTGCTTGCGAGGTTTTGACACCACTCCAATGCTTGCGATGGTGACGCGTGGATGCACTCGCGGGTTTTCTTCTACATCCCCTTCAGCTCCACTATCAATCTCCTTCTTCGGCTCCCGGTCTTTGAGATCTTCTTCCTTCGGTCCCTTCCCCTTGTTGTTGGTGGAGACCATGGTGCTTCTAAAACTGAAAACAGACCCTGGCAGAAACAACACGAAATAGAAACACGACGAGAAAACGATATACGGACCTCGCGGGATCTGGGGGATTATATAGCAAAAATATGCGTAACAAAAGGAAAGTCCAGGCCGAAAACGAGTCGGAGAGGGGCTCCGAGGATCCCGCACCATAGGCTGGTGCGGCCAAGGGTGGGCCCACGCCACCTCATGGTGTGGTGCCTCCGGGCACCTTCTCCAACTCCTCTTCAGCTCGGTATTTTTCATATTTTCCAAAAACAGACAATCTATAACTGAAAAGGTATTTCACGAACCTTTTCTTAACATAACTATTACCTATTCCAAAACAGACTCTGCAGATTCTGGAATCTTCCCCCTAATGAACTTCTCAAGAGTCATTACATGAATCACATCCACATCTTCATCATAGGAATCCCCAGAAATATAATGTTTGAGTCTTTTTTCCATTTACCACTTGAGTAGTGTTATCTTTGAGGGAATCAATTTTGATTGCACCCGAGCGATTCACTCTTCAATAATAGAAGGTCCTTCCCATCGGAAGACTAATTTTCCTGCAAAAAATCTGAGACAAGACCGATACATTAGAACTTTCTCACCAACATGAAACTCTCTTTTAAGGATTCTTTTATCATTCCATTGTTTAACTTTCTCTTTAAAGATCTTGGCATTCTCATAAGCTTCATATCTCCATTCATCTAAATGATTCAAATCAAGCATTCTTTTCTTACCAGCAAGTTTAAAATCTTTGTTTAATTCTTTCACTGCCCAATAAGCTTTGTGTTCAAATTCTAAAGGCAAGTGAAAACCTTTTCCATAAACAATATTGTAAGGAGACATACCCATAGGATTTTTATAAGCAGTTCTATAAGCCCATAAAGCATCATTCAACTTATCTGACCAATTCTTCCTTGATTTATTAACAGTCTTTTGCAAGATAGATTTAATTTCTCTATTTGATAATTCTACTTGCGCACTGGTTTGAGGATGATAAGCTGAGGCAATTCTATGATTAACATAATATTTAGCAAGTGTCTTTATAAAACCACCTAGGCACACCAAACCTAGGGAAAATAACATCGTTAAGCATTTTTATAGAGGTCTCACCATCAGCACATTTAGTAGGTATAGCTTCTACCCACTTAGTAACATAATCAACAGCAACACGAATATGAGTATAACCATTCGAAGGAGGAAAATGACCCATAAAGTAAAATCCCCAACAATCAAAAGGTTCGATAACAAGATAATAACTCATAGGCATTTCATTACGTCTAGAAATATTTCCTACTCTTTGACATTCATCACAAGAAATTTACGTACATCTTTAAAGAGGGTAGGCCAATTAAAACCTGATTGTAGAACCTTCTGTGCGGTTCTATCTCCAGCATGATGTCCTCCATAAGCACTACCATGGCACTTCTTCAATATTTCACGTTGTTCATGATCTGGAACACATCTTCTCATAATACCATCTACTCCTTTTTTATATAAATGTGGGTCATTCCAAAAATAATGCCTCAAATCATAGAAGAATTTTCTTCTTTGTTGAGCTGTAAATGCTGGAGGCGAATACTTTGAAACAATAAATTTAGCATAATTAACATACCATGGACTATCTTGGGGTTTTACCTTTATTGCAGCCAACTGTTCATTTGGAAAACTATCATTAACAGGAATAGGATCAAAAGTGATGTTTTCCAATCTAGACAAGTTATCAGCAACAGGATTTTCAACACCCTTCCTATCCATAATATGTAAATCAAACCTTGTAAAAGCAACACCCATCTAATAAGTCTAGGCTTAGCATCTTTCTTTTCCATAAGGTATCTAATAGCAGCATAATTAGTATGAATAGTAACCTTTGAATCAACAATATAAGGCCTAAACTTATCACATGCAAAAACTACAGCTAAGAACTCTTTTTCAGTAGTAGCATAATTCTTTTGAGCAGCATCTAGGGTCTTACTAGCATAATGAATAACATTCAACTTCTTATCTACGCGATGTCCATGAACAACACCAACAGCAAAATCACTAGCATCACACATAATTTCAAAAGGTAAATTCCAATCAGGTGGATGAACAATAGGAGCATTAGTTAAAGCCTTCTTTAAAGTTTCAAAAGCTTTCTTACAATCATCATCAAAAACAAATGGTACATCTTTTTGAAGAAGATTAGTAAGAGGCTTTGATATTTTAGAGAAATCTTTAATAAACCTCCTATAAAAACCAGCTTGTCCAAGAACACTACGAATACCTTTAACATCCCTAGGACATGGCATTTTCTCTATGGCTTCCACTTTAGCTCTGTCAACTTCAATACCTCTTTCAGAAATTTTATGTCCAAGAACAATTCCTTCGTTAACCATAAAGTGGCATTTCTCCCAATTAAGAACAAGATTAGTTTCCTCCCATCTCTGCAAAACTTTTTCAAGATTGTGCAAACAATAATCAAAAGAAGTTCCATAGACGGAAAAATCGTCCATGAATACTTCCACAATCTCTTCACAAAAACCATGAAAAATAGCAGACATGCATCTTTGAAAAGTAGCAGGAGCATTACACAAACCGGCATGCATCTATAAGCATAAGTACCATAAGGACAAGTAAAGGTTGTTTTCTCTTGATCTTGCTTCCTAACAACAATTTGAGAAAACCCAGAATAACCATCAAGAAAACAAAAATGAGTTTTCTTAGACAACCTCTCTAGCATTTGATCAATAAAGGGCAAAGGATAATGATCTTTCTTAGTAACTTTATTAACCTTTCTAAAATCAATACACATTCTATAACCAACTACTACTCTTTGTGGAATGAGCTCATTGTTTTCATTAGGAACAACAGTCATTCCTCCCTTCTTAGGGATACAGTGCACAGGGCTCCCTCATCTACTATCAGCAATAGGAAAAATAATACCGGCATCAAGAAGTTTTAATAACTCATTTCTTACCACTTCCTTCATCTTAGGAATTAAACAACGTTGATGTTCAACAACTGGCTTTGCATCAGGTTCAATATTAATAGCATGCTGACATATAGTAGGAGAAATTCCCTTCAAATCATTAAGAGTATACCCAATAGCTCCACGGTGTTTCTTCAGAATTCCCAATAATCTCTCCTCTTCTTCACCTGAAAGTTTAGCACTAATAATAACAAGATATATTTTTTTATCATCAAGATAAGCATATTTAAGATCACCAGGCAGAGGTTTTAAATCAAAAACAGGATCCTCCTTGGGTGGTAATGTTTTACCCAAGTCTTCATAGGTAAATTATGTTTCAGAATCACTAGTTGCCGAAGAAGAATATCGTCAATCTCATTTATCTCTTCCATAAAAACATCACTCTCGTGATCCTCCATATATTGCCGCAAAGCATTGTTAGGAGCAAGAGAAATTGAAGCAAGTTGTTCAATTTTAAAATTCTCATCAGGCAATTTAGATTCATAAGGTTCTCTAGCAAATTTGGAGAAATTGAACTGATAAGATTTTCCATCAAATTTAGTCAAAATCTTCTCTCTTTTACAATCTATAATAGCACCACAAGTGTTCAAGAAAGGTCTACCAAAAATAATAGAATAAGTACGTCTTACTAGCAGCCCTACCAAGTACTAGAAAATCAGTGGGGTATTTAGTCTTACCACACGAAACTTCCACATCTCTAACAATACAAATCGGAAAAACAGTTTCTCTATTAGCAAGCTGAATAACCACATCAATATCTTCAATATCTTAAGAACCAATTTCATGCATAATTTCTCTATAAAGCTCATAAGGTATAGCACTAGAACTAGCACCAATATCACACAAACCATAATAGCAATGATCACCAATATTAAGAGAAAGCACAAGAACACTAGTTTTCTTAGGTCTATGAGGATGGGAAACAATGTTAGAAGCATCCTCATAGAAGACAATGTGTCCATCCTCCACATTTCCACAAACAAGATCTTTCACTATTACTACAGTAGGTTCAACAGTTATTTGTTCATCAGGTTCAATAGATTTCTTATTACTCTTATTAACCACACAAGCCACCATAGAGTGCTCTTTCACCTTAGCAGGGAAAGGCATTTTTTCAACATATGGCTCAGGAACAGTAGGATTAATAGCATGCACTTCTATATTAACTACCAGGAACAATATATTTATAAGGTGCATGCTACTTGTGATAATTCGTTTTAGGAATATCAAGATAGGAGGCAAAAGCTTTAAGATAGTTTGCAAAAATTGGAGAGTCAAGACCAAAAACAACACTAACATCATAGAAATCATTGGTCCCCATAAAAATTTAATGCATTCATAATCATAATTTATACCTGACTTTCTACCTTTTTCATCTCCAATCCTTAAGTGTTATCTTGAATACAGTCAAGAAGATCCCATTTAGCTTCTTCTTCATACGTGTGAATGATCCAGAACAAGAAGCATCCAATAAATCCTTATCATGAAGAGAAAGCCTTGCATAAAAATTATTGATAACAATATTTCTCGGGAGTTCATGAACAGGGCATTTAAGCATTAATAACTCCATTCTCCCCCACGCTTGGGTAATACTCTCTCCCTCAAGAGGCCATAAATTATAGATTTGATTCCGGTCTTTATGCATCTCACTAGGAGGATAAAATTTAGAATAAAAGAGAGGAATAATTTTCTCCCATCCAATAGAATCACCATTCTTCAGTAATTTGAACCATTCAGCGGCTCTTCCTTTCAACAATAAGGAAAGTAATTTCCTTTTAACTTGATCCATTCTAATACCTGCACACCTGAATAACTTGCATAATTCATGTATAAAGAGCAAATGATCACCGGGATGGACAGTTCCATCACCGTAGTAGCAGTTATCCATAACACGTCCAACAATTTTCATAGGTATTTTATAAGGATCTAATTCAGTAGAAGACGGGTTACCAACAACCCTAGTAGCAACGGTAGAAGTACCCTTAAACAGAGAACCAAAAGTATTCTCCATAATGAAATAAAACAACAAACATAAATAAAAACAACACTCATAGTAAAAGTTTCTCTTACCAATTCCACTTACCAATAGCGCTTCACTCCCCGACAACGGCGCCAGAAAATAGTCTTGATGACCCACAAGTATAGGGGGTGTATCGTAGTACTTTCGACAAATAAGAGTGTCAAACCCAACGAGGAGCATAAGGTGTTGACAAGCATGTTGGATAGAGAATTCACTGTACACACTAGCAAACGGGTTTTTGGTTGTTTTGGCTATAGCACTACTAACATCATGACTTCTCCCATGTCCTTAAGAACTAAACGAACTACTCACAAGACATCACATGGATCATAATCAGAGGTGATATAATGTATGGTAACAACCTGGTCATAAAGTGCTAACACTGATAAATCTTACAAGCATCAACTACTAACAAGTAATCCACACCGGGAGAGAGGTCTAATATAAAACAACGGTAGGAGCCCATAATTGTTACAGCGGGATGACGGTGGATGATGAGGATGATGGTGCTAGTGATGACGATGATGATGGCGATGATCCCAATGAAGCCCGGAGCGATGACGGTGATGATGGCGGTGATTTCCCCTCTTCGGAGAGGAATTTCCCCGACAAATTTCTCCCTGCCAGAGAGCTTTTCTCTCTCTGGTGTTTTCCGCCCCGAGGCGGCAGCGAAATAATTATTCGATGATGGTCTGGGGCTTAGAGTTCCCTGGGGTTCAAGTACGCGAAAGATATCCCCAAGAGGTGGGCCAGGGTGGCCACACCACCTGGTGGCGCAGCCGGGGGGGCGCCACCTTATGGTGTGGGCCCCTGGTGGCCCCCCTCTGGCTCCCCTTCTGGATGGATTCCTCCTCTGAACTTCTAAGACATCCCCGGTGTCCCCCTTCTTCTTCTGATCTTCTGAAATAGGGTATTTTGACGGTGCTTTTTCCATCAGATTTCTCGTCCCGGTGTTTATTCTCCAAAAATTATGAAACATGCAAAATACAATAAAATAACAAAAGGGATGCATCATAACATGAAATATATCGATCAATAACAGAAAATAACAACATAAAACGGTGATGCAAAATGGACATATCATTGCCCCCTCTCTCTTTATTATCTCTCTTTTGCCCTCTTTCTTTATTTTATTTTTGGGCTTATATATGTATATATATAACCTCACTGGTAGGGGCAACACTCTATTTTACAATGAATCATCACACTTGTAGTACTCATAACTGAAACTGAAATATCTGTGATGTATAAAACTAAATGCTCCTGCCAGTGTAGCAGTATGCAAAATAACAGTGGAACATGTAACAAGTAACATAATGATGATGGATGTTGTATGGCAATATATCTCGGAATGACTATGGAAATGACATGATAGGTAGGTATGGTGGTTGTTTTAAGGAAGATATTTTAGGCTTATGTGTAGAAGCACAAATTCCTCCCACGGGGTTTATATGCACTGGCGAGGTTTGTACCAACTCTCAGTGTGATAATGGGCAATGCACGGTACCGATGAAGCTAGCAAATATGGATGGTGGAAGTGCCAGAAAACCGCAACTTAGAACTCACAAGTTCAAAGATTACATCTAGAAATCCGATTATCCAAGGAATAATGAAGATCACTCCAAGAGGATCTATGGAAGTGACAAGTCACTATTGGCTACCCCGACCGTACCGCGTAACAAAAACCATCATATTGTTATCAGTAGAGGAAGTCATATACCATTATACTGTCAACTGGTTTTTCGAGTGTGGCACAGTTTCAAGCTTCTAGACCAACAATTAATTGTTTTTACTTCACTAGACCATCAGGTTTTCCATTAAGCATATTAATATCTCAAAACAACATCAAACAATCATGTGAAACAGTTTAATGACCCACTAGAGCATGTATTTCCAACATATTGACTACCACATGTAGCATTTTCTATTTCCATCAAACACCAAACAACAAAAAAATCTGCAACTAATATAGCAATGAAACAAGAGAGTACTAACATAACTCTACTAGAACTAACAGCACTGAATAAGAGATGCATGAAAAACAGGAGCTAAAAGGATTTGCAGCAGCTAGAAGAAAAACTAAGAATACGAGCATGGAAGAAACGAGTATTAAAATGAAAAAGCGGAGCATGTCTCTCTCCCACACAAAGAATCTTGGTTACCAAATATATTTATTGCAGCAAAGAAAACAAAACAACACAAAAAATAAACAGACGCTCCAAGTAAAGTGCATATGATGTGACCGGATAAAAATATAGTTTCACTAGAAGTAACCTGATAAATTCTTGATAAAGAAGGGGATGCCTTGCGCATCTCTAAGGTTAGACGCTTGAGTCTTATTAGAATTTGCTGGGATGAACCAAGGGGGAATCCCCAAACTTTGGCTTTGCACTCTTTTTTATCACATTATATCACCCTCTTCTCTTCACCCTTGAAAAATTTCTTCACACCAAACTTAATGTAATTCACATTAGAGGGTTAGTGCACAATCAAAAATTCACATGTTCAACATGAACACAAGCATTATTAATACTTTTTAAACATTAGCTACAGCCACTGATGTTTTGTGGGGCAAAGAAATCCACTCGATATAGTAAAAGAGAGAATAGAAGTAAAAAGGCAGAATATGTCAAAATCAGAACAGTCTGTAAATACGAATTTTTCCAGGACACTTACGTTCCTCAAATTGAAAAACTCAAAGCTAAAGAAATTTTAGGAATTAGCTGAGGAAGAAGCACAAAAAATTTCAGGTCATTTTGATCTTTCTGTGAATTTACACAAATTTAACGGTGGACAGCACAAATCTGTTTCATGCGCAGAAATCCAAATCTAACCTCAACTTTCACTAGAGACTTTACTTGGCACAAAAAATGAAAGACAATAAGATACAAAGGAGTTGGTACAGAACTAAACAACACCTTGACTCAAAGAAAAAGGAGAAAAATAAATCACAAATAAAACCATGGTTTATCTCCCAAGAAGTGTTTTTTTTAACGCCTTTTAGCTAGGCCTAGAAAACTTAGAATCAAGTATTTTCAAGTGAAGAAGCATCCAAATTGTAACTTGTTCTTAAAATAGAATGAAAAGGAAACTTCATTCTCTTCCTAGGAAAGTGTTCTATATCTTTCTTGAGTGGGAATTGATATTTAATATTCTCCTCTTTCATATCAATAACAACACCAACAGTTCTAAGAAAAGGTCTTACCAAAATAATAGGACAAGAAGAATTGAATTCAATATTCATAATAATGAAATCAACGGTGACAAGGTTATTTTTAACCATAATACGAACATCATCAACTCTCCCCAAAGGTTTCTTTCTAACATTATCAGCAAGACGAACATCCAAATAACAGTGTTCCAAAGGTGGCAAATCAAGTATATCATAAAGTTTCTTAGGCATAACAGAGATACTAGCACCAAGATCACATAAAGCATTGCAATCAAAATCATGCACCTTCATTTTAATGATGGGTTCCCAACCTTCATCTAACTTACTAGGGATAGAGGATTCACACCTTAATTCTTCTTCTCTATTTGCACGAGAGCATTTGTAATATGTTTTGTGAAAGCCATATTCATAGTATTAGCATTAGGACAACTAGCAAGCTTTTGTAGGAACATAACTACTTCAGATATACTGCAATCATCAAAATCAAGATCATTTTTATCAAAGGTAATGGGACCATTGTCTCTTATATTTCGAAAAATTTCATCACTTTTATCAGGAACAATTTTAGTGTTTCAGGCAATTTTAATTGTTTAACAGCAGAAGTGGAAGTATTGCGAACATCAATTACTTTACCATTAATAGTATAAGGTTTACTAGCATGAGAAGCTTCAATTTTACTAGTGATGGTAATGGTGCAAACATTAGCTATATTATTCTTTCTAGCTATTTCATCTTCTCTTTCCCATCTAGCATGCAGTTCACCTAACACCCTAACAATGTTATCAATTCGAATTTGGATGGCATTCAAAGTTTTGCTTTCTTTAAAATCATGAGGCATAACCTTTAGTTTCAGAAAATCAACATCAAGAGCAAGGGTATCTACTTTTGAAGCAAGAACATCAATTTTGCCAAACTTTTCCTCAACAGATTTATTAAAAGCAGTTTGTGTACTAATAAAATTCTTAAACATGTTTTCAAGATCATAGGATACACTTATATTTTTGTTGTAGGAATTACCATAAGAGTTGGCATAACCATTACCATTATTAGAAGTATATGGCCTATAATTGTTTCTACCAAAATAATTCCTTTAATCATTGTTGTTGAAATTATTATTTTTAATGAAGTTCACATCAACATGTTCTTCTTGAGCAAACAAAAAGGCTAAAGGAACATTGTTTGGATCAGTAGGAGCATGGCCATTAACAAGCATAGACATAATAGCATATTTCTTCAACAGAATTTACCTTCTTACCTGGCAGAGCTATCTCAGTGTGCCATTCAGAATAATTTATCATCATGTCATCAAGAAGTTTTGTTGCAGAGCCCAAAGTGATGGACTAAAGATTCCTCCAGCAGCCGAATCCAGAAGTTTTCTTGAAGAAAAATTTAGACATGCATAAAAGGTTTGGATGATCATCCAAGTAGTCAGTCCATGAGTGGGACAATTCTTTACCAAATATTACATTTTTTCCCAAGGTTTAGCAACATGCTCATTATCAAGTTGCCTAAAATTCATAATGCTAATTCATAGAGATATAATCTTAGCAGGAGGATAATATTTTCCAATGAAAGCATCCTTACATTTAGTCCATGAATCAATACTATTTCTAGGCAAAGATAGCAAACATTCTTTAGCTCTTCCTCTCAAAGAGAAAGGAAACAATTTCAATTTAATAATATCTCCATCTACATCTCTATATTTTTGCATCTCACAGAGTTCAGAATTATTAAGATGGGCAGCAGCATCATCAGTAATAACGCCAGAAAATTTCTCTCTCATAACAAGATTTAAAAGGGCAGACTTAATCTCATAAAAATCAGCAGTAGGAGCAGGTGGAGCAATAGTTGTGCTAATAAAATCATTGTTGTTTGTGCTAGTGAAGTCACACAACTTAGTGTTCTCAGGAGTACTCATTTTAGCAAGATTAAAAACAGGATAAAAATAACAACTAGAATAAGAACTAATTTGTGTGTGTTTTTGATATAGAGAAGCAAACAAGACAACATAAAATAAACTAAGCAAAACAGAAACAAAGTAAAGATATTGGAAGTGAGAGACTCCCCTTGCAGAAATCCTCTTCCTCCCCGACAACGGCGCCAGAAAAGAGCTTGATGGCGTGTAACACACGTTTGTTGGGAGAACCCAAGAGGAAGGTATGAAGAGCACAGTAACAAGTTTCCCTTAGAAAGAAACCAAGGTTCAATCGACCAGTAGGAGAAATAAATCACTTCTGAAGGTTAATGCAGCTGATGTTGGTAGGGCGCACTACCGGTTCAGCAGCAACGTGGAATCTACACAACACAATCAAATTACTTTGCCCCAACAAAGTAGTGAGGTTGTCAATCTCACCGGTTTTGCTGAAACAAAGGATTAGACGTACGGTGTGGAAAATAATATTTGTTTAAAGTAGATGAAAGAGAACAATGATTGCAGTAGGAAAACAGTAATTGCAAAGGTTGTATATCAGTATAAAGAAACGGACCGGGGTCCACAGTTCACTAGAGGTGTCTCACCAAAACAAATAGATAACATGCTGGGTAAATGTCGTGGTGGTGTCACGGCAGATGCCATGGGATGGCTAAAGATGTGGGGACGATGGACGCTGGAGGTGTCCGGGGAGGGATCACGCGACGAGTAGCCGCGTGAGGTAAGATCCACACAACACAAACAACACGATGTACCCAGGTTCAGGGCCCTCGTGAGGAGGTAAAACCCCTACTCCTGCCTTTCTCTATGTATTACGATGTCTCTCCGAGTAGCCACAGTACAAATGGTAACGCTACCGAGTAGCCTTTCTCTCCTCTCCGAGTAGGGTTAGGTCAAGAACTTAGGGTTTCTAGGGTTCCCAGTGAGCAACCGTTAGCGTATGAGAGCATGCCTCGCGCAGGAGGCGGCGGGGCACCTTATATACACGGTGCCCAGCCGGATACGTCCAAATCTAGACAAGTGTCGACATAGTGTGCACATCGTCGTTTCTCCGAGTACCCGCTGACAGCTTTGGTTCCTAACCTTGGCTGCTTCTGTAAAGTCGTTGGGAAAAACTAGGGGACAGACTGGTAACACTGTACCTAGGCACAGAGTAGGCCCCCCTTATCCTGCCACGGCCTGCTTCCATGCTGTCACTGTCAGGCAGGCCGTCCCCACGTGAACAGTAGTTCGAATGCTGCCAAGTACGGACCCAGGATACGCGGGATCCTGTGTCAGAACGGCTCCTTTGACTTCCTGGCCCGAGTAGTTTCCCGCCAATGGTTCCCGCCAATTGTACTCGGGCCAAACCTTTACTCGTCAGGGTAGAACTTGATTGATATCTCCTTCTGGTCATCTTGAGGTGAGACCGAGTAGCAGTCGACCGGGTAGCGAGTACCTGGTAGTCGGCTACTCGACCAAACCTCTCTTCTGTAAGCGGCCTTTACCACCTGTCTTTACCCTACTCGGGGGTAACCCCCCGACAGCAGTCCCCGAAGCTGGTTGAGTCTTGCGAACTTGTTCACTAGGCTCTGCCAGCTTAAAACCAGCCTTTGCATCTCAGCCATCGAACCTCAAGATGCCGAGTAGGTCCTCCGAGTAGCTATCTGGAAAGTACCTTGAGTTTCCTCTTTTCCGAGTAGCACTTGCTTTCTACTCTGTAACCGAGTAAAAAGACTTAGCGAAATTTCTCAGATTGAGCCTCTGCAGCACAGAGCACAATCCAGCCCTTCGCGCAGCAACTGCACACGTGTCAAGCATCCACGACCTTGTCGTTTGGTTGCCCAGGACACGACCTGCCACGCGTCCAGTTTTCACGCGATGGGCCCACCGGCCGTCATGTCCCATCAAGTGCAGTTATAGGCCACGATTCGGTGGTGGGATCCACTGTGGCCATTACGCGCGCAACCGGCGCTTGTGTGCGTTTCTAGCCGGCCACAGGATCCGCCACACGCCACAATCGATCCCACTACCAAGACGGTAACGGTAAACTCGCGGAGGAGATATAAATACCCCCGCCGGTAACTTCCTTTTCCCCTTCCTTCGCACCATTCCTTCTCTGTCTCCTGCTCTTCTCCGCCACCGTGCTCTCCGCCGCCGCGCAAGCTCTCGCGCCGCCGCGGATTCGATTCACCAGCCAACTCCACTTGAAATCTTCCACCTTCCCAACTCGCCACGATGGCCAAGTCAGGCTGGGCTGGCTCCTGCGTCACTGCGGAGGATTGCGCCTGGCTCGTCAATACCCGGCGAGTCCCTCCCGGCGTGGAGTGCCGGGCGCCGGACGGCGAAATCGTGCCGTCCCCGCGCGAAGGGGAGCGCGTCGTCTTCCTGGCGCATTTCGAGCGCGGGTTCGGGCTACCCGCCTCCGATTTCCTACGGAAATTCCTCAACCACTTCGGCATCCAGATGCACCATCTGCCGCCGAACGCCGTCGTCTTCCTCGCCTACCACGCCGTGGTCTGCGAGGCCTTCCTTGGCATCCGGCCCACGTGGGAGACGTGGCTCAGGTATTTCCACCTGCGCCAGCAGTCCACCGGGAAGAAGGACTCCGCGGGCGTCGCCCGCGCCACCGACACCGGCTGCGCCATGATGGTGCAGCGGTCCGGGACGAACCACCCCCGCGTCAAGGGGCTGGACTCCGTCAAGCTATGGCAGAAGACGTTCCTCTACGTCAGGAACGTTGCCGCCGAGCCAGGAGCCCCGGTGAACGACAGAATCAATCTGCCCGTTTGGTGCAATCGCGCTCCAATCGGGATGTACTGGAAGGACAAGCCCGTCAACGACGACGACGCCATCGAGATGGAGAATCGACTCGGCTGGCTGAGGGCGGAGGGCCTCAAGAACGACGACCCGGTGGCCTGCTGGATCCAGCGCCGAGTACTGCCCTTGCAGGAGCGGTGCCATCTCATGTGTTACATGGGAGGGCCCCGCGACTGCACCAGGACCACCACCATCGAGATCGACAACATCGACGTCCCCTGGCATGCCAGGAACATTTTGACGACAAGCCTTGGCGACCACTGGCAATACGGGTTCGTCCCGTACAGCCGTACAAAACCGATTGAGCGGGTACGCCTTCCTTACTTTGCTCTCTGCATAAATTTTCCGAGTAGGTAGCTTCTCCTTCTTGCATCAACTAGCAATTGCCTTTCGTTCCGAGTAGGACATCTAGCCGAATCGCCTTAGGCCTTAGTATGCTTTGTGTTTGCACGCCTTGCCGGGTAGCCTACTCGAGAACGATTCTTAGGCTCCATGTGCTTTATGCCTGCACGCCCTTCCGAGTAATGTCTCTCGGCAAACATGTGTAGGCTTAGTATGCTTTGTGTTTGCACGCCTATCTGAGTAAAATGCTTAGTAAACTGCCTAGGCCTTGTGTGCTTTGCACCTGCACGCCTATCCGAGTAGAGTTCCTTCCTGGTACTCGGCTGGTTTGTGATCCTTCTCTGTTTTTCAGGTTCTCACTCGCCAGATAATTGAGAGCTGCGAGGTCTTTGAGGGCAACTGGTCTCCTGACCGTGAGGAGGATGATGCGCCCTCTTCTGATGCCGTGGAGCAGCCCAACCTCTCTCGCTCCCCCGTCCCTGACAAGCGCGACGCTCTCCGCACCTGGTCCGACGAGGATTTTGATGGTAACTGTACTTTCATTCTGTTTGTCTCCGAGAAGCATCAATCCCTCGTTTGCTGTTTCTGATTCTTTCCTCTTTTCTCTTTGACTCCCAGATGAAGCTGCCGCGGACAAGGACGACGAGGACGAAGACGAGACCGAGGGCGATGCGCCCCTAGTCGTCAAGCCCCTGGCCGTCGCCGCTCCTGAGACCCGCAAACGGGCTGGTAGCGGGGCACCAGCGCCCCCTGCCAAGAAGAGGAAGCCCGCCGAGAAGAAGGCGGTTGCGAAGAGAACCAGACGAGAGCTCAAGTGCACCACCGCGTAAGCCCTCTTCTCGGTCACCTTCCTTCTCGCGCAGTGCTATTTTCCCAAATTCCTTCTGATTTCTAGTTTCCCTTTCTCTGCAGTCCTCCTATGGACGCGAATGCAGCTCTCGCGTCCGACCAAGCCAAGAAAAAACCAGTACCTCTGGTCAACCTGGACGATGATGATGATGACCACAACGCCAACACTGCTGCTGCCAATCCACAGGCCGCTGACGCACAAGGAGCAGCGTCTGAACCAGCAGCACAGGACACTGCCGTCCACGACGAGAGACCCCCTTCTCCTCCGGCTAGCAACGCCGAGGAGAACCAAGATCACGAGATGCAAGACAACACCGCCGCAGAGCGGCCTGAAGCAGAGCAAGAGCAGCCCGCCACAGGGGCTGCTGCACAAGAGAGCCTCGCTGCCGCGCAGCGAGTAGAAGACACCACCGCCACGGATGCCACTGCTTATCCATTGAGCAGCGTGCAACCGGGCGTGACACCGAGTAGCGCCCAGCCAGGAGCTGCACAAGACGATGGATCTGCTGCGCCACCAACTGCGCAAGGCCCTACCGCACCAACTGCGCAAGGCCCTACACCGCCAACCTCCTCCTCGCCGTCGAAGACCAAGGATGCATCCAGCCCTCCTGCCGGGCGAGTAACCAGGCAGCGAGCCTTGGAAGCTCTGAGGGACGAGGTTGTCAGAAGGGAATCCGAGAAGGAAGCTGCTGAGAAGGCCAAGGCCGAGAAGGAAACTGCTGACAAGGAGGCTGCTGAGAAGGCCAAGGCTGAGCAGAAGAAAGCCAGGGCTGAACAGAAGAAGGCCGAGAAGCAAGCTGCCGAGAAGGAAACTGCTGACAAGAAGGCTGCCGAGCAGGCAGTCGCCGAGAAGGCGAAGGCCAAGACTGACGGCAAGGCGGCTGCGGATCCCGAGAAGCAAAGGGTTGAGAAGGAGCAAACGAAGAAACGGGCCAGAGACCAGAGTACATCCTCAGGCGGAGCGCTCGTGATCCACGAGTCCGGCCCGATTCCTGCTGCGCTCTCGGCTGATGCTCGCGCTGCTGGTCAGCCCTGCTACCCGGAGTACATGATTGAGGTTAGCCATCAGCACTCCATCGGCTTCCCTCCCAAAGACAAAGCTTTAGCTATCCAGAGGGGAAGGAAGGTTGTGGCCATGAACTCCCCTCCTCCAGATCCAAGCCAACAGCAATCTGTCAACATTGCTTCTCGCGGAGCCCAAGACAAACCAATAACTTCCAAGGGTCTTGAACAGGTTTTGGACACCGTTGGCCACATCAACGCCAGGTGGGACAGCAGGGTTCTCGGAGAGGGGAAATGGCACGGCTTGACCCTTGGCTCCATCGACCACATGCGCGTGGATTGGAACAAGGTTGATCTGGGACACAAGCCCATGTCCGTCTCCACCGAGACCGCAACCCTCGCAGCCAAGATGTTCCTGCATCGCAAGAACGCCGAGGACATCGAGCAGTCCTATGCAGTAAGTCTTTCTTGTCTTTTCCGAGTTGAACTTTCTTCTCTTCTACTCGCCTTTCTTCTTTCTTACCATCACCCCCAGTCCCCGAGATTTGGGTCGAGTAGACGGATACTCTCCGAGTAGCCTTCTACTCGGGTCGAATCTTCTCTGCTCTTGTCTAACTTGTTTTCTTCTCGCTTCTCAGGATAGCGTCCTTAAGCGGACCCACTTATACCGCATCCTTCTCTGGAACCACTCCATCGCCAGGAGGCGTATCGCCGTACTGGAGAAGGAGAAAGCAATGGCCGAGGCCGCGAGCAAAGATGCTACCACCAGCACCCAACAGCTGGCTGAAGTGCAAGGTACGCCTTTAGCTCCGCGGTTTCTGCGTTTTATGTTTACGCCCGCTTTTGCTTTCTTATGCGCTAACCCTTCCTTCTCTGCAGAAAAACTAAAGGCCTTGGCAGATGAACATGAAAAATGCCGTAGCTTCGTGGAGAACGCCGAGGCCACCATAAAGAGACTTGAAGGTGAGTTTGCTGTTTACTCGGTGTGACCTTGAATTTGGTTCTTCTCTGCTTATTTACTAACCTCATCTATCTTTTCGCAGAAGATCATAAGTCATTTGCTGAGGCACACCAAGATTGCGTCAAGCCAGCGGAGGTGGAGAAACAGCTATCCGACCAGGCCATTACTCTGGTGAAGGACCACACCACCGAGATGGAGAAGCTGCAGCTCCAGCTTCAGAAGGCACTCCAAGATGCCGTCAAGATTGGCGCCGAGAGGGACAAGGCCATCGCCGAGAAGGCCAAGGCCGAGACCACTTTCAAGGCCAAGGAGAGGGCCCTTGAGCAGGAATGTGAAACCTTGAAGAAGACCAATGCTGATCTCTTTGCTCAGATGGATAGCTTGCGCCTGATCCAAGAAAAGCACATTGGCAACGAGGAGTCCTGGAGAACCAAGCTGCAGCAGCTGCGCCGCCAACTGATCGGTAAGTTTTCTCTTCATTGCATCTTTTCTTCTCGGTCTTGTTCCTTCTCGGCTTCTTTTTTCTTCTCGGTTTTTGATCTTGCCACTTGCTATTTCAGATATCTGGCCTCGTCTTGATTCTTCTTCTGCGCCTACGGTAGCCAAGGCCCGAGCAGTTCGCCTTTCGCTGGGTGAGCCAATTGACACCAGGGCTGATATCGAGGACAGCTTGCTGGTGCTCAAAGGTTACTTCGAGCAGCTGGCCGGCGTCGGAACTGACTTGGTGCATGCGGGCTTTGAGCTCCACCGGCTGTTCTGGCCTCATGACCCCCAGCCAAGAAACATGCGGGATCTCGCCCTCAAGCTGGAGAACGTGAAGGCCGAGCTGAAAAAATGGCGAGCCTCTGGAGCCCGTGCTGGTGCGGACGTGATGCTTCTCTGCATAGCATCTTGGTATGAAAACCTGGATATGCAGCGCATCCGCGGGAAGCGCAATAATTCCAAGTGGGAGATGGATGCCGAGAGCGTGGCCTTGCGCAAGCAGATTGCGTATGAGGTCGCAGAATGCGCCGAGACGGAGGTCTACATCGAGGGCGTCCCCGAACCCGACACCGAGTACGAGGACGAAGGAGATGATGACGAAGACGATGACCTTGACGGCTTCTTCGAATCTCCCAAGGGCAAGGCCGGAAAGGGAAAGGCCACCGTCGTCGCGAGTAGCGATGAAGACGAAGGGGCGCACATCGATTCCGAGCCACTCGACTTCGGCACCTCCTCAGGTGCTGCTCTCGACGACACGGTGCCTCCTCCTGGCCACGCTTCAGGTTCCTCTTCGGCTCCAGGACCCGTCTCGGTGGCCACAGCCACTTCCGAGCAGGCGGCCACCCAGGAGGATGCCGAGATGACGGAATCCGCCACCGTCCAGGCGGGAGCGGATGCCACTCGAGCCAGCACCGAAGGAACAGCTGCCGCGACCGCCACTGAAGAAACTGCTGCCAAGACCGCCGCCGAGGAAACATCAGCCAAGGCGAGCGCCGAGAACACTGCCTCCTCAACTTGAAGCGACCTGCAATCTTTTTTCACTTGAACTCTTATCAGATCCCCGGGATGCCGGGAGCAGATGTAATAGACTACCTTTATCTTGCTTGCTACTCAGTTTTTATGCCCACTCTGTTTATGTTGACATTAATCAATTTGAACGACACTGGCTTAATGCCGAGTTGTGTTTCCATGCGAGTCCCCGAGTAGCATTTCTTATTCACCCTGTCTTTTCATCTCTGCTCTACCTGCGACTTGTCGCTTGTTTGGTATTCGAGTCACAAGAATCAAGTAGCAAGGCTGCAAATACTTAGCCGCTAGAAACGATCATGGTAACGCAGCCCACCACTTAGCCGAGAAGACGAAAACAGGGAACAAAAAGTAATCGACAATCTACTCGGTTCCTGCACTCTTTCTTCCTTAGTGATTTTCGTGTGCTCATTGACCTTTTGCTTGTTCTCTTGCTTGCCATGAAGCCGGGTTTCGGACAGCAGCAGAGTCGAAGAGTTGGCATATAGGTTTAAACACAGTACTCAATGCACTTATGAGTTCTGAAGTGGAGCAACCGAATAGACAAAGGAACAAGCCGAGTAAGAACACTTAGCGCAAACTTGGACGAGGGCAGTCCCCGAGAACAATTTCAGATTGCAGAGTAGAATTTCAACTCGGATGAGAGGGTACATACACATCTTTGCTCATGAATGAAAACGACGAAGTCGAGCTACATTCCAGGGACGCTTGGTTTCCTCTCCAGCTTTATCTGCCCTGTCCGCCTGCGATGGGCGCACATCTACAAGATAGTACGCGTCATTGTGCAGCGCTTTGCTGACAATGAAAGGCCCTTCCCATGGAGGAGACAACTTGTGCATCCCGGCTGTGCGCTGCACAAGCCTAAGGACCATGTCTCCTTCTCGGAAAACCCTTGGGTTCACCTTTCGGCTATGATAACGCCGCAGGTTTTGCTGGTAGATAGCCGAACGTGACAGAGTCAGCTCTCTTGCTTCTTCAAGCAGGTCAACGTCGTCTTCTCGAGCTTCTCTCGCCTCCACCTCAGTGTAGAGGGCTACTCGGGGGGAGTCATGCTCTAGGTCTATTGGCAACACGGCCTCAGCCCCGTATACCAAGAAGAATGGCGTGTAGCCGGTTGACCGGTTAGGGGTAGTCCTTAGACTCCACAACACCGCTGGCAACTCTTCTAGCCAACACCCAGGTGTTTTCAGCAATGGCTCAATCAGCCTTGGCTTGATGCCTGCCAGTACCATCCCATTTGCCCTCTCAACTTGCCCATTGGAGGCAGGGTGCGCGACCGACGCAACGTCTAGTCGGATATGCTTATCTCTGCAGAATCGCACCATTGCCCCCTCTGCAAAGTTGGTGCCGTTGTCGGTGATGATACTGTGCGGGTAGCCATATCTCATGATCACATCCTTCACAAACTTTACGGCTGTGACCCCATCGCACTTCCGAATAGGCTTCACCTCGATCCACTTGGTGAACTTGTCCACCATGACCAAGATGTGTGTCATATTGCCTTTAGCCGGCTTGAAAGGACCAGCCATATCCAAGCACCAAACAGCAAACGGCCATGTGATAGGAATTGTTTTCAACTCGGAAGCTGGCATGTGAATCTTACTTGCGAACATCTGGCAGCCAGTGCACTTCCTCACAATATCTTCAGCTTGCTGCAGTGTAGTGAGCCAGTAAAAGCCATGCCGAAAAGCTTTCTTGACCAAAGCCCGAGATGAGGCGTGATGCCCACATTCCCCTTGATGTATCTCCACCAGGATTTCTTCTCCCTCTTCCGGGCTCACACAGCGTTGCAGCACACCAGTGGCACTTCTCTTGTGCAGCACATCTCGGACTATGGTGTAGCCCTTGGATCTTCTCTGAATCTGCCTCGCAGTTACCTCATCTTCAGGTAAAGTGCCGTCCCTTAGAAAGGATAATATGGGCATAGCCCAACTCGGTGTCTCCCGTATGGGAAACACTGGTTCGTCTAGTTCCATTGGGACAGGCTCTGGTGGTTGCACAGGAGGAGTAGGAGCGCTTCTCTGCAGCCCAGACCGATTGGCGAGAACTTCTTCAATGAATGCAACAGCTTCTGGGTTGAGGGCGGCAGTCCCCGAGTAAGGAGTGGCAGTCCCCGAGTAGGGAGTGGCAGTCCCCGAGTAAGGAATGGCAGTCCCCGAGTAGGGAGTGGCAGTCCCCGAGTAAGGAATGGCAGTCCCCGAGTAGGGAATGGCAGTCCCCGAGCAAGGAATGGCAGTCCCCGAGTAGGGAATGGCAGTCCCCGAGTAGGGAATGGCAGTCCCCGAGTAGAGGACGGCAGTCCCCGGGTTCCCTGCAGCACTTTCCCAGTCAATCTCCATTGGGTCAGATTCTTCACTTGGCAGAGAAGGAACAAAGATAGACTCCGAGTTGGGGGAAGGCTTGATGGATGGCTTCCTCAAATGCTCCAAGGCAATCCCTGCCGGGATGGACTGCCGAGAAGATCCCAACTTGGATAGCTCGTCGGCTGCTTCGTTCTCTGCTCGGTGAATATGCTGGAACTCACAGCCTTCGAAAAACCCAGTCATTGACTGCACCAGGAAGCGATACGACGCCATGTTGGCATCCAAAGCATCCCAGGTACCTGAGACTTGCTGCACCACCAGATCTGAATCGCCATAGCATATAATGCGCTGCACACCAACCTCCTTTGCTACTCGCAAACCATGCACCACTGCCTCGTACTCGGCTACATTGTTGGATGCCTTGAAATGAATCTGCAACACATACTTGAGCTGATCCCGCTTGGGTGATGTAAGCACCACGCCAGCACCAAGGCCTTCTTTTACCTTTGAGCCATCAAAGTGCATTTTCCAATAGTTGGAAACTGGAGCAGGAGGTTCATACTGCATCTCGGCCCAGTCCACAAGAAATTCCGCCAGGACCTGAGACTTGATTGCTTCTCTTCTCGCATACCCGGGAGCGTACGCGGCTAGCTCGATTGCCCACTTGGCTACTCTGCCACTCGCCTCCTTGTTTCCCATGATGTCCGAGATGGGAGCAGAGCTCACAACAGTGATGGGGTGCTCCTGGAAGTAATGTTTCAGCTTCCTGGCGCCCAGGTACACGCCATATGTCATCTTCTGGTAGTGCGGATAGTTTTGCTTGGAACCGGACAGCACTTCACTGAGATAATAGACTGGGCGCTGCACACTCTTGCCTTCTTCTTCTCGCTCCACCACTATCACCACGCTGACTACTCGGTTAGTCGCCGCAATGTACAGCAGCATAGGCTCCTTGGGTAGCGGACTAGCCAAGACGGGAGCGCTAGCGAGCATCGCTTTCAGCTCATTGAATGCCACGTCCGCTTGCGGAGTCCAGACAAACTTGTCACTTTTCTTCATCAGCTGATACAGAGGCAGAGCCTTCTCGCCCATTCGGCCCAGAAAGCGGCTCAGAGATGCCAGACAGCCCGTGAACTTCTGCACATCCTTCAACGATCTCGGCAAAGACATGCTCTCAATAGCTTTTATCTTAGACGGATTGGCTTCAATGCCCCGACTAGAAACCAGAAAACCGAGTAGCTTTCCAGCTGGTACACCAAAGGTGCACTTACTCGGATTCAGTTTCATTTTGTACCTGCGTAGGTTAGCAAAGGTTTCCTCCAGGTCGGCAAGCAGAGTATGTGTTTTATTCGTTTTGATGACAATGTCATCTACGTACACCTGCACATTCTTGCCGAGCTGGTCATGCAAGCATTTCTGCATGCATCTCTGATAGGTTGCACCCGCATTCCTCAGGCCAAAACACATGACACGATAGCAATAAGCCCCGTACGGGGTAATGAAAGCAGTCTTTATTTGATCAGCAGGGTTGAGTGCAATCTGGTGGAAACCAGAGTAGGCATCTATGAAAGACAACAGTTCACAGCCGGCAGTGGAATCGATCACCTGATCGATGCGAGGTAGCGGGAAAGGATCCTTGGGGCATGCCTTGTTCAAGTCGGTGTAGTCGACGCACATGCGCCATGCAGTGGCAGCCTTGGGATCTTCCTTTTTCTTCTCGACCATGACCGGGTTGGCTAACCAGTCCGGGTGCAGCACCTCCATGATGAAGTTACTAATCAGCAGCTTGGTGATTTGATCACCGATGGCCTTCCTTCTCTCATCCCCGAAACGGTGCAAAGCCTGCTTCACGGGCTTGGCGTCAGGACGCACATGCAAAGAGTGCTCAACCAACTCCCTCGGGACTCCTGGTAGATCTTCATTGGTCCAGGCGAATACGTCCCGATTCTCACGGAGGAAGTGGATGAGCGCGCTTTCCTATTTCTCCGCCAACCCGGCACCAATGATGGCCACGCGCTCCGGGAACTCGGGGTCAACCTGGACTGTCTTGGTCTCCTTGGCAGCTTGGAAAGCAGTACCATGCTGGGTACTCGGCACACCTTGTGCGCCAGCTTGTGCAGACTGAGCCATGGCCACCACCTCGTACATCTTCTTCTTCTCGGCAGCAATCACCATTGATTCCGCCAGCTGGGAGCTAGCAGAGGCACACTCCATGGACTTCTTGTAATCTCCCGAGATGGTGATGATGCCATTGGGGCCGGGGATTTTCATCTTCAGATAAGCCACATGGGTGGAGGCCATGAACTTGCTCAGAGCAGGCCTGCCGAGTAGAGCATGATAGGGGCTCTGATGATCCACCACTTCAAACTGCAGGCGCTCTGTGCGGCAGTTCTCCCGAGTACCGAATAGCACATCGATCCACACTCGGCCAATCGGGTTGCATGAGATCCCGGGCACAATGCCATGGAACGTGGTCTTGCTCGGCAGCATCATGTTCTCGGCCAGGCCAAGCTTCTCGAGTGTGTCCTTGTACACAATGTTGATGCTGCTGCCGTTGTCGATCAGCACCTTGCTGAACCTCACATTCTTCTCGGGGCCCAGGAAGGTAGGATCCAGCACCAAAGCATAGGTACCCGGATTGGGCATCACCTTGGGGTGATCTGCCCGAGTCCACCTGATCTCCTGGTCGCACCAGTACATGTAGTGAGGGACAGCAGGAATCACTGCGTTGACCTCCATGGCCCGCCTGTGCTGTGACTGCTTGTCGACTGCCTCAGAGGTGAAGATCATATAGCTCTCATGGTGCTCTTGGTACTGGTTGGAGCCATTGCCCCCATTGTTGCCATTGTTGTTGTTGTTGCCCTGATAGTTGTTGTTGTTGCCTCTGTTGTTGTGGTTGCGGTTGTAGTTGTTGTTGTTGTTGCGGTATCTCTCGTTGTTGAAGTTCCGGTTGGCTCCTAAAGCCACCTGGTTGACATTCTCTCTTCTCGGATAGACTGGCGGCCGAGTTGCGGGAGCGCGAGTAGGCTGAACAGTAGCATTGGCAGCTGGCAGAGGAGGAGGAGGAGGCAAGCCATCACTCTTGATCACATCCCACCACTCGCATTGCCGAGTAGTATGGTTCGCAGGCCTTGAGGGGTGGTGAGTGTGGAAGCTGCATGGACCATCCTTCATGTCATCGAAGACAAACTTCTTCGGCTGCTCGGAGTTCCCGCTACCCGGCTGCGCAGTGCGGAACGGTTTCTTGTTGCCTTGGCCCTGGTTCTGGTTCTGCCCGTAGGCTCCAGCAGGTTTCTGCCTTTGGCCACCACCGCCTCCGACATTCACTGCATTCACCTCTTCGGGATCATACCGAGTATCTACTCGGCGCTTGTTGCGGAACTCGTTGCGCTTGCTGCTGTTGAAGTTTCTTCTCGGCTCAGAGGAGTCCATCAGTGGCTGAGTGGGATCTCCGAGTGCGTACTGATCCGCAATCTTGATGGTCTCGGCCAGGGTGTTCGGCATCTCCCTCTGCAATCTCTGCCAAAGCATGCTGCCATGTCGGCAACCCTGCGCAAACCAAGTGATGGCCTGTGCCTCATTCACACCCTCACAGGTGTTCCTCAAGGTGCTCCACCGAGTAAGATACTCGCGGTCCGTCTCGTCTTCTCGCTGCCTGCAAGCCGAAAGCTGCTGCGGCCTATTCGGCCTCTTGTAGGTGCTGGTGAAGTTGCTGACGAAGGCGTCCGAGAAATCCAGCCAGCAGTTAATGCTGTGCTTGGGCAAGTTGTTGAGCCAAGTGCGGGCTGGACCCTCTAGCATCTGCGGCACATAGCGCACCGCCCATCTCCTGTTGCCACCCGCAATGTGGACCGCGGTGACGTAATCATTGAGCCAATCTTCAGGCTTGGTGCTACCATTGTAGCTCTTGGTGCCTCTTGCGAGCTGGAAGCCCTTCACGGATGGCTCGTTCATGATGCGCGGGCCAAAGCACTCGGGGCCAGGGGGACCCGTGCTCTCAAGCCGCGCCGACAAGCTGATACGGTCCAGCTGGTGCCTTGCATCTCCAGGCGCCAACACGCGCTCACCAACACGATCATGGATGTCATAACCAGCCATCTCCATAGCCGAGTAGCCATCATCATACCTATCCACCTGCATAGCTGCGGGCTGCTCCACCGGGTTGGCGACTGGTGCCACTGGGCGCGGCTGCTGCCTCTGCCGAGTAGGCTGAGCTGCGGGTTGCCGAGAAGTACCCGGACGCGCGGCTTCTCGGACACGGCTTTGAGCTTGATGGGCTTGAGAGCCTGCTCTTGCAGCGTTGTGTTCCTGCCCGGGCCGCTGCGGCACAACAACCTGTTTCGCGGCAGCGGCCGGGTCATACACCTGCATTTGCCTGTCTCTACCCGAGCGCCCGCTGCGGCTCTTCTCGCGGCTAGGATGCGGAGACGAGGCTTGATCGTTAGATCTTGCCGCATGCGAGTGAACCACCTGCGAAGCTCCGGCTCCCGGGTTGGCCTTCCGGAACTCCTCGTTCTGCCTGGCGGCCTCCAGCACCAACTCGTTGAGCCTCTCCTGCTGCCTGAGACGCGCCTCTCCATCTAGGCGCGGCAACTCGGCAGCCACAGCCTGCGCAGCTCTGAGCGTCTTGGCGGGTGTGCTGTACCTTGGCCTTGTGAAGGTGTTCGCGGTGGCGGACTGCGCGGGCTCCTCCGCAACTGTCGCCATCTCGGCACCCAGGTTGCGCCGCGTAGTGCCCACCCTGCTGGGCCTCCTGGTGACCGGCGTGAAGCCGTGAGCCTTGTTGTACTCGAGCTGGTCTAGACTCAGCTCAAGCCTGATCTTCTCCAACTCCGCCTGCTCGGCGAGCAGCTCCTGGCGTTGCCGCTCGAGCTGCTCCCTCGCGGCTAGGAGCTCGATGTCGGTGGGAGTGGGCATGCCGGTTCGCGCAGCAGACGCGGGGATGACCGTAGACGTGGAAGGCGGCAGGTTGCTCTCCTTCTCGTAGGGCCGGTGGTTCCTGCCACCAGCAGGCGGGTCGTCAACCTCCTCGACGACGGCCGCAGCGCCAGTGGCAGCTGCGCCAGTGTTTGCCGCCAAGCCCGTCACCATCACCTCAGCGCAGCATGCGGAGCTGCATGCAGGCCTTCCGCGAGCAGCAACCACCGCGGGAGGATCTTCCGCGTCATGCACCAGCTCGGGGTAGGCGCTGTTGGCGACGGTGGCGACGTAGACGAGATGCGAGCCGAAAGAGATCACCGAGCCGCCCTCCGGCATGGCCATGCCGCCGAAACAGCCGGCGTTGTCGGTGACGAAGTCGAAGGAGCCGAATCTGTGGACGAGGCCACAAACCACGCGCTCCACCGAAGAAGATCCCGTCCGAACAGAAACTCCAGCCAGCGCCGCTGGTTGCCCCACGGTGGGCGCCAACTGTCGTGGTGGTGTCACGGCAGATGCCATGGGATGGCTAAAGATGTGGGGACGATGGACGCTGGAGGTGTCCGGGGAGGGATCACGCGACGAGTAGCCGCGTGAGGTAAGATCCACACAACACAAACAACACGATGTACCCAGGTTCAGGGCCCTCGTGAGGAGGTAAAACCCCTACTCCTGCCTTTCTCTATGTATTACGATGTCTCTCCGAGTAGCCACAGTACAAATGGTAACGCTACCGAGTAGCCTTTCTCTCCTCTCCGAGTAGGGTTAGGTCAAGAACTTAGGGTTTCTAGGGTTCCCAGTGAGCAACCGTTAGCGTATGAGAGCATGCCTCGCGCAGGAGGCGGCGGGGCACCTTATATACACGGTGCCCAGCCGGATACGTCCAAATCTAGACAAGTGTCGACATAGTGTGCACATCGTCCTTTCTCCGAGTACCCGCTGACAGCTTTGGTTCCTAACCTTGGCTGCTTCTGTAAAGTCGTTGGGCAAAACTAGGGGACAGACTGGTAACACTGTACCTAGGCACAGAGTAGGCCCCCCTTATCCTGCCACGGCCTGCTTCCATGCTGTCACTGTCAGGCAGGCCGTCCCCACGTGAACAGTAGTTCGAATGCTGCCAAGTACGGACCCAGGATACGCGGGATCCTGTGTCAGAACGGCTCCTTTGACTTCCTGGCCCGAGTAGTTTCCCGCCAATGGTTCCCGCCAATTGTACTCGGGCCAAACCTTTACTCGTCAGGGTAGAACTTGATTGATATCTCCTTCTGGTCATCTTGAGGTGAGACCGAGTAGCAGTCGACCGGGTAGCGAGTACCTGGTAGTCGGCTACTCGACCAAACCTCTCTTCTGTAAGCGGCCTTTACCACCTGTCTTTACCCTACTCGGGGGTAACCCCCCGACAGTAAACAAATTACAGTTCGGCAATTGACAAATATAAAGGTTGCACCGTAGTGCATATGCATGACATGATGATTACTATGTGATTCATGTTGGCATTACAACAAGATACATATACCGTTATCCAACTGCATCTATGACTAATAATCCACCCTTAGAGTGTCATCCGAGCAAACTCTGGGTATTAGGTTGCATGCAACAGATAATTGCATTAAGCAAAGTGTGTAATGTAAACAATAAAATCATCCTTAGACAAAGCATTGTTGTTTTCTCCCTAATGACAACAGCATATCTCCCACCCGTTAGGTTTCTGTCACTCGAGCGTTGTAACATCCCAAGTATGAAAACTCCCTTTAGAATGTTTGTTTCATGTTTATTAAAGTATTGCATCATGTCATCATATTGTTGCATTTGTTTCTATTTGTTTTGCATCTGTTTTACTTTGTTTTCACAATGGAAATTCAAACATTAATCAATGTTTATTTCATACTTGCTCTGTTACAACCTTTTAAATAAGGAGTTCAAATAAAAACAACCAAAATGTTTTCATTTTATTCCATAGTGTTTGACTATTTAAAATGGTGGCTTTAATCAATCCATTAATTCCCATGTTATTTCAAAAATTCAAATACATTTTTCAAACAACACCCAAGTTGAAAATATGAAAATTACCAAACAACTATAATCATTTAATCAAATTAAACATAGGGGTCACCCTATTTAAAAGTTTGTTTTTATTAATGATCATTTAATAATAAAATTCATCCAAATTTGGTTTAAATACAAACAGCAAGCAAATTTCAAACTTTCTGAAAACAAAACTTAACAGTTGTTTTCTATTGACCTAATTAACTCCCCCTAATTTTTCCCAAAATTTTTCCAACTTAAAACCCTTCCTTTTCTTCCAAATCCTAACTCTACAAAAAAAAACAGAAAAAGAAATTTTAAAAAAAGAAACGAGCGCAGGGCAGTGGGCTGCGCCAGCCCACCATCTCCTTTTCCTTCTCCTCGCGCACGCAGCCCAGCCCACTACTTAACCGCGTACCGGTTCGATCGCCGCCCCCGTCGTCTGTTTCATGTACGGCACCCCATCCGGCCGTGCCACGGCGGCACTGCCGCGAGCAGACGGCGATCGCGCGCCCTCTAGCTCTATAAAGCCCCCCTAGGGCAGCGCGCCGTGCCCTAATCCCTAGGTTCCCCTTCCCTCGAGCTCCCGCCGCCAATTTTCCCTCTCTCCATCGTTTCCCTCATCTCTGTCACCTCGCCGGAATTCCCCGACTGAATCCATGTCAACCGCCGCCACTCCGCCGCGCCACCTACCTACCTAAGTATAGGAACCAAACCACCACGATCCCCTCTTCCGTTTGGACACCTGAGCCACCCCGGAGAGCCTCTGTAGCTGCGCCGCCGTCCACGGAGCTGTCGCCGTCGAGCCGTCGCCCCCGAGTCCCTGCTACCCTCACGGTGAGCTCCACCGTGCTCTCTCCCCCTCCTGCTCCCTCTCTGTCACGAGCACACGCACGCAAGCACCACAAGCCCAGTCGCCGCGTGCTCGCCGTCGTTACGCCGTCGATCCTCTGTCAGGTTGCAGAAGCGCTGGGTCGTCAGAAAATTCAGTTAACCAGCACGGAAGAATAACTTCACTGCATCTCTGTATCTGTCACCAAACTGAATCCCACCGCACTGGTTACAGCGCATCGCTCGCTTGCGCCTGGTCGTGGGTTCGAGCCCCGCAGTGCCACCCTTTTTGGGGATTTTTCCCCTAAGCCGTGGCCCACCTGTCTGTGGGCGTGGTGGCCAGCTGTGCTGCCACGCAGCGCCACGTAGGCCCGTGGCCCACTGGCAGTGACCGTGGCTGGGTCACTGCGCGGTGCAGGTCCTTTTCCAAGTTTTTCTTTTTCTGTTTAGGTCCTAATTTTCACAGATTAGTCCTCAAAATGAAAACTTTAATAACTTTCAATTTATAACTCCAACTAATAAAATCTAAATATGTGCACTGATCTAAATTCAATTATCTACCTATTGGTAACATTTGTTTCCTGTTTTGAATTTTTCAAATGCACTTCAAATTTGAATTCAAATAATTCAATTATAATTTGCTAAATTGCATAACTAAATCCTAATTAATCCAAACAATGCAAATAAAATATGTTTTCCATACCATTTTGAACCACCTATTCAAATATAAATTTTGTTTCATGGTTTGAATAATTTAAATTGCTTAAATAATTTAAACCTTATTTAAATCATTTAAAATTGCTAAAATCATAACTTGGTCAATTTAAATTATTTTTGAACATGCAAAATATGTTTTCAATCTAGAAAAACATAACCTTTTCAAATATGAGTTTGAATTTATGTTTTGAACAAATAAAATTCAAATAAAATTCATGCTTGTTTTAAATTCATTTAAAACTTGTTTAATTTTGTTTAAGTCATAATAAATTCATCCTAATTCCTTTTTCAATATTTGAAACATGTAATCCACCCAAAATTTGATGATCTTTACAAATATGAATTTTGTTATTTATTTTGCACAAGTTAAGTGGCTGAAAACAACAAATACTTGTGTGTCACCTTTAAGGAACCAAAAATTCCTTAACTTAATAAATAAAATTCTAAATTGCTAAACCTCATTTCAAATTGGTTCTATTGTTGTTATTTTGTTGTTTTTCCTCATCCATGCATCATACTAAACCACTTTCACCTGTTGGTTAATTAGAAAACAACTGTTTCAACCAAAATCCATGGGCTTTTCATATGCAACTCAAGATTGCATATGTGCCCATTTAAATTGTGTTACCATGTCAATTAGTTATTTTGGTGCATCCATTAAACTTGACATGCATCATCCCATGATTGTGCACTATGCCATGATATTGATTGTTTATCTTTCTGCATTGTTTGTTTGCTTCTTCTCGGATAGACGACGACGTTGAGACCGACGACGTTGAGACCGAGGATCTTTACGACACCCCTTCTGAGGATCTAGCCCAGTACCCGGCTACTGAGTTTGCAGGCAAGTTATCACTCACATGAACCATTGTGTTCCTTTCAACCTTGGTTACCGATACTTTCTGTTGTCTATTTCTGCTAGCCATATGTATCGTTGCTTCTGTTACGAACCTATCACATGATACCCTGAACCCTGATATTGCCTCACCTCCAGTCCTATAACCCCGTTGCTTGGGCCCGTGTCTTACTAGCATGCTTAGGGTTGTTTTTGCTCGAGTCTGTTATCAGTTACTTTCTGTTATCATATTTGTTTATATTCTGGGGCTCGATGTTGAACAACAACCTGTTAATTTGAGGTGATAATAAATTGCTGATAAGGCACCGGCAGGAGGCCCGGCGTGGTTTTGAGGCCTGCTAGTGTTGACCCTAATAGGAAAAGGGTCTTGTCTACTGATCCATGATGAGCGCACTATCCGCATGTGGGAAGCGTGTATGGGCGCCCCACTCAATTTGATTCGATTCGCATCTCGTCCAAATCACCACACTTAGTTCGGGCTTTCCATTTGATGCACGCATATGCAGGTACGAACCCGAGGCCAGGGTGGAATTTTTGTAGTCGGCATTTAGGGCGGCGTGGTCTTCCAGTGCTATGAGGGTCCCCTTTTCTTCGTGGGGCTCGATTAGCCGCGCACGCACATCACGTGGTGCTTTGGGCTTGATGCGAAGAAGAGTTGAGTTGTGTTGAGTGCCCCGCTTGGTGGGAAAGGCCTTCCCATCTGGCGGGTTATTCTTACGTGTACGGCCAAATTGGTGCACCCCTGCAGGAATAAATCTTCTCGAGAAGCCGTGTTTTCCGCGGTTATGGTTGACTTGGTGAAAGTACTGGCTAACAAGTACTCAGAACAACTTACATCTAACTAATGATAACCTGACTAGTAATAGGCTTATTGACACAACAATTTGATCCATCATTAATCCAACTGTGTGAGTTATCCTCGGATTGCTTCTTTGGATAAGGGGCGAGGTCCAGGATGGGTTTGTTTGCTGTTATCTTTCAGTTGGTTACGATACGCTATCTTATCCCCTTTCTGATAGCCGGAAGTTGTAGTATGTTCTGTAGTTGGTTAGTGCAGCCAGTTGCAGCATCTTTTATATCCCTTCTTTCCGTTGAACCCAAGGCATCTGTGCTTGGCGTTGACGGGCTACACTTTGGTGAACTGTGAGTCTTGCTTGCCAGCACGTTTATGTACCGACCCCTTTGGGGCTGTGGTTTCTGCAGACTACGCTTACGAGGATCCCCGTGACGGCTACTACGTGGAGTTTGACGAGGCTGCTCACGAGTAGGTAGCGGACCCGGGCAGGATCCGAGACATCGTGGATGGGCTCCGTTTTCTTTTTATTCCCGGCTTCTTAAGCCTATTTGGATTTGTCTGTACTCAGACCCTTTGAATGCTTCCGCTGAGTTGTAATGATGTTATGTTGGGACATGTGTCCTCTGGATGATTGTATTTGCTATTCTCTGCCCTAGTGAGGGCCAGTTGCAACTTATTTCAATCTTTTGTGTCTTAGAGATATGTTGTGTTATCATCTTGTTCAAAGCCGTTGACGTACCATGTGTGTATGGTATGAAGTACGTCAATGGTAGTGTCCTGATTTCTACGGGATAGTTTACACCGACGGTGAATAGTAAAGATTGGTTGTCACACATAAGTGTTGGCCTACTCGTAAGAGATGCGGGTGCCGGTAAGCCCCGTAATCCAATCAAAATACTGTTCAGTTCGTACGGTGAGTATCCCCTAGAAGTCCGGGTGCGACAAGCGTGAGTGAAGGGGAGGCATGAACCCACTATCGAGTATAAATACTCCCTCTTGGGGTTACAAGCATCAACTTGGCCAGAGCATCTACTAGTAACGGAGAGCATGCAAGAGCATAAATAACATACACATGAAAAGAACATGATAGATTGATAATCATTGGACATAGCATTCAATATTCATCAGATCCCAGCAAACACAACATGTAGCATTACAATAAGATGATCTTGATCATGTTAGTCAGCTCACGAGATCTAAACATGAGGCATAAAGAGGAGAGAATAACTATCTAACTACTACTATGGACCCGTAGTACATGGATAAACTACTCATGCATGGTGATGAAGAGCCTTCCGCTGATGGTTCCCCCTCTCGGCCGGGTGCCGGGGAGAGCTCCAAAACCCTCCCGAACAAGGGTTGATGATGATGGCGGCTGCGGGTGTTTTTGGTATAAAAGGCTGATATATTTAGGGTTAGCTCTTCGAGAGTTATAAATAGGCGAGAGGGCAACGTCGGTGGGCAGCTAGGGGGCCCACACCACCCCTGGGCGTGGCCAAAGGAGGGCACGCTGCCTCATGGTGTGGGGCCCCTGAGGCCCCCCCTCCGGGTCTCCTCCGGACTCAATGTACGTGACGACTTTCTAAGACTTCTGGGTTTTGTTTCGTTCAATTCCGAGAATATTTTCAGAACAACTTTTCTGAAACTAAAAACAACAGGAAACAGGAACTGGCTATGTGACATCTTGTCAATAGGTTAGTCCCAGAAAATGCATAAAAATGACATAAAATGTATAAGAAACATATAATATATGGCATAAAAATATCTTGGAACATCAGAAATTATGGATATGTTTGAGACGTATCAGATGTTCTTGAGGTCTTTTGCGCTACTCAAGTATTAGGAGGGTCAACAGACAAAGGAATTCCAATGTCTGAGCATTAACGCACATACACAAAAATCACTAGATCTATACCTAATAATAATAAAGGCGTTAAGACTTTCTTGATTTGGTACGTCATTGAAATTTTCCCTAAAGTTAGACACGAATTACCCACCATATCACCTTTAAGTTGTACCGGTTGGGCTTCTTTTTAACCCGAACTTAAACCATTTTGTATGCCCTCTGGTTACGATTTCGTCCGTTTTGCTGGATCCTGTTCAATTTGGACACCGGGGCGATACGCTTAGCTGCGCCGCCGTGTCCGACGCGTCCGCAATGACCACTGGAGAGGCGCCGGCCCGAACAAGTGCGTCTTCAAGATGTTGGGCAACATGGGACGCCTTAATAGCTAGCTAGCTTTCCATCTTTATTCGGTTGAGCTTGCTGAAATTTGGATGGGCTTTTAGCCCATTAGGAAATTTCTATTTAATCCCTAAGGCTCATGCTGCCATAGCAAGTGGTGTGAGTTTAGTCTCATATTGCTAGTTGGGAGAGTTTTGCACCAGTTTATAAGGTGAGCTCCATCCCCACTAGTGTGAGTTGGTATGAAGTGAGAGGAGTTGTGGAGGTGTTCCACACGCGCGCTCCTCCTCCGCCGCCGCCCGCCTCGCCTCGTCACGACACGTCACGTCACGACGCGCCACGTGTTGCGGGAATAAGATGAGCCGATGCCTTTATTTTGGCAGTCGGAAACGGAGAGTCAACGGACACGCCAATAATATGAGACGTCATATTGATTGTTGTCTATTGTGTCACATTTATTTTGGTGATAGCCGCGCGCAGTAAAACGCCGCATTGATCACGTGGTAACCGCGCGCAGTAAAACGGCGTATTGATTACGTGGTAACGGCTGTAGTAAACGCCAATTTAATTTGTGAGCTGACCGTTCTCCTACCCGGCCGTGCCTATATATTGAGGGCGCAGGGCGGACACAAAAACACACACCTCATAGGCTCTGCGCCCCCTGTCATTCCACTCTCTGTTGCTGACTCCGGTGATCCTATCCCGTCTACTGCGTACACGGCCGACGGGAGAGCAGGCCTCCGAAACCCCGCCTCTCCAGATCCTGCACGGGAGAGGGGCGATTAGGTTTTTGGGGAGCGTCTCCTACGCGACCGCTCGCTGCCGTACGTCTACTTCGACTACTACCGCATCGTCCTCGTCGTCAACATGGCCACCGAAGCCGAACGAGATGCTGCTGCCGCCACTGCTTCCACCGAGGCCGCCACTGCTGCTGCTGCTGCAACCGCCGCCGCGGCTGCCATCTCTGCTATGGTTACTGCCAATTGGCCGACCGCAGGGTATAACACGTTTATCCCTGTCCTTATTATTTCCATGTGTGCAATACTAGTAGTTTGCGTAGATTTATCTATTATAAATCTAGTATGCACGAACATGGTTAAATATGAGTATGTTTACGTTATGTTCATGATTTATATTTGGCTTAATTTAATCTGTAAATTTCCTAAACTCTTAACAGAGCTAGCTAGCTTTCCATCTTTATTCGATTGACTAGATCAGGGGATTGGATCGAGACCTAGGAGCGACTTCACGGGCATGGGGTGCTCCGCTGCCGTCCCCTGGATTCGCTCGCCGCCGCCTGGAATCACCTCTCCACCGTGTCAGTCGCTCTCTCTCCCGGTTGGAGCCCCGTTGGCCGATGGCAGCTAGGTGACTTCCTTCCTATAATCCCCGCATTCTCTACTCAGGTTCTCATGTGTTTTAGTGTTTCCTGCTGCCTACCGTGGGGATATGATGTTGCTTACGCTTGTTTGCTGCGTTCGGAGCTCGTTTGCTGATTATAAACTTTGATTATTGTACTTCCTCCATCTCAAATTAAGTGTCTCAAAGTTTGAGAAAAGTGGATGTATCTAACTATATTATGTCTAGATACATCCACTTTTGTCAAACTTTGAGACAATTAATTTGAGACGGAGGGAGTAGTTGTGAAGAAGGTGTCATGCATAGTCATTATCTCGTCGCCGGCAGATACAATTGTGGGTTGTTAATGAGATCAATTTTGGTCTGTAGCGTATGAAGGAATAGTAACAAAGATATTTCTTTCAAATCTCCAAAAAAAGTTATGCGTTGACTATATATTGTAATTTTGATCTCAGTTGAATATATATATATGTATTGGTATTAAATTTTAAAGTAATAATTTTCTCTAAATTAAATTTAAAAAATATTACCCGCAAATAAAATCCAAAATAAAAAAATTCAGCTCAACTTACAGTTTGGAATAATTATTATCCATAAAACAAATCCATGAATAATAATTTTCCATACGAAAACCTTTTCCTGAAAAAGTTATAAGAAATTGTTGCAGTACCATTATGCCA
The DNA here is from genome assembly GCA_028641055.1 of Alopecurus myosuroides. Lineage (NCBI taxonomy): Eukaryota > Viridiplantae > Streptophyta > Magnoliopsida > Poales > Poaceae > Alopecurus > Alopecurus myosuroides. The sequence goes on along the minus strand of CM054060.1, from coordinate 837,532 downwards.
TTGTGCATTTTATCCCCTCGAGTGGTGAGGTTCATATGACCAAAAAGGAAAAAAAAAAACTCTAGCTAACCCATGCTCCTACCAACTGTCGCGGACGCTTTGGCCGCCAGGTGAACTGTCCTGCTCCTCTTGCCACCGTGTGGTTGCTAAGCACCACCACCCCCAACTTAATCTAAGCCTCCCCACGACGTTGTGTTTACCTCTGCATTTACCTCGATGTTGTTCGTCTTCTTTCGATGACATGACCTACATTCATCACCTACATGTCGGACATCGTCCCTCCGACACCTCGCCTCTTGATTTCCATCTCGCACTAGACGCTCTCCCCCGGGATCTAGCGGCCACACGCTGCCCGGTTGAGCTCGGGACACATTGCAGCTAATCTTAGCCCCGGGAATGCGGCCTGGACATCGTCATGGTTGTGCTGGCCAGGTTCTCTAGCGGGCCATGCTTCTAGAAAGTCGTGCTTCCGATTGCCCAAATATACTCGTGTATGTGTGTTTTTTCTCTAACCCGTAGCAACGCACGGGCATTTTTGCTAGTGCCCGTCATTATTATTAATGAAAAGAGCTTTTTTCATTCGAAAAAATATGGATGCATATGCGTACGTTCCATGGATTGAACAAGAGCGTACATACACACAGCGTGCTGCCGGGGCATCGTTCCCTTTTTTCTACGATCCTTTCTCTGACCTGCCCTTCTCAACAAGACTAAGCACACAATTTTTCTGCCTAACAGTGACGAGCCATGACCGTGAGCAGTAGACCACACCACGAGCCCAGCATCTTGGGTCACCATAGCTAGCCAGTCAGGCACGCTTTTGGAACTATTCAGATACTCCAATGTTTCCTTTTTTCTTTCTCCAACAACTGTATCTTCTTCTGTCTTTCTAACAGTGACTGTATTTTTGGAACTAGTAATAGAATTTTCTTTCGTGGGAATTTTCTAACTGCGACTGGTGTTTTGTTAAACTGAGACTTGTTGACGACGTGCACTCCAAAGCACACAAGCTCAAATCCAAGTCAGTCAGTGGCGCCTTTTGGGACTAATCGGGGGACTAGCCCATCTCCAGAAACCATCACATCTTTTCCTGCCTAACAGGGAACAGCCGTGACCACAAGTCGTGCGCCCAGCTTTGGAATCTTGGACCAGTACAGTTCGCCAGTCAGCGACGCTTTAGGACTAGTTAGACACAACAATCCATCTCCGAAATCCCAATACAATCTTGTCTACTCCCAGTCTAGGCCTACTCGGCTTCTCCCCTGCATCTTCTCCATCGGCTTCGTGTCATCAGGTGTGACCGTGTGACATTGTTTCTACTCCGCTATCATCAGCATCAGGTGCTACGCTCAGCTCAAGTTACTTGCTGGCTTCCTCCGTGAGTCCGTGTTCTAACTGATTTCTGTTTAATTACAGTTTCCATTGAAGTACCATGGATCCTGCCGTTCTTTTCTTCCTCGTGCTTGTGGCTGCAGCACCCTTGCGGCACTTGGCGGCGCAGACCTTGGACGGTTATCCCATGGCCAAACCCTCGACAATTTGGATCAACATCAAAGGCCGCGAGGGCCGCAGCATCGGTAACCGTCTTCGACTCTTGGGACTTTTGATTAATGTGTCACACGCAATAGCAAAACAACGATGAAGTTAAACAAGATCGAACCAACGGGGACACGAGATTTTAACGTGGAAAACCCTTCCAACAAGGAAGAGAAAAAACCACGGGCGCCAGCCAGCAATACTTCACTATTTTCGGTGAGGTTACAATCGCGCCGGGATTTACAATGTGTGGCTTATCCCGTGCGGCGGCTTACAAGAGGTATATAAAGGCGGTCCTGACCTAACTAGGTCGGTAACACGTAATCCAACTCCGACTCGGTAACAACTCGTACCGTACCTAAGCCTCCAGCGACGGGCCTCCGCGTAGCGGAGGCCGAATTTTCCTTTATCTTCATATGAATTTGGATCACCATAAAAATAACACTCCACCTTGAGACAAATTCCCTCTTGTAGTATAAATGAGAACCTTCACCTGAAACACACAAAAAAAACACCTTCGGCGCCAAATAGCCTCTTGGGCTAAGCAGTGATACCAACTAAGCTTGAGCAAAACTCAAACTTAGCAATAAGAACTGGCTTTGTCATCATATCAGCAGGATTATCATTAGTACTAATCTTGCATACCTTCAGCTTACCTTGTGCAACAACATCACGCACATAATGGTACTTGACATCAATGTGCTTTGTTCTCTCATAGAACATCTGATCCTTAGTAAGGTAAATAGCACTCTGACTGTCACAAAATAGGTTAATGCAAGTATCATCTCCACAAAGCTCAGCAAACAGACCTTTCAACCATACTGACTCTCTGCATGCTTCAGCAATAGCCATATACTCAGACTCAGTAGTAGACTGTGCAACAACACCCTGCAAGGTAGCCTTCCAGCTAACGGCACATCCACTAATTGTAAACACATAACCTGTGAGGGATCTCCTCTTATCCAAATCGGCAGCATAATCTGAATCCATATAGCCTGCGAGTCCCTCACCAGTCTTGCCAAACTTCAAGCAAGCTTTGGATGTGCCACGAAGGTACCTGAAAATCCACTGAACAGCTTTCCAATGTTCTTTACCAGGATTAGCCATGTATCGACTGACCAAACTCATAGCATAAGACAAATCAGGTCGGGAACACACCATGGCATACATTAAGGAACCAACAGCACTAGCATAGGGAACTCGTGACATATACTCAATATCTTTGTCAGTAGTAGGACATTGCAATGCTGACAACTTGAAGTGCGAAGCAATTGGAGTACTAACAGACTTTGCATAATGCATATTAAAACGATGAAGAACTTTCTTAATGTAATTCTCCTGACTAAGAAATAGCAATCTAGATTTTCTGTCTCTTGAAATTTCCATACCTAGAATTTTCTTAGCAGGACCAAGATCCTTCATTTCAAACTCACTACTCAATTGTTTCTTCAATGTAGTGATTTCTTTCATGCTCTTGGCAGCAATTAACATATCATCAACATATAGCAGCAAGTATATAGGTGATTCATCAACAAATTTAATGTACACACAGCTATCATATTCAGACCTCTTAAAACCATGTCACATCATAAAAGAATCAAACCTTTTATACCATTGTCGAGGAGACTGTTTCAAACCGTAAAGGGACTTCTTTAGGTTGCACACGAAATCCTCTTTACCAGGCACTATGAACCCATCAGGTTGGTCCATGTATATCTTCTCTTCTAGTTCTCCATGCAAAAACGCAGTCTTCACATCTAACTGCTCAAGCTCAAGATCATGCATAGCAACAATACTAAAGAAAGTACGGATAGAACTATGCTTGACAACAGGTGAGAACACATCATTATAATCCACTCCTGGAATCTGGCTGAAACCTTTTGCTACTAACCTTGCCTTAAACCTTGGAGGCTCTCTTGGAGATAAACCCTCCTTTCTCTTGAAGATCCACTTACAGCGTACGGTCTTCTTTTGTTTAGGCAAGCGCACAATATCCAGCGTACGGTCTCAACCGAAGCAATAGCTTCATTATATGTAGCAGGTTCAGCATCATTCTCCATCTGTTCTGCACAACTTAGAGCAAAATAAACAACATCACATTCCTCAATTAAACGAGTACGAGACCCTTTATTCCTCTTCTCTCTGCGCTCTGCAATAGACAAATTTTCTTGCTGCACAATAGGAGGTGAGGGTGGCACAATATCCTCCCCATCAATTTCAGTTTCCTCCTCATCCAGGTGATCTAGCTCCACCTGCACACGAACTCGTGGTTCGTCCTCATCAGAAGAATCTGGCACAACATCAGTCGACAAACTGTCCTCATACATAACAGATTCATTAAACACAACACTTCTACTAAAGAAAGTTTTTTTGGTTTCCGGGTTCCACAACTTATATCCTTTTACTCCAGAACCATAACCAAGAAATAAGCACTTAACAGCTCTAGGCTCTAACTTTCCATTATCAACATGAGCATAGGCAGTGCAACCAAAAACTTTCAGTTGTGAATAATCAGCTGACTCACCAGACCATACCTCAATAGGAGTTTTCTTTTAAAGAGGGATGGATGGTGACCTGTTAATCAAGTAGCAGGCAGTGTTGGCAGCCTCAGCCCAAAAACGCCTATTCATGCGGGCGTTAGACAACATGCAGCGAGCTTTGGAGATGATCGTCCTGTTCATCCGCTCAGCTACACCATTCTGCTGAGGTGTGTATGGGATGGTGTGATGCCTGACAATGCCTTCCTGCACACAATAATCATCGAAAGCATGCGAACAAAATTCGCCACCATTGTCAGTACGAAGCAACTTCACCTTTCTTCCAGTTTGCTTTTCAATCATTACTTTCCACTCCTTAAAAGCAGCAAAAGTATCATCCTTAGTTTTCAGGAAATAAGGCCAAACTCTTCTAGAGTAATCATCAATGATAGTAAGCATATAACGAGCACCACCATAAGAGGGCTTACGTGAAGGCCCCCACAAATCAGCATGTACATAATCCAATGTACCTTTAGTGGTATGAACGGAAGCATTGAACTTAACTCTCTTATGCTTACCAAATACGCAGTGTTCACAGAACGGCAACTTACTCATATTGCAGTTCTTCAGAAGTTCTCTCTTCACCAATTCTGTCATACCATGTTCACTCATGTGTCCAAGTCGCTTATGCCAGAGGTTAGTTGTACTTGGATCATCATTTGTAATAACAGCAGCAGTACCAGACAATGTGCTACCTCTAAGGATATATAACTTGGCAGAATTCATATCACCAATCATAACAATGAGAGAACCTTTTGATACCTTCAGGCGTTTATCCCCTCCGGCGTACTTGTACCCGTCACAGTCAAGGGTACTCAGCGAGATCAAATTTCTCGCCATGGATGGTATGTGTTTCACTCCCGTCAATGTACGTGTCATCCCACCATGGGTCTTGATCTGAACAGATCCAACGCCAACAATATGACATTTGTTGTCGTTCCCCACACGCACAAAATCTCCAGTCTGCACAACCTCATAAGAACTGAACCAATCTTTGTTACAGCAAATATGAAACGAACAAGAAGTATCAAGAATCCACTCATCATCACGGGTAACACATGCAGCAAAAACAGCTAGGCATTCACCATCCGAACTATTATCACCAGCAACAACAGCAGCCTTACCAGTACCATTACCATTACCGTCAGATTTATTTTTCGGTTGGTATGTGCCGTTCCTTTTCTCCTTGTTCTGCACCTTCCAGCAATCCTCAATGGTGTGATTGGTCTTCTTACAATACCTGCAGAACTTGTCACGTCCTTTGGACTTAGAACGGTCCCTACTCTTATCTCTGTTGTTGTTGTAGTTGTTATCTCGCTGCTCAGGTCTGCCTCGAACCTGCAATGCATCGCCTTTGGAGGACGATGGGTTAGACTGCACCATAACTTTCATCTTTTCCCTGGTCTGCAGGGCCTCACAGACTTCCGCGAGGGTTAGTTCATCGCGGCTTAACAGTATGGTATCACGCAGGTTTATAAAAGAGCTAGGCAGCGAACATAACAGCAGAAGAGCTAAGTCTTCATCATCATATTTTACCTCCATCGACACTAGGTCGGACACGATCTCCTTGAAGATCGACAAGTGGCTCATTACAGAACCACCATCTTGCATCTTGAGCGAGAACAACTTCATCTTAACATGCATCTTGCTGGTTAGATCCTTTGACATGCAGATCGATTCCAGCTTGAGCCACAATGCTGCTGCGGATTTCTCCTGCAGCACTTCTTGCAAGATATCATTAGATAGATGAAGTTGAATCAACGACAAAGCCTTACGATCTTTGCGTTTCTCATCGGCAGTCCAATCCTTGGCTTCCTTATTCCCGAACTCATCTAGCGCCTCGTCAAGATCCGATGATTGCGATTGAATCGCACGCATCTTTACCTGCCACAGAGAAAACCTCGTCTTGTAGTCCAGCAACGGTAGATCAAACTTCATCGATGCCATCGTGAATCCCTAATCTGAAACAGGGCTCTGATACCACTTGTCACACGCAATAGCAAAACAACGATGAAGTTAAACAAGATCGAACCAACGGGGACACGAGATTTTAACGTGGAAAAACCTTCCAACAAGGAAGAGAAAAAACCACGGGCGCCAGCCAGCAATACTTCACTATTTTCGGTGAGGTTACAATCGCGCCGGGATTTACAATGTGTGGCTTATCCCGTGCGGCGGCTTACAAGAGGTATATAAAGGCGGTCCTGACCTAACTAGGTCGGTAACACGTAATCCAACTCTGACTCGGTAACAACTCGTACCGTACCTAAGCCTCCGGCGACGGGCCTCCGCGTAGCGGAGGCCGAACTTTCCTTTATCTTCATATGAATTTGGATCACCATAAAATAACATAATGCAGGGTTCTACTGTGTCTCCTCTATATCCCCGTGCAATGGGTTCCTCTTTGCAGTATCCATTAAAATTGCGAAACTCAGCACTCAGCAGATTATGTGGTCTGCCAACCCGGATCATCCTGTTAGGGAGAATGCCACCCTTCAGTTCACTGCCGACGGAAACTTAGTGCTCCGCGATGCTGATAAAGGAACAGCGGGGGCCGGTCTGTAGCTGGCATGCTGATCACGGAGATAGGCAACCTGGTATTGTTTGATCAAAGAAACACAACTGTGTGGGAGTCATTTAAACATCCTACTGACACATGGGTCCTTGGGCAGTCACTTGTGCAAGTTATGAGGCTCACAACAAGTACTTCTTCAACAAGTACAACGGAGGTTCAGTTTTACATCACAGTACGCCCCGATGGATTCTATGCCCCGATGGATTCTATGCTTTTGTTGAATCCACGCCACCACAGTGCTATTATACACTAGTGGAAAACAGGGCATTAGCCCCGGTTGGTAAGGGCCTAATGCCCCGGCTGCCCAACCGGGTTCCTCAAACCCGGGATAAAGGCCCCCTTATGGCCCGGTTGGGCTACCAACCGGGATAAAAGGCGCGCCCCACGTGGGCTCTGCACCGCGAGCAGGCCGGCCCCCTTTTACCCCGGTTGGTAACACCGACCGGGGAAAAAGGTTTTTTTTTAATAGTTGTTTTCGTGTCCTTTGAGCTAGATTAGAAATTATATATATTCTTATCTGTTTTCCTGTTCTCTGCACTAAACATTTATATTAAGGAAGATGAAAAATTATCGCACAAAAACACAGATAAAAACGAACAATAACATAAATATATAGTCTGCTACGAATACAAATATTGTTTGACACAATGACATAATTAAACATAGTTCGACATAGCTAGACATAGTACGAAAATATAGAGCGACATAAGTACATAAACATAGATCAGCATAAACATATATACTACACATCGGTGTCGGAGGCAGCATTGCCCTTGCCCTCGGCGTCGGAGCCAGCCTTGCTCGGGCTAGACTCTCCGGAGTCAGACTCGGAGTCGGAGCTGCTCTCAGACGAGCTATCCTGGCAGCAAAGGGGGCGGACTAAGGCGCCGTCGAAAATCTTCACCTCCAGCACATGGGCCTCCTCGTCCTTGTAGTACCTGAATGTGAGCATGTTGCCCACATTTAGCTTGTGCATGCGCGAGAACTGCCCCCACCCATAGCGCAGGTAGACGTCATCGCCACGTCGCTGCAGGACAACGCGCACGGGCCCGTTGTCACAACCCTCCAACCGGAGGGTGAAACTATAGGGCCCGCCCCTGCGCCCGAGGAGGATCGCCGATATCTTCTCAATGAGACGGAGGTTGTTCTCCTCTGGCTGGAGCACGTGGACGTAGAACTCCGGTAGCCGGAGACCGTCCTCCTTAATGACAATGGCTCCCGTGCTCCGCGTCCGCGTCCACGTCCACGTCCGTGAGTAGGAGGCGTCGCTTCCTCCTCCTTAATGACAATGGCGCCACCACCACGTGCATTCGATGCACGCGATCCATTTGTACGCGATCCACGTGGACGTCCAGGTCGACACCCACCACGTACTAGGGTTTCTTCGACGGTGACGACGTCGCGCCCACCGCCGGTTACACGCGAACCATGGGGACGTCTTGCCATGGCTAAAAAATAGCAAATAGCATCAATTTCATCAGTTCGCAACAATTGCATATAATCTAATAAAAAATATAGCTAATAGCATCCATTTCATCAAAATTGCTTATAGATAACAGCTAATGCTACTAATATCTAAACAAGTCCGAAAAAAGAGTAACTATATGTTCCAGATCCTTATTTCAATTATAAATGCAACATTGATGAAATATTTAAACGTACGATAATACACACCAAGAGTTACATAGCTCGGGTTCATTTTATTTAACCCTAATACATCACGATGTAATAATATCATCACTTATACATATTCATTAAAACATCTCTCAAACTAATTAACTCCGACCGGGTCCTAAGCCGCGAGGTGCTGAGTCGCGGGTGCTACGGGCTCATAGGTAAGGAACCCTCACAGGGTCATAGCTCACGTGGTAAGGAACCCTCTGAATAATCGACCAACTGCTGCTATACTCCCTATCGAGCAAGTACATGTAGCGACGGACGTGCTCGTCCTCCTCCCTGATATGTTGTTGTACCATCTCCTCAGGGGCCGGCTCTCTCCGCACCGAGCGTGGCCCACGTGATGGCCACCAAAGAATATCCGGGTCACCCGGATTTCTCACCAAGCCGCGTGCCCCGGTACGAAGGGACTCCCAGTGCCAGCCCGGCGGGGCCCAGTCCCGGACATCGCCCGACGGGTCCAACAGAGACATCGTCGCCAAGGAAAATAAACTAAAAACACATGCATGATATATGGACTAAGTAAAAATTCACTAAGTAAAAAATCCACGAATTATAAACAGTCACTAAGTAAATTTCTAAACTAAAAATCCTATATTATAAAATTCATCTAATGGTACTAAGAAAAACTTAATTCACTTGTAAACTAAACTTTCACTAAGAAAAAATAGCTAAGTCCAAAACCTAAATTTTTTCTAAGTCTCCAAAACCTAATTTTTTTCTAAGTGTGTTCAAGACCTAAATACCTGATACCTAATACTAATCTAACACTAAATACTAAATCTAACACTAATCAAACACTAATACTAAATCTAACACTAATACTAAATCTAACACTAATTAATCTAACACTAACGTGCATGCAGTGAGGAGGATGAGGGCGCGGAGGCGATCTCACCTGAGGAGTACGACACGGCGGCGAGGAGGAGGGCGGCACGGGCGAGGAGGAGGGCGGCGCGGGGACGGGCGCGCAGCGTAAGGGCGCGAGGACGGGCGGCGGCGAGGATCACCGGCGTCGAAATCGGGCAGCCTCACGGCGTCGCTCTCGATTTCGGCGCCGGGACTTAGCGAAAAAAAACGAAACTGGTCTGTGTTGCCCCGGGCCGTTCCTTCGCCCGGGGTTATATAGGCGGGAGCCTTGTGCCCCGGTTGGTAACACGAACTGGGGCAAAAGGTCATCTTTTGCCCCGGTTCGTGTTACCAACCGGGGCAAAAGGGGGGAGGTGGGCCTTCGCTTGCCCGCCCATTTCCCTCCCTTTGCCCCGGTTTCTTTTGCCACTACTAGGAAAAAGCTTATCCGTGACGCACCAATAGTCTTATCCGTGACGCACCAGGGCGCGTCACGGCTATCACGCCGCGCCTATTGGTTTAGTCGTGACGCACTGTCGCGGTGCGCAGCGGCTATCTCTAGGCACGTCACGCCTAACTGAGGAGGTGCGCCACGGCTAGGAATATTGGTGCGTCACGGCTAAGTAATGCCTCCACGGCTAAGTTACTGGGTGCGCCACGGGTATGAACTTTCGCGCGTCACGCCTATCCTCCATGGTGCGTCACAGGTATCCTTTTTGGTGCGTCACGGCTATACTGTGCTGTATTTTTTTGAAATACGCAGTACCGTATTTATACAGGTATATACACAGCTCAAATACAGAAGAATATCAGTAAACAAAATGTATCAAAACAGTTCTCTGACGAACAAATGATATATCATATACTGCTTAGAATTCCGAATAGCTACATCAAACAGGTTATTATGAATACAACAAAGTGTTTATCAGAGTCAAATAGATACAAGTGACCTACATCATACGGTTAATCATCGGGACCGATTACATCGATCGATGATGCTTCATCATCCGGACAAGTGACCTATCTAGTCACCGAAAACCTAATCATCTAACTAGGAACCATAGCATGACGAGCGAGGCGACGGCGACAAGAGCGGCTGCGATGGTCTTCATCCACTTGTTGTTGTTCTTCTTCTTCTTTTGTTCCTCCTCGAGATGGATGAACCACCTAGCTTCCGCCGCCACTCTTGTGTTGTAGGATTTGTAGGCATTCCCTTTGAACTTGTTCACCTGCTCGAAGCAGTCTTCCCAGTGATCGTAGACTCCTGGAACCCTGCCTCTAAACACCACGTAGCACCTCGGCATCTGTAATGACAAGAAAGAAAAACAAAAACAATAGTTTTAAACATGTCTGCAATAGTAGTAAGTGGAGAAATATGACATAAATAAGATGAAAGTTAGACACAAAGGAACAAGATGATCATCTTTTAATCATCGGCATATTTATTCAAAAGATCAAACGAACATCACAAAGTAAAACTGCAATAATAAAAAGCAAGATAATCAAGCCATGTACGATTCATAACCGTAACGATGTGTGCCTCATATTTAGGGTGGACACACACAAGCGGCCGTAGGTGGTGCCGCTGCGCCAAGTGGGATGCACAAGATCCTAACTTTGTGAAAATCACAAGGCGCAACGGACCACCCACTGGTAGAAAATAGGCCTACAGTCCCGGTTCGCCAGGACCATTAATCCCGTCCGGGCAACCGGGACTAGCTATGCGCGACTAAATGCCCCCCCCCTATAGTCCCGCCACTTACGGACCGGGACTAAAAGCCCGTCCACGTGGGCGCTAGGGGTCCGTTGCGGCGGAGGACCTTTAGTCCCGGTTCTTGTGGTTAACCGGGACTGAAAACCTGCGCAGGTTTAGGGTTTTAGGCCCCCTAAACCTGTTTCCTTTTTAATTTGTTTTGTTTTAATTTCAGTACACATATACATGCATATATATATATATATGAAATATCAAACAAGGAGAATTCAATAGGAATATATAATATATATTCAATATCGGGTGACCATATATACAACCTCGAACAAGTTTCCATATTACACAATTAAGATGGACGAGCATACACAAATTCGCACAAGTTTCAAAGTACTTAGGGCTTATACATGCGTATAAAAGTCATCGTCGGTGGACGCATGGAACTCTCCTTTCTTCTGGATGACATGCCTAAGGAAAAATCCTGCTATTTCCTCTTGAATTGGTCGGAAGCGAGCTTCTGGAGTAAGCGCCCTCCGCAAGTTATTGAGACCCTTCCGCGTTTCCTCGTCCTTCTTCCTCTCAGATATTTCTTTCCGTATGTTCTCACAGACATAGTATCCACATAGACCGGTCCCCGGTGGCTGCTTATCCACACCTTTGACTACATTTTTAAATCGTAGCGCATCTTTGAATTCACCGACATGTTGAAGTGAGATCCGTCTCCAAACTCTACAATGCAAATAAAATTAAATGAACAAGGGAGTTATTAGCTTAGAAAATGAACAAAAGAGACCGATCGATATAGAGCGCAAATGATTGAAAAATAATTACTTTTGCATCATTTTTCTCATGTCGACCCAAAGATCTGTATTTGAATTCATAGAGTCAATGATGAAAACTATGGACTTGTGAAGATCAATTTTTAGCAGAATCCAGTGGTACCTGCGGACACATTAGATGCAGAGTCATGCATAATTTATCGATTGGACATACCATGCATGGAGTAAACAAAAGAGAATGGGAACATGAGAGAAACACTCACCCAAAATGGTAAGGAAATAGAATATATCTTTTGGATTCATGCTTTTTAAAAAAAATTTACAAGTCTTTCTCCACGTCTATGGGGTGACGTTCTAACATAGTTCCATTAATGATTTGTGGGTCAATGAACCCAACATCATGGATGAGTCTTACTTTGCATTCCCAAATCTTCAATCTGCATAATAGCGTACGGAACAATATAGTTAGGACAATATATATATATATAGTGTAGGCAATGAAGAACGAGATGAGGTAGAAATAAATCACTTACAGAACGTAGCAACTCAGGATAGATTTGTCGAGCTCACGCATATTGAACAGCTGGAACAATTCACTCAACTCAACTGTTACAGAGTACTTTTTGGTGTGATGCTCCTCTGTATAATCCACATACACATATTCTTTGTCGATAAATGTTATGAAATCTTTGTACCAACGTAGCAGACTTTGCATTAGTGGTGGTAGATCCTTTTCCTTCGCAGGCTCGACGAGAGTCCCTTTCTTCACATATTTTAATGCTACATCAGCCATTGGCATATCATCCATGTCTAAAAAGGCACGAAGAGACATACCGGCCTCGGACGCTGTTTGCATGGCAGTAGCTACAGTCAATCCCATTGCTGTCACAGCATTTATGACCTCGGGGTCCTGTTCCGGAGCGGCTTTCACTATGAGGGGGGATATCGATTGTTTACTCTGCATCCCGAGCTGGGCAACTTGTTTCCCGCTTTGTATCATTTTTGCTTTTTTTTTCTCCTCCTCCAATATTCCTGCTTGCTTACGAAGTTCAATATCATAGTCTTTAGGCAAATTCTTCACGGATTGGGACACTGTCGATAAAAAATCCGTAGCCCAATAGTCTACAATCGGAGGGAATACTTCCTTGGGCTCAGGCTCCTTTAGCGCCTTCAGTTTGCCCTTTCATTTCTCAACGTCAGCCTTCACGACCAATTTGGTTTCAGCATCACTAAGTTCCCAAGGCCTTGGGGTGAGAGGCTTCAGTGATGGCTCCGGTACCCGTGTGGTCTTAGGTACATAAGGGTCCGGGTTAATAGACCAAGAGCGGGTTCCCTTGCTGGCCGCCTGCTTCTGTTTCTTCGCTGGAGGAGGAATGGGGGGCGACGTCTGCTTATCCTCCGGAGGAGGAATGGGGGGCGACGTCCGCTTATCCTCCGGAGGAGGAATGGGGGGCGACGACGTCTGCTTTTCCTCCGGAGGAGGAATAGTGGGAGACGTCTGCTTTTCCTCCGGAGGAGGAATCGTGGGCGACGGCTGCTTAACCGCCGGAGGAGGAAGATCGGGGGACGGCGTCGAATGGCGTGAAGGAGGCGTAGGTGAACCAGCACCACCACCACCACCACCACCAGCACCTGCACCATCGTAGGCGTAGGTAAAACCCTACTTTCCACGGCAATCTGCCTTTGCCTCGTATATGTCCTCCGTGTTCAGGATTTCCGAGGGCAACTGTCAGTTGGTCTCTCTCTCTGTTGAACGTGATCTTGCCCTGTTGAGCTTTGGTCATTGCGTCAACAAGTTCTTTTGTGGGAGCAAACTTTTTCTGCCGGTGAACACACTCCCCTGTCTCCGGGTCTAGCGATCCCCCATGCCCGTACCACCACATTTTGGCTCTTTCGTCCCATCCCTCTGTACCTAGACGGATTCCTCTTGCCCTTAGGCCGTCCTCCATTGCCAGCCACTTAGGCGCCGAAACGCGGTATCCTCCTGGCCCCATAACATGATGGTACTGTTTCTTTTCCGCATTAGCCTTATTTTTTGCCGACATTTCCTTGAAATGCTCCGATTTATGTTGCGTCACAAATTCTGTCCAATCATCTCTCAGTTTCTCATATTGTCCAGTGAAAATCAGAGTCTTGCCCTGGCTGACATATTCACGGAACAATTTTTTCTTGAAGTTCCGGAATGCTTCGGCCATCTTCTGAAGAGCGAACTATTTGACTATCCTCCTCCTCTGACGTCCACCCGGAACGTCCTGACCGAATTCATCTTTTTTGTTGTATTCCGGAGGTAGAATGAAATGTGCAATAAGCTTTCTAAACATAATCTTTTTCGTTCTCTTGTCGACATAACTGAAACCAATACGTGCTTTCTTTGGCTCCTTCCATTCCTGGACGGTGATCGGGACGATGTCTCTAACAATGACTCCGCATTGGTTGATAAACTTTGTGGTGTGCTGTAGGGGCTTGCCGATTTCACTGACTGATTCGATGGTATATATTTCGGAATCTTTCATCGCCTTGGATTTGCCACGCTTTGTCATACTAGATCCGACCGAGGGCTAAAATAAGAAAGAGAGTCGCGCGCGTTAGTCTTTGCAATTGGACCGAGGGCTAAAATAAGACCGAGGGCTAAAATATATACCTCGCCGGAGGTGGTTGTTCTTTGCAATTGGAGATCGTAGTTTGTCGACGGTTGACCTCCGTCATCAATGTCCATTCCTTCACCTCCTTGATCATCGACAATGTCTGTTCCTTCTTCACCTCCTTGATCATCGACAATGTCTGTTCCTCCTTCACCTTCTTGATCCTCAAGGTTCAGATAAGAAGAGATTACATCATCGACAATGTCTGTTCCTCCTCCGGCTATGATATCTAATATATAACCTTCAGCCACCTGTTCCGCCGTCAGGTCTCTATTGTCTGCCATATGTCACTCCTGCAGACATGCATGTAGTAAAAATTAATTAAGTATATAGGAGACTTAGCAAATATTGTCGTAGAAAGAGGGAAAACAGATTGGTAGGGTCGCTCAAATGACTTGGAGAACCCCATAGCTAGGTTGCATTTGCTTTTCTGGTCATTTTGGTATATTATACTTAATATTCTGAATTTATTGAATTAAAACTTACTTTCATTATTTTAATGAATTTAACTCAAATTCAAATATGGTCTCATTTTAAACTTTGTCAAACATGAATGATAATGATATAAACAGATAGCTTACATTTTTGTGAACATTTTGCATATTTTTCCATAATTTTTGGAATTATAAATTAAAAGTTATTTAATTTAGAAGATTTAATTATGTTCTGTAATTCCATATACAGTGGGCCCCACGTGTCATGATGACGTCATTAAAAAAAACTCGTCAACACGTGGCCAGGTGACGTCATGATGACGTCACCCCTGGCGTCACACGGTGGCCGGCGGTGGCAGTTCAGGCTCTCGGGTCTCCGGCGATTCCGACGATTCCGGCCACGGGGGAGGGAACGGAGATGGGGAGGAGGCCACTGTGGTGCTCGCCACGGGGGAGGGGACGGAGATGGGGACGAGGCCACGGACTGTTGTCTCGCCGGCGGCGAATCTGGCCGCGGTAGCGAGCGCGAGGGCGGCGCGTTCTCAGTTCGTGGTCGCCGTTCGAGGGCGGCGCGTTCGCGCGTGATTCGTGGTCTCCGTTCGATGGCGTTCGCGCGTTGGATCTAGGACGACGGCGACGGCCCGCGGGGAACCTACCGGAGAGACGGCGACGGGACGGGGGCGGAGCAGGGTGGAGGCGGTGGAGAGAAGGGCTCGACGACGGCGACGGCGACGGCGATGGAGACGGCGCGGTCCTCTGCGCGGGCGACGGCGACGGGGCAGAAAGACGAGCAGGCGCCGGCGCGAGGGAAGAAGAGGGTTTGTGACTTAGAAAATTTTGGGGCAGGAAGGCATCGCACATATATAGGTCCAGCCTTTAGTCCCGGTTCGTGACAGCAACCGGGACTAAAGGTCCCCTGGGGTACCCTCCGCGGGCCTTTAGTCCCGGTTGGTGTCACGAACCGGGACTAAAGGTGAAAATTTTCGCGGCGTTCTCGTTCCCGCGCAGAACGAGCCTTTAGTCCCGGTTCGTGACACCAACCGCGACTAAAGGTGGTTATTCGAATAGAAATAATAGATGCGTGCAACCTTAAAAATACAAATAATATATCAGAAAATTCAGAAAAATAAAACTAATTCTTTTTCCAATCTTAAAAATACAAATAATATATCAGAAAATTCAGAAAAATAGAACTAATTCTTTTTCCAATCTTAAAAATTCCCATAGATAAAAAAGGCAGTACATAATGGCAAGAGTGGATCTAAACCTAAACGGAGAGCATAGATGCATGCATGATCTGATATCTGCTGCTAGTCATACTCCTGCCTAGGCCTACGACATGAGAAAATTCAGAGCCCAGGACTGGGCCTGAGGGTAGCGCAGGCGGGGGTTATCGCCGGCCCTGATGTAGTCCATGACGCTCTGTAGAGTCCGGCCGGACCACCATAGCCGACGACCGGCCTCGTGAAAGTTCCCAGGAGGCAGGCCGTCCTCCTCATACCTGGCGAGCGCCCTCTCACGCCGATTGATGAAGAAGGCATCCCAAGTATGTTGGTTATCGGGATGCCAGCTGGGATCTCTCCGCTGCTCCGGCGTGAGCTCGTGGTAGTAATGGTTCGTGATGGCCGCCCGACGTGCCACACCTTGAGGAAGAGGAGGGACCGGCACTCCTCCGGCGCTCAGCATCCAGCCGGCGGGAACACTGTAGCCGGGCGGGCAGGGGTAGTTCGAGGCGGAAAGTGCCTCGGCCTGGTTGAATGTTAGAGTGGGTACGGTAGAAGCCATGAGAGAGTGGTGAGTTTATATGTGTTTATGCCAATGGTGTGGCAATGCACATATATATAGCGAGAAGAAAACATCCCTTTAGTCCCGGTTGGGGACACCAACCGGGACTAAATGGGTTAGGGTTTCGTTTGGACCAATCAGATAGAATCACACGGATCGTGTGTTTCTTTAAAGCGCTTGTGAGTCGTTGGATCCGGGGTGTGTTTCTTTTGAGCTGTTGTGAGCCGTTCGATCAGGGCTACGGTGTGTTTCTTTCGAGTTGTTGTGAGCCGTGGATGAGGTGGTTTCTTAACCGTTGGATCAAAACCCTAGCACAACACTTTGTGAGCCAGAGGACCCTATATATAGCCCACCTTCATACACCCGTCAGTTCATCGAGCAAATACAAAACATCCGGATTCGCCATCATACGTCCTACCGTGCATTTGGTATGCATATTGCACTGAGTAGCCACGGTAGGGCTGTATGATGGTGATACCGATTGTTTTGTTCTACACCCCCCCTTTAACACATCCATCCATGCTTGGGTCAGTGTTCACTTTGAGCTCGGGTAGTAATGTGCAACTATTTGCTTGGTTGTGTTAGGGTGGCGCGTGGCGCGGGAATTGTGACGCGTGGCGCGGGAGTTGCGACGCGTGGCGCGGTAGTTTGTGACGCGTGGCCAGGAGGGCGCGGTATAAACTGTCGCGCCTCGAGCGCGTCTTCTCCTCTCCACGCACCGTCGCGCTTCCACCATGCCTCCGAGGAGGAACAGCACCACCGGCTTCCGCGGCGTCCGAGCACGGCAGAACGGAATGTTCAGCGCAGATATCCGCTGGAGGGACGACCGCATCCCCCTCGGCACCTTTGCGACGGCGGCGGAGGCAGCCCGCGCCTGGGACGCGGCGGCCTGGCGCCTCAACCGCCCGCGGTCGCTGATGAACTTCAACGACTGCCACACCGTCTGGGAAGCGGAGGCCAGGGCGCCGAAGCCGCAGATCATCACTGCCGCCGACCACCTCCACCTCCGCCACCGCTCGTTTCAGGGCCTAGTCGACGCCAGGGAAGACCGCGTCGTCCGCGAGTATTACCGGAACAACCCGGGGGAGGAGAGCGCCGACGAGGAGCTCTGGCAGACCCGCGCGGGTCAGCGGGCGGAGCGCCGCCTCGAACGCCACCTCGCGTTAGATGCCGCTCGGGAGGCGAGGACGAGGGCGCTGCAGGAGCTTCGTCGGGCCGACCGCGCCGGCGAAGTCTGGGCCTCCGACGATCCGAGGTGGGGGCCTATCTCGGACATACCATCATGCACCTCCGACGACGACGAGGAGGTCACGGACGAGTTCGGCGACGATGATGACCCGGAGGAGGTCACCGACGAGTTCCCCGACGACGACGGCGAGGAGTAGCTAGTGTTCGTCTGTTTTCTCTTTTTAATAAAAGAATTTGCATTCCGGCGACACTGCGGCGCGCTAGCGCGTCTGTTTTCTGTTTTTAGTAAAAGTTTGGTACAATAAATTAATTAGAGATAATATAATTCAAAATGATCCATTAAACATGATCCATTCAACAAAGTTTGGTACAATAAATTATTACACATCAATTCTTCCCTTGTGTCCCCGCTTTCTTACGATTTGGACGTATCCATGGAGCATCCTCATCATTTAACTTAATGCTTGGGTCAGAGTTCACTTTGAAGGGCGGAATTTCACCAAACATATTATAATCTTCTGACATGTCTGTCTTGTCCTCCACTCCCACGATGTTTCTTTTCCCTGAAAGAACAATGTGACGCTTTGGATCATCGCATGATGCACTGATCGTTTTCTTATCTTTCCGTTTCCTCGGTTTGCTACTCATGTCCTTCAAATAGAAAACCTGAGCGACATCTTTGGCTAGGACGAATGGTTCGTCAAGGTAACCAAGATTGTCGAAATCCACCATTGTCATTCCGTATTGCTCGTCCACCTTTACCCCACCTCCTGTTAGCTTGAACCATTTGCACCGGAACAAAGGGACCTTAAAATAGGGTCCATAGTCAAGTTCCCATATCTCCTCTATGTAACCATAATATGTGACCTTTTGCCCAATCTCGGTTGCTGCATCAAAGCGGACACCACTGTTTTGGTTGGTGCTCTTTTTATCTTGGGAGATCGTGTAAAATGTATTCCCATTAATCTCGTACCCTTGGAAAGTCGTGATAGTCGAAGATGGTGTCTTGGCCAACATGTACAGCTGATCTTCAACATCATTGTCATTCATTAAATGTTTTCGCAACCAACTGCCGAAAGTCTCCATGTGGGCCTTTCTAATCCATGATTCAGGCTTCCCCGGGTTGTTCGAGCGTAAAATATTCTTGTGTTGCTCGAAGTACGGAGCCACCAAGCTCGAATTTTGCAGAACTGTGTAGTGTGCTTCAGTCATAGAATGACCGTCCATACATACATATCGTTGATTTCCTTCCGATCGTGCCTCTTCCACTTAGTCTCCCCTCGTGCCGCGATTGAGGAATACCAATCGGCTTAAGGTCAGGAACATAGTCAATACAGAACTCAATTACCTCCTCATTTCCATAGCCCTTTACGATGCTTCCTTCTGGCCTAGCATGATTACGAACATATTTCTTTAATACTCCCATAAACCTCTCGAAGGGGAACATATTGTGTAGAAATACAGGACCGAGAATGGAAATCTCTTCGACTAGGTGGACCAGGAGGTGCGTCATAATATCGAAGAAGGATGGTGGAAACAGCAACTCAAAACTGACAAGACATTGGACCACATCGTTCTGTAACCGTGGTAGATCTTCTGGACTGATTACCTTCTGAGAGATTGCATTGAGGAATGCACACAGCTTCACAATGGCTACTCGAACATTTTCCTGTAGGAGGCCCCTCAAAGCAATCGGAAGCAATTGCGTCATAATCACGTGGCAGTCGTGAGACTTCAGGTTTTGGAACTTTTTGTCCGCCATGTTTATTATTCCCTTTATATTCGACGAGAAGCCAGACGGGACCTTCATACTGCTCAGGCATTCAAAAAAAATGACCTTCTCTTCTTTCGTAAGAGCGTAGCTGGCACGACCTTGAAACCATTCCGGATGCCGGTCATCTGGGTCTTTCAAAAGTTGTTGATCCCGCCGTGCTTCCTTTGTATCCTTTGTCTTCCCATACACGCCCAAGAAGCTTAGCAGGTTCACGCAAACATTCTTCGTAACATGCATCACGTCGATTGCAGAGCGGACATCTAGGACTTTCCAATACTGTAGCTCCCAAAATATCGATTTCTTTTTCCACATGGGTACGTGCCCGTCAACTCCCTGCGGAACTGATTGTCCGCCAGGACCCTTTCCAAAGATGACATTCAAATCCTTGACCATATCAAATATCTCAGCTCCAGTACGTTCCGCAGGCTTCGGCCGGTGATCTGCCTTGCCGTTGAAATGCTTGCCTTTCTTTCTTACGTTATGATTTCGGGGAAGAAATCGACGATGACCCAGGTACACGTTCTTCCTACAGTTATCCAAAAATACACTTTCAGTCTCATGTAAGCAGTGCGTGCATGCTTTGTATCCCTTATTTGACTGTCCAGAAAGGTTACTGAGAGCAGGCCAATCGTTGATGGTTACAAAAAGCAACGCTCGTAGGTTAAATTCCTCTTCTTTGTGCTCATCCCACACAGGTACACCAGGTTTGCCCCACAATTGTAAAAGTTCATCAACTAATGGCCTTAGGTACACATCGATGTCGTTGCCGGGTTGCTTCGGACCTTGGATGAGCACTGGCATCATAATGAACTTCCGCTTCATGCACAACCAAGGAGGAAGGTTGTAGATGCATAGAGTCACGGGCCAGGTGCTATGGCTGGAGCTCTGCTCGCCAAAAGGATTCATGCCATCAGTACTTAGACCAAATCTTATGTTCCTTGCGTCAGCTGCAAAATCTTTGAACTCTCTGTCGATCTTTCTCCATTGCGTTCCATCAGCGGGGTGTCTCAACTCCCCGTCGGACTTACGGTCCTCTTTGTGCCATCGCAACAACTTGGCATGATCTTTGTTCCTGAACAGGCGTTTCAACCGAGGTATTATAGGAGCATACCACATCACCTTGGCGGGAACCCTCTTCCTGGGTTTCTCGCCCTCAACATCGTCACCAGGGTCATCGCCTCTGATCTTATAACGCAATGCAGTGCATACAGGGCATTCATTCAAATCCTCGTATGCACCGCGGTAGAGGACGCAGTCGTTAATGCATGCATGTATCTTCAGAATCTCTAAACCTAGAGGGCACACAACCTTCTTTGCTTCGTACGTACTGGTGGGCAACTCGTTATTCTTCGGAAACATATTCTTCAACATTTTCAGCAAATTTTCAAATGATGAGTCAGCTACACCTTCCCGTGCCTTCCATTTCAGCAAATCCAGTGTGCAGCCCAGCTTTTTCAGACTATTGTCGCATCCTGGGTACAGTGACTTCGTGTGATCCTCTAACATGCGATCCAAATTCTCCCTCTCCTTGTCAGTTTCGCAGCGTCTCCGTGCATCAGCAATGGTCCGACCAAGATCATCAGCGGGCTCATCATGTGCCTCTTCTTCACCTTCACCAAACCCTTCCCCACCTTCAGCATCATCCTCCATGAAAGTATCACCGAAAAGGTCATGATAGTTGAAATCGATATCATCCTCTTCTTCATCTTCTTCCATTCTAACCCCTCTTTCTCCATGCTTGGTCCAACAATTATAGCTTGGCATGAAACCGTGCCGAAGCAGGTGCATGTGAACGACTCTTGAGGAGGAGTGACCCTTCTCATTCTTACATTCAGCACATGGACACATAATAAAACCTCGCTGTTTGTTCGCATTTGCCACTACGAGGAAATCTTTCAAACCCGTAGTGAACTCACCGGAGAGTCGGTTACCGTACATCCATTGCCGATTCATCTGCATTATTATTATATAAAGTATATAATTAACCATCATGCATCTGTTAAACTAACTAACTAGCTGGAAATAATACAAATCATGAAAGGTTCAAGTTGCTAACCGCGATCACGG
This sequence comes from Alopecurus myosuroides, assembly GCA_028641055.1. Lineage (NCBI taxonomy): Eukaryota > Viridiplantae > Streptophyta > Magnoliopsida > Poales > Poaceae > Alopecurus > Alopecurus myosuroides. Next base: position 815,981 of record CM054060.1, on the reverse strand, counting down.
AGGTAAAATAAATGAAAACGCTCAAGTGTGTTTCATGCTATGGGGCATTTCATCGAACACCTTGTGTGCATAGTAGGAACCAAAAGCATACCCACCACCCCCTTGTGAATATTGTGAGCAAATGTGGCCAAGTGCAGCGAGGTGAGTCCTATATATAGGGATGGGCCTTTAGTCCCGGTTCACCTGGACAACCGCGGCTAAAGGCCGTGGGGCCGGCCCGAGGACCTATTAGTCCCCGTTGGTCTGGCCAACCGGGACTAAAGCCCCTCCCCTCCGCCAGCTGTGGGCCGAGCACGCTGGGCCCAGACTATTGGTCGCGGGTCTCGTCCCGAACCGTGACTAAAGACCCCTATGGTCGCGGGTCCATTATTTTGGGGACTAATGGGGGCGTACCGAAGGCCTATTTTCTACCAGTGACCTAGGCCATCTGAGTGTGAGCCAACTCTTTTAATCATCGGCATTTATTGAAGAGATCGAACGAACATCACAAGTAGGACCGCAATAATAAAATGCAAGAATGGACGATTCATAATTGAGCATCAGTTACAGAATGGACGATTCATAACCGTAACGATGTATGCCTCATATTTAGGGTGGACACATACAAGCGGCCGCAAGTGGTGCAGCTGCGCCAAGTGGGATGCACAAGATCCTAACTTTGTGAAAATCACAAGGCGCAGCTGACCACCTGGGCCATCTGAGTGTGAACCAACTCTTTTAATCATCGGCATTTACTTATTCAAAAGATCGAACGACCATCACAAGTAGGACCGCAATAATAAAATGCAAGATAATCAAGCATTGACATAATTGAGCATCAGTTACAGAATGGACGATTCATAACCGTAACGATGTGTGCCTCATATTTAGGGTGGACACATACAAGCGGCCGTAGGCGGTGCCGCTGCGCCAAGTGGGATGCACAAGATCCTAACTTTGTGAAAATCACAAGGCGCAACGGACCGCCTAGGCCATCTGAGTGTGAACCAACTCTTTTAATCATCGGCATTTACTTATTCAAAAGATCGAACGACCATCACAAGTAAGACCGCAATAATGAAAAGAAAGATAATTAAGCATTGACATAATAAAGCACCTGTTACACGATGGACGATTCATAACCCTAACGATTGAGTTCGACTAATTTCGGAAAACGTAGCAAGCCTTACAATAGTTCTCACTCCTTCTGACTCATCCTCCCAGGGATTACAACGGGACAGCCCTCCTGAGTGATGAAGGGCCTGTCGTCACAGGCAGTTTCTAGGTAGATATCTATGTCGCGGTTCAGCATGTTGAACCGGCAGTAAAATGTCCCACTCTTGTTCACCACTTCATGAACAATTTTCGTGGCAAAGCACTTCTGGATATCATATATCTCTTCTCTAACCTTGTCATCGCCGACCATCGACAAGCGGGAGGACCATTGTTGGACTTGACTAGGCAGGGTAAGGAACTGTTGATCCCGTACGTACACCCGCATATGATGGAGGACATAGTAGGTGTCTCGGTTACTGCCTGCCGGCTGCTTGACGCACGCGAAATTAGTCGTGTGGGTGAACACCCGAGCGCCCTGAACGACCTTCTCCCTAGTGATTATGCCCCCCCTTGCATGGTAGCCGGTGAGAGCATTATCCAAAACTTTCTTCACCGTGGAGTAGTCTTTCTTCACCGCACTCCCTGAGTCGAGATACGTCGCATGCGAATGACTGATACAAATGCAGATGAGTGTGCATTGTGTATATCTGCGCGGAACAATCCAAACAAAGTGTTGGAAAGGAGCGATGAAAATCTAAAGAAAATCCCTTTCGATTCGGCTAAGAATATTGACTTACCCGGTAAAGTAAGGCATGAGGATGTAATCCTTGGTCTGGTTCGCCAGCATGAAGTCCCAGAGATATGTCGACGCGACTGCCTGGTTCCCAACGGAGCACAACACGTCGTGGCGCATGTAGAAGGGGTCCACTATCGCGATGCCCGGTGTACTATCCCTGCTGACTTGCACCGCCAGACTGAGCGAGTATAGGCGGACCATGGAGTAGTGCAGCGGATTGCTATGGAACATATCAAAGATGTCCGAAAACCGCAGTACTATCCTATCCGCGCCGGTTGATTCGACGAAACCCAAGTCCTTTGGCACCATGGCAACAAAAACCGGGTATGATGGATCCTTGGTTTCAACAAGGCGCGTTTCAAGAAAAAGAATGCTGACCAATCACATGCATCTTCGTATGCTTAGATGTAGGTGGGCCGTCCTGAACATGGAGCGGCATCTTAGCAGGCTGGCTCGCGGACTTTGCGGCCTTGGATCTAGGTCCTCTTTTCCGCGGCTTCGGCGCTTTCGGAATGATCTCCTTCTCAATCTCCTCATTAGCCGCCTTACGGATTGTGCTAGGGCTGAAAATAACTCCACCCTTCGCACTTTTCTCAGTCTCGGTGCAGGGGCCGACATCTGGAGGCGTGTCTTCCTGAGAACGAAGAGACGCTTGCAATTGGATTTATCCGCAGGAGGAGCCTCACCACGAGCCTCCGTGCTATGGTAGGGTTCTTCTGGAGGAGGAGCAACGTAATCTCCGCCATCAAAGTCATCAGCGATGAAATCCATGGCATCAAGATCAACGTCATTCTCCTAGTCTTGTGCCATCTCCATGTCACGGGTAGGCGACGGCGCGGCGACGGTCTTGCCATGGCTCCGCTCCGGAGCTTCTAGAGGGGTTGTCTTCGAGGTGGTGCCTCGCGCCGGTAGTTCTAGAGGCGATGTCTGCGGGGTGGCGCCCCTCTTCCCCAGGCGAATCTGGCTCTTCGGCCATTCCATGTTCCAAGGTATGCACTGGAGCAGCGTCAGGGTATCGGGGTCATCTTCTTCTTGGTAGGGTTGAATGGGAGGCAACAAGTCGTCGTAGCCCGCCAGCACCCGAAGCAATCGAACTCTATATACGTCTTCGCGCATCGGCCTGTTGTGGAACCTGCGGGTTGACGGTTGAACGATCATACCCACAGCAACATCCTTCAACACGCCGTCCACTGTGTGTAAGAGAGTGCATGGAACGTCGTCGTTCTGCGGAAAACATGCATGGCGTCAGAGATGCCAGTCTAAGGCAAAGGAAGATCGACGCTCCAACGCTTAACTATTTACCTGGCTGGCGAGGGCGTCGAGCTCCTCTAGTGGCGAGGGGCCAACGACGGCGGCGGGCGTGCTACTGTTGACTGGCGAGGGAGAACCGGCGGCGGGCGTGCAACCGATGTCCAGGCGGCGGTTGTTCGTTGGTGCACGCTCTTCATTCGGCGGAGGGCCGCCCACTGTGGGCGTGCAACGGATGGTCAGGCGGGTAGAGGCGGGCGGAGTCACTATCGGCGCCGTGGTGTAGGCGGGCGGAGTCACAAGTGGGTCCGCCATCGTGGCGTTGGCCGGCGAGACTCTGGACAAGTCTCTTGAGTTGCTGCCCTACACGCTAGGCACCGGGCACGGCCCCACTCGACCTCCTTCATTCCATCGAGTAACCACATCGTAGATGGTAGGCAAAACGCTGCCCATTTGTTCTGCCAAAGCTGTTTTGACAATATTAGGAATATCGGCAACTTTGGCCTTGAGGTCTGCAATCTCGCGATCGTGGGCTTCGTCACGTTGGATATCTTCGATGGTCCTCTTTCTATTCCTTCTCGCCTCCCTGGGCTCCTTGAAGTACTCTCTGAGCTTCGTCGTCGTCCCCAGGCCACAAACTCGGCCACCTGACGGCCTTTTGTGCTTTTCCTTCCCCTGCGTCACGTTCACCGCCCTATTTAAACTGTCGTCCCACGGGCCGTGCAGCCTCGGCATGGATGACGAGGTTCGACCACTTTCGATTTCTAAGTTCTGCACAATTAGCGTGAACCGTTTAGAATTCCACCAGTACACTATAATGCAATCGACTAGATCGTCGAGAGCAAACTAACTAGGGTGGTGTATTTACTTACCAAGTTGTCATACAACGTCTTCACCTTCTCATCATCGGTAGTATACTCATTAGCTACCGGGTCATGTGTAAACCGGGCCCTGATGAAGTTTTTTGTCCGCGGCGAGTACTTTGCGAGAGGGTCAGGGATGCCCTGTTCTGCACGTTTGGCGTCCTCCTTCTCCCAATTGGGAATCGCCGCTCTGTAACCGCCGCATCCCAGTTTGTGGGAACCAATGTTCAACTTCCGCATCCTCTACCCCCAATCAGCGTTAGCCTTGGCGACTTCGCCCTGGCAAAGTACCTTGAAGTCCCGGAGTTCAGCTTCGGTGATTCTCGGCTCACTCGCTAAAACATCCTGCAAGCTATTTTCGGGGTCCAAGACCTTAACCTTCACCCGGTGTTTCCAGTTGGCCAAGGCGGTGTTCATCTTACCAATGGCGCAGTGGTTGACTATATTCCCCGCCAGATTGTCGTTATTGTACTTAAACGGCTCGTCTGGCGGATGCGGGTAAAAGTATCGTCCGTGCAGCTTTCTAAAGAGAAGAACCTGATAATGTTCATTCTCTTTTTTCCTTAGATCATCGGTTAAGATCCTGACAGTGTCCCGGACAATGCAACCAATCTGGTTGCCGAATCCTTTGACAACCGCCTCGGGCGCGATTGGATACCCAAAGCTATCAATTTCCGTGATCTCTTCACGGTAGGTGCGGAGAGTGTTACTTTTCCGTTTTCTCGTTGCCGTCCTCTTCTTCTTGGCTTTGCTACCACCATCTGTCTGACCGCCGGCATCAGTGGTGTCATTTCCGCCGGCGGCGCCACTAGTGGTATCACCGGCGCCACTAGTGGTGGTGTCATCCTCCTCGCCACCGCTAGTGTCTGCGTCAGCCCCGGCATCCGCTGTCGGGTCGTATTGCTCATCTTCTTCGTCGGAGATTTGCCAGAACTGCTTAGAACCGCCGGCCTCGTCGTTGTGTGCCATGTTCTGAAGGGGGAAATTATTGGTTAATCTAAAGGAAACAAAAAATCGACATACTACTCGATCACGGGAAAACGGCTAAGTCCTAAATTCACGGGAAAATTTCGGCATGACCTTTGCTAATTTTCTAACACTAGAGTGCCCGATTCTCGCCGAAACGGAAATTAATCAACATTTCGGCGAAAATGGGCAACTCATTTGAATTCCCTGCAAAGTTTTAAACGGCTCGATGGCCGGACAGATTTCAGATGGCTCGATGGCCACCTTAAATACATGTAAAAACCCTAGCTGCAGCCAACAATGAGATATTCTGCCAATTACAATAGCAGCAAACACCCAGCTGCAGCCAACAAATTTCAGAGAAAACAATACAGCATCAAATTCCATCGAGTGCCTCAGAACAACATCACAGGCTTGGCCAAGGAAAACAAGTAAGCATATGTTCTTATAAAAGGGAAACCTTCCTCAGAACAATATCACTGGCCTTGGGTCAATTAAACAGCAGCCTAGCAACAGCAGCAGCAGCCTAGCAACAGCAGCCTAGCAACATCAGTATCCTAGCTATATAAGGGAGAAATAAAACAGCAGTAGCAGCCTAGCAACAACAACAGCAGCCTATGGACTATGCAATGACACAATCTATGGGTACACTTGAAAACGCATCGAAAGCAGTCTTCTAGCACACAAAAATTGAGACTGTTAGAAAGCATGTAGTGAAATAACAATGCAGTAACCTGTCAGCATGACTAATAATGCACAATTTTTTGGCATTGTATATAGGCTTGTTCATAGGACTACAGGACAAGTTCATCGTGTGCGGACCAGGCCTGACGGTGTTGAGCATGGTGCTCAGGTTTGTCGCGGCATGGCAACAAAATGCCCTGCCAAAAATTGCCCTAAACCTACAATCAACTGAAAGTGCCCTAAACCTACAATCAACAAAATGAAAACTAGCTGTGCTTCCCTGAACAGCAACACCTAATTTTCCCTCAAAGAAAAAAAAAGGCTAAATCAGCACCAACCGAAGGTAACAGGAGCAACTAATACAACAAGAGCTTATGTTTTGGTGTGTGTCCAGGAGAGAGCGACATCCGTGCTTCCTCCTTCACCTCTGTGGCAGCCTGACAACTTTGCGTGACTGTTTAGGTGAGTTTCTGGTTGTGTCCTTGTGTCTTCTGGTTCTACATGTTGTGTGATAGCATGTCCATATGTAGGTGCTAGCGGTGAGTGGTTATATCGAGTAATAACCAAGCAAAACAGCGGTCTTTTTTAATTTATTTATTTTGGCAGTGAATTCTGTTGCTATCTACCTGGCATGATGTGAACAATGTACTCCATTCTCGCCAAGTTGAGTTTGCAGCCATGGCATTGTTACCTAGTGCATGAAGCTACGAGCACCTTGTGATTTTTTGTTTCTCGTTCTGGACATACCTTTGTCGATGCATGGCTTAGCTGCAAAATGTAAATCTTGTTTGTGTGCATGTGGTGCCATGTTTTTCTGTAAGTACGTGAGCCTTTGATGTTGGTGTGTTTTATTCGTTGATGAAAGAAATCGTCCACAGGTCCAATGCAAAAGACATGACAAGAACAGGCTAGTATATTCATTGTTGGACAAGCCGACGGCGGCGGCCTCTCCCCACCTTCATTGTTCACGCAGGTACAAGAACAGGAACAAGAACAGGGCAAGCAGGAACAAGAACATGGCGGGAGGGGAGGAGGAGGGGTCTTACCTAGGGCTCGCTGTAGTCGTTCACGCAGCTGCACACGGCGTCGTGGAAGGGGAAGAAGCCGTCGGCCTTGGCGGTCCTGCAGCTGCACACGGTGTCGTGGAAGACGGAGGCCTTGGCGCTCCTGTAGGTGGATGGAGGCGCGGCTCCTCGTCCTCCTCCTTGTCGTGGACGGCGGCGCGAGTCCCCTCCTCCTGGGCGGTGGGCGGCTACGGTGCTGGGCAGTGGTGGGCGTGCGGTGGCTAGGGCGGGAGGGCGGCGGTGGCTAGGGCTAGGGCGCTGGGCGGCGGTGGCTAGGGCTAGAGCGCTGGGCGGCGGTGGCTAGGGCTAGGGCGCTGGGCAGCGGTGGCTAGGGCTAGGGCGCTGGGCGGCGGTGGCTAGGCCGTGCGGAGGCGACGGAATGGAGGCGACGGTGGTTCTTTCAGATCGAGATTTGACGAAGAGGAAGAAGCAGAGGGGAACGGTCTACGTGTACATAGAAGAGGATAACGGTGACGCACCGATGGGAGGTGTGTCGCGCCTAAAGTAACCGTGGCGCACCAACTAACACTAGTGGAAACAACCCCTCTCGTCCAGGGGGCCGGGGGGCAGCTGTCCCGGTTGCAACCAAATCCGGGACAAATGCCCTGCATTGGTCCCGGTTCGTGCGCCCGGGGCAACAGGAATCGCCTGGGCGCATTGGTCCCGGTTCGTGGGGGGCATATCGGTCCCGGCTCGTGCCACGGACCGGGACCAATGCCTAGCCACAGGCCACGTGGCACGCGCATGACCTGTTGTCCCGGTTCAGTCCACGAACCGGGACCAATGCCCCCTTCCTCTATATATACTGCCCCAGCCCCCCCTCCTTCCATCTTTTTTTTTTGCTTGGAGGTGTGAGAGAGTGTGGTGTTGCTGTTTTTTTTTACTATGCACACGAGGTGTTCGACGAAATTCCCGAGACGCACACAAGCTCACTGAAAATGGTTTCTTCGACCGAGGTTAACAAATTATCTTTTTCATCTGTAACTGATACATAAAAAAGTATTATTTGTCGATGTACTGTGGTTATCTCTGTATTAATATGTATTTTGATAAACTTAATTATATGATGCAGCTGGATGCACGGCAGCGATGGATGTACGGTGACCGACGCACCTCCGAGCATATGGCAGGCCTGAATGCATTTCTTGCTGTAGCTCAGGCGAACAAAGATAATGGCTTCATGTGTTGCCCATGTGTTGATTGTCGGAACGTCAGAGAACATTCTTCCGAAAGAATCCTTCACGGCCATCTACTTCGGAGAGGTTTCATGCCCAGCTATAATTGCTGGACCAAGCATGGAGAAAGAGGGGTTGTGATGGAAGACGATGAAGAAGAAGAAGAAGATCCTTTTTTCCCTGAATACGACGATACTGCAATGGAAGAGAATGCAGAAGAAGGAGGTGATCAAGAACAGGCATCAGAAGAGCCCGATGATGATCTTGGCCGAGTTATTGCTGATGCAAGGGAAGACTGTGAAAATAGATTGGAGAGGTTGAAACTGGACAACATGTTACAGGATCACAAAAAATTGTTATACCCAAATTGCGAACATGGTAGCACAAAGCTCGGTACCACACTGGAGTTGCTGAAATGGAAGGCACAAAACGGTGTGACTGACAAGGCATTTGAGACTTTACTTCAACTAATGAAGCCAAAACTTCCAAAGGATAACGAATTGCCTGAGAGTACGTACTGTGACGCCCCGAGATCGGGCACTATGCAGATTTCAGCATTCCCGCCAAAATCCACATAATAACCGATTCCAGGTTGCCATTTATGATAACATTACAATAGTTCACGAATAATCCACAATTACAACAGAAACAGATAGATACAAGATGACTCAAACGAGCCGGGGTTACAACTGATACAATACAAAGATCCAAATAACAGCGCAAGAAAACAAACGTCCGTCTACGGACAAGATCCAAATTGGACTAAGAGTCCTGAAGATAACCGAAGGCGTCCAATCCCTGCCCAGGCCAAGCCGGAGGGATTCCCAAGCTAACGTCGTCAGACTTCAAACCTGTTGACTGCAAGTTGGAATTTGCAGCCACGAAAGAGATTCGTGGGTCAGTACGGTTACGTACTGGCAAGGGGGATAAAACCCATACTCACAAGTTACCGGCGTAGCCAGTCATCACAAGATACAAATACTTTAGGATCAACGGAAAGGAAGGGGTTATTGCAAACAAGCGACAACAGGCTGCACTAACCAACTACAGAGATTCTATTACTGCCAACTATCAGAAAGGAGATAAGATCGAGGGATAGTGACCAACTGAAAGTTAACTTCAAACAAACCCATCCTGGATCTCGCCCCTTTAGCCAAAGAAGCAATCCGAGGATAACTCACACAGTTGTATTAAAGGTGAATCAAGTTATTGTGTGAATAACCCTATTACTAGTCAAGTTGTTAATCATGGGGTGTAACATGGTTAACCATTATGTTGAAGTTGTCCTGAGTACTTGTTAGCCAGTACTTTCACCAAGTAATCCATAACCGCGGAAAACACGGCTTCTCGAGAAGATTATCCCTGCAGGGTTGCACCATAGTAACCGACACTCATGAATATCCCGCCAGATGGAGCGGCCACTCCACCAAGCGAGGCACTCAACACAATCCAACCCTTCTTCGCATCAAGCCCAAAGAACCTTGGGCGCACGGCTAATCGAGCCCAGAAGAAAATGGACCCTCATAGCACTCTAAGAACGTGTCCCCCTATATGCCGACTACGAAAGTTCCACCCGGGTACCAAGGGCTCGCAAGATCATGCATGCAGCAAATGGAAAACCCGAACTAAATGAGGCGATTTGGACGAGATGCGAATCGGGTCAAACTGAGGGGGAGCCCATACTCCCCAAATGCGGGTAGTGCGCTCATCATGGATCGGTAGACAAGACCCTTTTCCTATTAGGGTCGACACTAGCAGGCCTCAAAACCACAAAGGGCCTCCTGCCGGTGCCTTATCATCAAATTATTATTATTACCATTAGCAATTAACAGGTTTGATTGATTAACATCGGGCCCCCAGAACATAATTAAGTAATAACAGGAAGTAACGGGTAACAGACTCGAGCAAAACAACCTAAGCAGGATAGTAAGACACAGGCTCAAGCAAAGGTTATAGGAGGGGAGGTGAGGCAATATCAGGGTTAAGGGATTCATGTGATGGGTTCGTAACAGAAACAACTACCACCAAGGCTAGCAGAAAAGAATCAACGGAAAGAATCGGTAACAAGTGATGAAAGGCAGCCATATGGCATGCAAGTGAGTATACTTGCCTGAGATCCCGCAAGGTAGCAGAACTTGTCGTTGCTCACATCATCTCAACGTCCTATCCGGGAGGAAACAACGAACCTCGAACAAACACCGGAATGCAACAATTACTACTACGGCAAAAGATCCAGCATGATCAAGATATGGATGCATGACAATTTAATTGATGCATAGAAATAAACTAGTTGACAAGATAAACAGATTTAAGGGGACCCATATGCAATTTGAGTTGCATATGAAAAGCCCAGGGATTTTGGTTAGGTTATTTGTTTTCCAACTATTCAACAGGTGCTAGTGGTTTAGTATGATGCATGCAACAAGAAAACAGCAAAATAACAACATTAGAATCAATTTAAGATAGGGTGTAGCAATTTAGAATTTTATTATTAACTTAGGGAAATTTTGGGTGCCTTAAAGGGAACACACAAGTATTTGTTGTTTTCAACCATTTAAAATGTTCAAAACAAATAACAAAGTTGATATTTGAAAAGGTTATCAAATTTTAGTTGGATTACATGTTTCACATTTTGAAATTGGACTTTGGATTATTTAATTATGGACTAAACAATATTAAACAAGTTTTAATTGAATTAAACAAGAATTAAATGGTTTAGGCAATTTAAATTATTCAAACCAGAAAACAAAGTTTATATTTGAATAGGGTAGGTGAAATGGTATGAAAAACATATTTTAATTGCATTATTTGGAAATAGTATGAATTAGTTATGAATTATTATAAATGGTATTTGAATTATTTGAATTTGAATTTAAATTGCATTTTGAAAATTCAAAACAGAACACAAATAAGTTATTTGGAAAGTTTGTTAAATTCTGAACAGAAAACATATACAAAGTTTAGTTATTGGATTTATAGTTTTGAAGTTATTGAATTTTAAAGATTTATAGATTAATCTGCTATTTAATTGGATTTAATTTGGAAAACAAAACGCAGAAACTTTTGTTACCGTGGTTTTTCCTAACCACGGCCGCTGCCGGTGGGCCACTGGCCTACGTGGCCCCTGCAACTGCACGCGTGGCCACCGGAGGGACTTACAGGTGGGCCTCCTCGCGCGCGGAAGAAAGAAATCCCAAAAGAATGGGGTGCGCCCGCGGGTATCGAACCCGGGTCGCTTGGCTTCGCTGAAAGGAACGGAACCAGAGTGCTACTCGGCTGTTTTTGGATACGAACGTAGACTGACGGAAGGTATGTTACACAACGCACGTTACTGAAACTCTGAAACTCAACAGCTGACAGAAACATCAGCGATCGAGGACAGGCGGCCATGGAGACCTCGACCGGCGGCGAACCCCGGCGTGGCACGACGGCCACGCCCGCAGAGCAAGGAGGGGGGTAGGGCCCTAGGGCGAGAGGTGGGGCCTCACCTCGGTGAGCGTCGGGGAAGGAGGAGCGGGCTTCTCTGCGGTTGGTTGACGACGAACAGAAAGGAGAGGCAGAAAACGGCCGGAAGTCCGGCGACGGCGCGGCCGGCACGGGCGTCCTCCCGCCGCCGCTCCTTCACGAAAAACGAAGAGGAAGCGGCCCCGGTTCCATTCCCAGAGAGAGGATCTCCTCGCGGTGCCCCGATCGTGGTCGCCATGAAGGGGCAGGTGGTGGTCTCGGTGGGGAGGTGCAGGTTTGGGGTTCAGAAGCTGCAAGTTCAGAGAGAGGTGGGGTGAGTGGAGCGACGGCGGCGCTAGCTGGAGAGGTCTAGGGTTCTAGGTTTAGGGCTCGGGGTAGGTAGGTGGGTGGTTTTATGGAGGGTAGAGCCTAGTACGGCAGGGCATCCGGAGGGGGAGAGGAGGATCGACCGGTTCTGCTGTGTTCGTACAGCGATGACGTATGCTCGAGGAGGAAGAAGCCAAACGAAGGGGTACTGGGCCAACTCGGCGAGGTAAGTGGGCTGGGCCTAGAATTAGGTTATCTGCTGCGCACCGTTTTATTATTTTGTTCTGCTTTAATTTAATTTTTTTTTTTTTTGCTGAAAACAAGATGGGATGAATTTGATAATGTTTTGGATTTTAAAAATCCTGAGAAAATTCAGGGGACCATGTTAGCTCAAAAGCTAACAGTTGGCAAAAGGATTTTTGTAAATTTCAACTTTTACATTGTTGTTTGGATTTGAATCCAAATTAAGGAAATTTTCAATATTAATTAATATTAGAAAAACAAGCCTTTTCAATAGGGTTACCCCTAAGTTTTTAAAATGATTTAAATGGTACAAAGGTGTGGTGAACTTTATGGGTTCAAAAGGTACTGATTTTGAGAATAGATTTGAATTTGAAAATGATTTGGGAGTTAATTGCTTGAATTAATGCCTTGATTAAACCATCAATTCAATGAGTGATTTGATTTGAATTTTGGAAGTAGTCATTAGGGTTTAATAAGAGGGGAGTAAATTAACAAGCAATTGGCTTAGAACAATCTCAAATTATTGAAAGACAATTTAGTGGTTTAGTTTTGCAATTTTTGAAATTGGAAATTTGAACATGTGGGAAAGTTTCAATTGGGTTTGAATTTTTGAGTTGCTTTGAAAAACAGAAGGCAATGCTCATGTAATGCAGATGATGCAAGCAAAAAGAAAACAAACAGGTAACACCCCAGGTGTTACAGACGACACCACTAACAAGGGATTGCGCCCTCGCAATCCACCTGCTAACCCGGGAGGGGAAAGAGGTTCGACTAACGATTCTTCGTGCTTCCAGTTGATCTCCTCGACACCACTAACAAGGGCTTCTCGACCGGAGTGACGACGATGTTCTTCCACCAGGAATCTTCCGATGATCGAATCCTATTAGGTTAAAGGCTCAGAAAACGTCCACCCACGTAGGATCCTAACACTTTGAAAGATAGACAAGGGGAAGACTCCAAAACAAATAAGATGGGAGGGGAAATAGAATAGGGGTAAGGAGAAAACAAGAATCCTATTGAGATGTTTTTCCAAAATAGTTTAGCAGAAATAGTTTTTGACACTCTAGAAACAACGACCGTTAGCGAGGTTAACCTACAGGCTTTGCGGACCCGTTGCTTCGATAACCATTCGTATCGAAACAATATCGGGAATCGGAACCAAGGCTCTGATACCATTTGTGACGCCCCGAGATCGGGCACTATGCAGATTTCAGCATTCCCGCCAAAATCCACATAATAACCGATTCCAGGTTGCCATTTATGATAACATTACAATAGTTCACGAATAATCCACAATTACAACAGAAACAGATAGATACAAGATGACTCAAACGAGCCGGGGTTACAACTGATACAATACAAAGATCCAAATAACAGCGCAAGAAAACAAACGTCCGTCTACGGACAAGATCCAAATTGGACTAAGAGTCCTGAAGATAACCGAAGGCGTCCAATCCCTGCCCAGGCCAAGCCGGAGGGATTCCCAAGCTAACGTCGTCAGACTTCAAACCTGTTGACTGCAAGTTGGAATTTGCAGCCACGAAAGAGATTCGTGGGTCAGTACGGTTACGTACTGGCAAGGGGGATAAAACCCATACTCACAAGTTACCGGCGTAGCCAGTCATCACAAGATACAAATACTTTAGGATCAACGGAAAGGAAGGGGTTATTGCAAACAAGCGACAACAGGCTGCACTAACCAACTACAGAGATTCTATTACTGCCAACTATCAGAAAGGAGATAAGATCGAGGGATAGTGACCAACTGAAAGTTAACTTCAAACAAACCCATCCTGGATCTCGCCCCTTTAGCCAAAGAAGCAATCCGAGGATAACTCACACAGTTGTATTAAAGGTGAATCAAGTTATTGTGTGAATAACCCTATTACTAGTCAAGTTGTTAATCATGGGGTGTAACATGGTTAACCATTATGTTGAAGTTGTCCTGAGTACTTGTTAGCCAGTACTTTCACCAAGTAATCCATAACCGCGGAAAACACGGCTTCTCGAGAAGATTATCCCTGCAGGGTTGCACCATAGTAACCGACACTCATGAATATCCCGCCAGATGGAGCGGCCACTCCACCAAGCGAGGCACTCAACACAATCCAACCCTTCTTCGCATCAAGCCCAAAGAACCTTGGGCGCACGGCTAATCGAGCCCAGAAGAAAATGGACCCTCATAGCACTCTAAGAACGTGTCCCCCTATATGCCGACTACGAAAGTTCCACCCGGGTACCAAGGGCTCGCAAGATCATGCATGCAGCAAATGGAAAACCCGAACTAAATGAGGCGATTTGGACGAGATGCGAATCGGGTCAAACTGAGGGGGAGCCCATACTCCCCAAATGCGGGTAGTGCGCTCATCATGGATCGGTAGACAAGACCCTTTTCCTATTAGGGTCGACACTAGCAGGCCTCAAAACCACAAAGGGCCTCCTGCCGGTGCCTTATCATCAAATTATTATTATTACCATTAGCAATTAACAGGTTTGATTGATTAACATCGGGCCCCCAGAACATAATTAAGTAATAACAGGAAGTAACGGGTAACAGACTCGAGCAAAACAACCTAAGCAGGATAGTAAGACACAGGCTCAAGCAAAGGTTATAGGAGGGGAGGTGAGGCAATATCAGGGTTAAGGGATTCATGTGATGGGTTCGTAACAGAAACAACTACCACCAAGGCTAGCAGAAAAGAATCAACGGAAAGAATCGGTAACAAGTGATGAAAGGCAGCCATATGGCATGCAAGTGAGTATACTTGCCTGAGATCCCGCAAGGTAGCAGAACTTGTCGTTGCTCACATCATCTCAACGTCCTATCCGGGAGGAAACAACGAACCTCGAACAAACACCGGAATGCAACAATTACTACTACGGCAAAAGATCCAGCATGATCAAGATATGGATGCATGACAATTTAATTGATGCATAGAAATAAACTAGTTGACAAGATAAACAGATTTAAGGGGACCCATATGCAATTTGAGTTGCATATGAAAAGCCCAGGGATTTTGGTTAGGTTATTTGTTTTCCAACTATTCAACAGGTGCTAGTGGTTTAGTATGATGCATGCAACAAGAAAACAGCAAAATAACAACATTAGAATCAATTTAAGATAGGGTGTAGCAATTTAGAATTTTATTATTAACTTAGGGAAATTTTGGGTGCCTTAAAGGGAACACACAAGTATTTGTTGTTTTCAACCATTTAAAATGTTCAAAACAAATAACAAAGTTGATATTTGAAAAGGTTATCAAATTTTAGTTGGATTACATGTTTCACATTTTGAAATTGGACTTTGGATTATTTAATTATGGACTAAACAATATTAAACAAGTTTTAATTGAATTAAACAAGAATTAAATGGTTTAGGCAATTTAAATTATTCAAACCAGAAAACAAAGTTTATATTTGAATAGGGTAGGTGAAATGGTATGAAAAACATATTTTAATTGCATTATTTGGAAATAGTATGAATTAGTTATGAATTATTATAAATGGTATTTGAATTATTTGAATTTGAATTTAAATTGCATTTTGAAAATTCAAAACAGAACACAAATAAGTTATTTGGAAAGTTTGTTAAATTCTGAACAGAAAACATATACAAAGTTTAGTTATTGGATTTATAGTTTTGAAGTTATTGAATTTTAAAGATTTATAGATTAATCTGCTATTTAATTGGATTTAATTTGGAAAACAAAACGCAGAAACTTTTGTTACCGTGGTTTTTCCTAACCACGGCCGCTGCCGGTGGGCCACTGGCCTACGTGGCCCCTGCAACTGCACGCGTGGCCACCGGAGGGACTTACAGGTGGGCCTCCTCGCGCGCGGAAGAAAGAAATCCCAAAAGAATGGGGTGCGCCCGCGGGTATCGAACCCGGGTCGCTTGGCTTCGCTGAAAGGAACGGAACCAGAGTGCTACTCGGCTGTTTTTGGATACGAACGTAGACTGACGGAAGGTATGTTACACAACGCACGTTACTGAAACTCTGAAACTCAACAGCTGACAGAAACATCAGCGATCGAGGACAGGCGGCCATGGAGACCTCGACCGGCGGCGAACCCCGGCGTGGCACGACGGCCACGCCCGCAGAGCAAGGAGGGGGGTAGGGCCCTAGGGCGAGAGGTGGGGCCTCACCTCGGTGAGCGTCGGGGAAGGAGGAGCGGGCTTCTCTGCGGTTGGTTGACGACGAACAGAAAGGAGAGGCAGAAAACGGCCGGAAGTCCGGCGACGGCGCGGCCGGCACGGGCGTCCTCCCGCCGCCGCTCCTTCACGAAAAACGAAGAGGAAGCGGCCCCGGTTCCATTCCCAGAGAGAGGATCTCCTCGCGGTGCCCCGATCGTGGTCGCCATGAAGGGGCAGGTGGTGGTCTCGGTGGGGAGGTGCAGGTTTGGGGTTCAGAAGCTGCAAGTTCAGAGAGAGGTGGGGTGAGTGGAGCGACGGCGGCGCTAGCTGGAGAGGTCTAGGGTTCTAGGTTTAGGGCTCGGGGTAGGTAGGTGGGTGGTTTTATGGAGGGTAGAGCCTAGTACGGCAGGGCATCCGGAGGGGGAGAGGAGGTGATGGGGGGATAGTAATCCGGTAGGCCCACTTCAAGGTATAATCCGGCCCGAGGTGAACTGAGCAATACCCGGATAGGGGTAAAGAGGTTACTAGAAGGCCCAAAGGCTTGTGAGATGCGTAACCCGGCTTGTGGGTTGCGATAAGGAAAGTTAGGCTTTATATGCGGAGTTCGAGTAGGACTCAAAGATGTGCCTTGAAGGGCAAGTTAGGGGTGTACGGGTGCTTTATAAACCGGCCCCTAGGTTTAGTTTTGCCAGAGATTCAAGTCATAGTTGTAACACCTGTTATCGAGTATCCAGTATAATAATATCGAGAGCCGGCGAGTTGCTTTCCGGTTCTTAGATTGCTCTTCGCCATGTTTTCCTTCGAGCTAAACCCTCTCCCGAATACCTGTGTCGACTTGCCCCAAGATCAGTTACCCCAGGTAACATCTGCCGTGATTATCCCACGACAGTTGGCGCCCACCGTGGGGCCTGCGTCCAAAGGTGTTTACATCACGGGAGAAGCTCGGAAGAGCATGAAGAACCTCATCGTCGGAGAAATCTACGTCAACAGCAAAGGAGAAAAGATGGTGGACGATTCTGGCTGGGGGCCAGAGTCGGATCATCTCGAAACCGGATCCATCGTGACGGTCGGCAGCATCAACGTCTTCATCGGTATGGTATGTACTTCCAGTTCGAATTGTGATAATATTGGATCTGACTCTGTGTCAGGGAAAGACACGTATGTCCGATCGGAAAAAGAAGAGTCGATTGGAACGACGGGTCAGATAGAGAGGGAGGATGATACCGAGTCCATACGGGATCTATTGGAGGATCGATACGAAAAGGAAAACAGCGAGGAAGAACAATACGAATCTACACCGGGCATCATGCGCCGGGTTGCAGTTTATGCGGCTCCCGCGACCAATCTCAATCAAGAAAACGCGGCCGCGGCGCCAGCCGGGGCGGTTCAGGCAGCAGCCCAGCAGCAAGGAGCAGTTGACCCGGTCTTGGCCCAGGTCGATGGAGAGTCGGCGTCTGTCACCAGTCGCCCAGCAGACGAGGAGCGACACGCAAATATGTTCGGGTTCCAAGCAAACCGGACACCGGGGGCGGGCCCCTCAAACCCGCGTCACCCGGCTCTGTTTGATAATAATTTGATTTTGGACCCCACGGTCTTGGCCACAGTTATTACCCCGGAAAACGCTGCGGAGCGTGTAAGAGACCTGGACGTGGCTCGTCGTGCATTGGAGCAGCAAAGAAGGCAAGTGGAAGCAGAAAGGCAGGGGATGGTCGCACGGCAGCGCGAATTGGATGACCGAGAGACCCGGCTCCGGGAGGAAACGACAAGGATGCACCAAAGACACCGAACTATGCTGCCGGCAACAGGAGGGGTTATTAACCCGACTGCCCTGGTGTTTACGCCTCAAGATCAGCCGATTCCACCGACGAACCAAGGGACCATACCGCGATTTTCAACGGGAGCACATCCGGTAAACGCGCCAGCCGGGTTACCTCTGCCACCGACAGGGGTGACAGCCGGCAATACCATGCCGCCACCACCATCACGATTCCGCACACCAGCGGGTCATTACAACAATCCCATGGACAACGTGTACGCAGCAACGCTCGCATTAAACCAGATCCCTGTGGGAGACTCGCCTCATGCGGAAGGAACCCGACGAGCAATCGATCTACTACACACCGCGGTAGCACAGCAAGCCAATTATCCGGATCATAGGAGCGGGATGCATGGGACGCCGTACGCCAGCCAGCAACAGGGCCATGTTCAAACGAATGCGGCACAACGAAGGGAAGAGCAGCAGCAAATGCCGCCTCCACCGCGTATCCAGACAGCACCAGTAGTATCAGCAGCGCAGGCGGTGGTGGACAGTTCCAGAGCCAGAAGAGCCGGGGCCGGGTCTGCAGCGCACGAGTTACCGGTGGTGCCGCACCCCGCGGTACCCCCAGCCGGGTCACGCGTTTCCCGGGCAAGACCGGCCCCAACCACCCTTGCGGGACCAAAGTGCCTTTCGGACGATATCAGAGCAGAACCTTACCCGGAGAAGTTCAAAGAACCGGGGAAAGTAGTAAATTATGAGCCAACAATGGATCCAGAAACGTGGCTGAGCAGCTATGAGATGGCAATGTCAATTCGCAACGCATCCGAGAACCTCCAAGCCAAGTTCATGTACTTAATGATGTCAGAGGGAGCAGCAAAGTTATGGTTCACCAACCTACCGGAAAAATCGATCAAATCGTGGGAGGAGCTAAAGACCGCATTCATCAAGCACTTTCATGGGACATGCAGAAAGTTATTTACTATTGATGATTTAGAAAGATGCGTTCAGAAGAAAGGAGAATCGGCACGCAGCTGGGTACGCCGGGTTATGGAGATACTCCACTCGTCTACGGATATCCAGCCTAAGGACGCGCTACAAGCTATGGCAAAAACATGTAAGTACGTTCCTTTAGTACAAAAGCTAACTCGCATGAAATCTAGTAGGAATGCAGCGGAGGTTACAATGGGAGAGTTAATGGATGCGTGCAACAAACACGCTGCAACGGATACCACAGAGGAGGAAGTTGACGACAAGAAAGCAAAAGCAAACGCAAGTAGCAGCGGGAAAACCGGCAATGGGTCGGCGCCAAACAATAATGGAAGTAGCCAAAACAAGCGCCCGTTCGACGGGAATTCCGAGTTTGTAGCCAACACGGAGGCCGGGTCTTCAAGACCTAGATCCGAAGGGAATTTTAATACTGGGAATCACAATGGGGGACACTACCAAGGACCTCCAAGACCAAGCAACAGTTGGGACATATTTAGGATGGCGTGCCCGAAGCATAGCAGGAATGGCAAGCCGGCCAATCATTCACTAGAGCAATGTGCCGACTTACAAAGGTGGAAGAACGAAGAAGTGAACAGAGCTATGCGAGGTGCGGGCCGGGGAGGAGGTCCGGGTCTAGGTGGAAACTTGGGTAACGGGCCGTCCCCAGCCGGCAATCCGCCAGCCGGAAATCAAGGTAACAATCAAAATGGAGCAGGAGGTTTTCAAGCTAACCCCAAACAGCTGGGTCAATATCATGTGCACACTACAGGAGGCTCTAACAAGGATAAGAAGATACTGAAACAAGCAGTTAATTCGGTCTCTTCCGCTGTTCCAAGGTATTTGAGGTGGTCAGAACAAGAGGTAACATGGAGCAGGAAGGATCACCCGGATAGAGTTGATCACCCGGGAGTCTTAGCTTTGGTAGTGGCACCACAGGTCAACGGCTACGAGCTGAAAAAAGTCTTGATGGATGGAGGAAGTAGTATCAATATCCTGTACTGGGAAACTTTTCTGCGAATGGGCTTAAAGGAATCGCAGCTGCAAAAGAGTACAACAGTTTTTCACGGGATAGTGCCGGGTCACTCAGCATGCCCTGAAGGAAAGGTGGCACTGGAAGTAGCTTTTGGAGAGTCAAAGGATAATTATCGAGTCGAGTGGCTTACCTTTGAGGTAGTAAAGTTGCGCAGTCCTTATCATGCATTGTTTGGAAGGCCGGCTTATGCCAAGTTCATGGCAAGACCGTGTTATGTGTACCTACAACTGAAAATCCCGGGTCCCAAGAAGACCATTACAATACACGGAAACCGGGATATAGCAGCTGAGTGCGATGAGGGAGACGCGGCAATGGCCGAGCAAGCCTGCAGGAAGGAAGAGCTCAAACATTACCATTCTCAGGTAGACCTAGAAGAGAGGACAACGTCAAAAAAGCCAACCCCTGAGGGGGACAAAGCAAAAGTTAGGGCAGAACAAAACCCTAAGATGGTAGGCTTCATCAGGAGCAATACTTTCAAAACTCTCAGCAGGGAAGAAGAAGACGTACCACCATCCGCAGTTGATCACGTTTCAAGGAAGATATACCCGGACTGGCTAGCAAATCCGGTACTCATTACGAAAGGGCATAGCAAGTGGAGAATGTGCATCGGCCGTATCAACGCAAGGCCGATTCTCGAGAATAACTAAAGCAGTGTAATGGGCGGCAGGTTTCATACGCACTCTTTTCCTATCCAGGGTACCTAAGGGGACTGGAAGGTTTTTAATGAGGCGGCCTGCTGATTCAAAAAAAAGAAATTTTTATCAATAAAAGAAGATGGTTTCGAGTCTTATCATGGTCTTTGCTTCAGTTACAAGTAAGTAACATTGTTACTATCAATACATCAGTATCATCGAAATACATTACATGAATATAGGTCTCCGGGGGGTGATCTGCTTCAAGAAGTAATCACAAAACCCGGAGACCCGGCCATGATGCCTATGAGTTATGGGGGCTGATTACTCGAAAAAACGGGTACAGCTGCAATCTTATAACTGGACAAAGGAGCCAAATTTCTTGGTTATTCTTACTTAAGCTCGATGTGACTCGCACTAAAGTGGCATGATCTGTTCACGTACGATTACAATCAAACTATGCAGCCCAATGTGGCTTGCTTGATCTTGTTTTTCGTATAGATGCAACGACATGGTATCCACGCGAAAGCCGGCTTACAGTACAAGATAATCAAAAGGGTCATCTAAACCACAAGTCCATGCAGAGTATAAGGCTAGAAAAGCCGGAAGCTCAACAAGTATTAAGCATGACTTCAGTATTTATGTAAAACAACTATCGGTATTCAGCTTGGTAAATAGCAGTATGTCATCTGAGAAAGGCCACGCCCCCCTAGCTCGTACTTTGGGTCATGGGGACTGGGGACTTCGAAACAGAAACAAACTGTTTAACTACCAAAGTCTGTAATCCTTAATTTCCGAGTATTGGGGACTTAAAGAAAAGTTCGTCTATCAAAACCTACGATACTCGGTTAGCCGAGTCTCAAAAGGAAATTGAAAACAAGAGTTCGAAGTATCGAGAATAAGCTTATAAGTAACACAAGGATCGAGATTATCAAAAGCCAGGGGAGGCAAAGAGTTATCATAAGTTAACAAGCATACAGTCATAGTATCAGCATCAATGGTGCACAGGCGCACCGCAAAAAAAAAATCATCATGGCAGTCTCGAGAAACGCAAAGCACTAGGCAGCGTCCTACTCGGCGTCCTGAGAGCGGTCCTCCGGGTCTAAGTCTTGGACTTGCTCCTTGGCCTTGCCAGCAGTTTTACCCGGGCTCTTCACATCTGGACGAACAGGCGGAGGCACGGCTGGGGTAGAGGTAGACGGCTTTACGCCCAGCTCTGCTTCCCTCTTTGCAGCCTCTTCCTTCCTCCTGGCCAGATCAGTCGACCATTTGTCCAACATATCAATGGGGGGGGGTGCCTCCACCAGGATAACCTTGCCCTCAGAATCATACGAGCTCATGATCGTGCTTAGATCCATCTTGTCGGCCAAAGCTGTGGCTGAAGGACGTACCGCAGATTGTATAGCTTTGAAATCCTGGGGCTTGAATTTGGATCCGTCAGCTTTAAACTCTGGGAACCCGGATGCTATCTTCGCCGGGTCAAGCTTTGGAAAATAAGCCTTCGCCAGCGTTAAAGCCCGGGTCATCCCAATTCGGCAGGACGAACGCTTCAGTATTTCAATCCATCCAGGTGCTGTGGAAAAGGCCTGTATAAGGGTCTCCTCGCCCGGGTATACCTCAGAAGGCCACTTGATAGCATCCAGCAAAAGTTTCGTGCCGGCAAAAAATGTCCGGAGCATAGTCTTCAGAGTTTTAACTTGAGTAATGGCATTCTCCTCCGGAGTAGCAAGATTAGCACCTGCAATCGAAACATGCAAAAGCATATCAGTAATATTGGCGGCAAGATAGAGATACGCAAATTAATCGCAAATAGCAAACTTACTTAGCAAGATACGGTAAGTGTCCGTAAGTTGAGTCGACAGGTTATTCAGCGAGGACTGGGCAGCATTGTACTTTTTCTTGTATGTGGAGACATCTTTTTTCAAAGTCTTTATCTCCGCTTCAAGGGCCTCCCTACGCTTAACTTCAGCCAGCAGGAGCTGCTCAGCCTTAAGTAACGCTTCATCTGACTGAGAAATCTCTGCCTGCAAAAGCCGGGTAAAGCTATAAGCCGGGTGTCACGATAGTATTTCATCTGAGGAAGTGATTACCGAAAAGTATTATGCGAAGTACCGAGGATAATTAAAAAAAAAAATTTTATTATACTCGGGACTTGGGGACTGGATGTATAATAAGGAGCATCAAGTAAAAGTTACCTGATGTGCTGCAGCCATACGTTCTAGGACAGTCCCTTCTGAAGCTTTCATGGCAAGAAGAGCGCTCATCAGCTGTTTAAAGTCAGCGTTATCCGAGTTAGATGGCTCGGATACCTGGAAAGTGGGAAAAGGAGCATTTCTTGTAACAGGAGGTGGCACCCGGGTCATCCGAATGTCGGAGTTTGGTCCCCCTCCCGCGCTTGAAGCTGCTCCCTTCTCCTTCTCGTCTGCGTGTGAAGCGGTTGGATATTCGGCGTCATGCCTAGCTGGCTCCGATGGCGACACTTGCTCGTTGCCAGCCGTGGTGAAGGCATCGTCGGCCGGCTCGTTCTCGACCCGGACCTTAGCCTCGGTGTCCTCCTGGTCGCTACTAATAACCGTGGCTCTGAAGAAGGTGCAAAGGCACAATTAATCTCTGGTTAAAAGAAAAAAGGGATGAAAGCTCGGTATAATATCAGGAAAAGGCGCTTACCCGGTGTTCACCGGGAAGTTCGAGGGGAAGCCGTCACTAGACCCGGAAGAGACTGAAAAATGGCAAGAAAAGTCTGGGATTACGTTACAAAGGAGTGACCGGAAAGAAATTTTGTTTACAACAAATACCAGGATGTTGAACCGGGGGCGGCGAAGCGACCGGATTAGGGGTCTCGTTGCCCGGATGATTCCGGGTTACTCGGCGCCTAGTCGCGGGTGGCTCCTTCGGTTATGATCAAAAGGGGTGGAAATGGTGTTAGCCCCGGAGTGACGTTATGGGAACAAAAAACCAAAGTGTAAGGATATGAAGTAAAAACCTGGAGGGCTATCCTCTGGGATTTCCTCTTTGTTCCGGTTTTGGTGGTCGGTTCCAGCTCTTCCTCCTCGCTGGTGGGCCCGCCCCTGCTGTCCGATTCTTCTTCTTCGCTTTGGTCCTCTCGCTCTGAAAAATATCCGAGTTACAGCATGAAGAAGAAGAAAAGGCAGGATATAACGTGTGCAAGGGAATCAGGTATGTACCTTCATTCGAGTCAATGACGTCGTCTTCCTCCTCCCCGTCTTCGGAATTAGGAGGGGTATCGACTGTCCAGAAGTCATCATCGGCCTGAGGAGAAGATGCCAGGATAGTGATTAATATCGAGTCAAGAGAAGCGAATAAAAGTAAGTTGTTAGAAGTCAAAATCAAAAGGTGGAAAACTTACTGCGGGGGTTGGATTCTCGAGGGTAAAAGGTTCTAATCCGGCTATGCCCCGGATTACCTCGAGCTTCTCTGTCAAGAAACCCTTAATTGTTTTGTTAATGTCACCTGGAGCAAGGGTGCGGGTAGAGAATCGGATCGGGTCCGTGGTTTGACCCGAGTATTCGCACATCAGCTTCTCACGAATGGAGTTTGGCTGAATACGGAAGCTAACCCAGGTCTTCACCAGGTTTAGCCCGATGAGGCCTCGGGCGGACAAGATGGAGATCCTAGCTAACAAAGGCAAGATCGCCTCTCTGTCCGAATCAGAAGCGAAGGCGTTGAATTTCTCGGAGATGTCAAGTTGACCCTCCGAGTAACCCGGCAACTTCTTTTCACCGGGTGGAGAGGTATCCTGGCAGTAGAAGTACGAAAGCTGCCAGTGCTTTACGTGGGAATTGAGAGAAATAGGAGGCATCAGGGAGTTCTTGCGGCGCTGGATAGAAACCCCGCCGCAAGTGAGAAGTGCGCCGTCGCCGCTTTCGCGACACGGCTTGCACTGAAAAAGTTCGACGAAGAGGGCTAGACTTGGCGGAGTGCACAAGTAAGATTCGGAAAGAACGATAAAATGGGAGATGTTCAAAATGGAGTTTGGACCTATATCGAAGATACGGAGGTTGTAATGGTCTAGGACGTCACGGAAGAAGGGGTGACCGGGAGGCCTAAAGCCCCGGGTCACATGCTCAACAAAACATATTACCTCATCCGTCGCTGGAGAAGGCCGGGTTTCATTGCCTGGCACTCGCCAGTGGATAGACTCCTGTGGAGGTAGGGTTCCAAGCTCGACCAACTCCTCCAGTTTGGCCTTGGTGACGGAGGACTTCCCCCAATTGGCTGATATGGAGTTTGTGGATCTAGCCTTGGCCGGCTGTTTCCCCTGCCTCTTGGGTGCCATGGGGTTGACCTGGTAAAGCATTGAAGAAAAAGACGTAAGGAACAAAAACTTGGAAGTTAGCAGGAAAGCGGTTACCCGCAATTTGAACATAATCCGGCTATTGCCTCGCTGGGTCGAGTATGGTTTGTCCGGGTATCAAGTGACCTTATGAAATCCATAGAGCTTTCCGTAGAAGCAAGTGTTTGGAGAAGTTAGGGGGATACTTATATGCTTACCATCTGCGAATGAGCCGGAGGAGTAAGATTTTCTGAGGAAGGAGAACAAGGGCGGAAATCTTAGGTGGCCCGAGCCTAGGTTGGGAATCCTATTTCTAAAATTACGACCAAATTAATGATTACTGGAGTTAGGGGAGTAATATGAGCTATGAATCCTATCCATAGGGGCGTTTATGGTAAGTGTCCGTGAGCTAATCCGGCGCGGCCCGATAAATTGCGGACCGCTCGATCCAGATCTAATCTGAGGAAGAACCAAGAAATTGCGAGGGTAAGCTGGAGGATGTAAGGGACTTACCGAAGGAGATTGGAGTAAGGCCTTGCGGAGACAGATGGCGCAAGATTCGTGTCCTTTCGTGACCGTTGGCTGGCGAATCGGAGGCTTGACGGTGGATTCGGGGGCTGGAGCGGCTCGCGCGGTGGCGGAGCGCAAGCGAAGGCGGATGGGCTCCGGCGAGATACGTGGGGTTCCCGTGGTGGCACTCTGCGAGCTTGAGCTTGGGAAGAAGAGAAATGGGGAAAGTGAGCCGTTAAGGGTTGAGTTTGCTTCCTGGGGTTTATTTATAGTAAACCGGGTGGAAGAACTCATCCTAACGGGCGAAACCCGGGAGTTGCGGAGTTATGGTTGGACATTTTGAAATTTGAAAGGCGCATTCCGTGAACGGGCCAATATGATCCCGAGAAAGGGGAAGGGGGAATTTCCTTCCTAGTAACAGCGACAGTTATTGAGGAGGATGTGAAATCATCAAGTTTCCTATTAAGACTCAGGTCTGGAAGATTGAGGGAGAGCCTTTGAGGGAAAGCCGGGTTGCTACCTGATCCCCTGGGTGTCAATCCCAGCCGCTTGTCAGCATATTGTATCTTGATCTTTATGTATTCTTGTATCCAATATTTCTGCAGGGAATAGCCAGCACTTCGAAGAGTAAATCTTGGAAGCCCAGGCTATTCTGGGGACTACTGATGGGGGGATAGTAATCCGGTAGGCCCACTTCAAGGTATAATCCGGCCCGAGGTGAACTGAGCAATACCCGGATAGGGGTAAAGAGGTTACTAGAAGGCCCAAAGGCTTGTGAGATGCGTAACCCGGCTTGTGGGTTGCGATAAGGAAAGTTAGGCTTTATATGCGGAGTTCGAGTAGGACTCAAAGATGTGCCTTGAAGGGCAAGTTAGGGGTGTACGGGTGCTTTATAAACCGGCCCCTAGGTTTAGTTTTGCCAGAGATTCAAGTCATAGTTGTAACACCTGTTATCGAGTATCCAGTATAATAATATCGAGAGCCGGCGAGTTGCTTTCCGGTTCTTAGATTGCTCTTCGCCATGTTTTCCTTCGAGCTAAACCCTCTCCCGAATACCTGTGTCGACTTGCCCCAAGATCAGTTACCCCAGGTAACATCTGCCGTGATTATCCCACGACAGGAGGATCGACCGGTTCTGCTGTGTTCGTACAGCGATGACGTATGCTCGAGGAGGAAGAAGCCAAACGAAGGGGTACTGGGCCAACTCGGCGAGGTAAGTGGGCTGGGCCTAGAATTAGGTTATCTGCTGCGCACCGTTTTATTATTTTGTTCTGCTTTAATTTAATTTTTTTTTTTTTGCTGAAAACAAGATGGGATGAATTTGATAATGTTTTGGATTTTAAAAATCCTGAGAAAATTCAGGGGACCATGTTAGCTCAAAAGCTAACAGTTGGCAAAAGGATTTTTGTAAATTTCAACTTTTACATTGTTGTTTGGATTTGAATCCAAATTAAGGAAATTTTCAATATTAATTAATATTAGAAAAACAAGCCTTTTCAATAGGGTTACCCCTAAGTTTTTAAAATGATTTAAATGGTACAAAGGTGTGGTGAACTTTATGGGTTCAAAAGGTACTGATTTTGAGAATAGATTTGAATTTGAAAATGATTTGGGAGTTAATTGCTTGAATTAATGCCTTGATTAAACCATCAATTCAATGAGTGATTTGATTTGAATTTTGGAAGTAGTCATTAGGGTTTAATAAGAGGGGAGTAAATTAACAAGCAATTGGCTTAGAACAATCTCAAATTATTGAAAGACAATTTAGTGGTTTAGTTTTGCAATTTTTGAAATTGGAAATTTGAACATGTGGGAAAGTTTCAATTGGGTTTGAATTTTTGAGTTGCTTTGAAAAACAGAAGGCAATGCTCATGTAATGCAGATGATGCAAGCAAAAAGAAAACAAACAGGTAACACCCCAGGTGTTACACGTACGAAGCAAAGAAAGCTCTCTGCCCTCTAGGATTAGATGTGCAGAAGATACATGCATGCATTAATGACTGCATTCTCTTCCGCGGTGAGAAGTACGAGAATTTGGATGAATGTCCGATATGCACTGCACTGCGGTACAAGATCAGAGCAGATGATCCTGGTGATGTTGACGGCGAGCCCCCCCGTAAGAGGGTTCCTGCTAAGGTGATGTGGTATGCTCCTATAATACCACGGCTGAAACGTCTGTTTAGAAACAAAGAGCATGCTAGGTTGTTGCGATGGCACAAAGAAGACCGTAAGAAAGATGGAAAGTTGAGGCACCCCGCCGATGGATCGCAGTGGAGAAAGATCGAGAGAGACTTTCCAGACTTTGCAGGAGAGGCGAGAAACTTATGGTTTGGTCTAAGTACAGATGGCTTTAATCCTTTTGGGGAGCAGAGCTCCAGTCATAGCACTTGGCCTGTAACTCTATGTATGTACAACCTTCCTCCTTGGTTGTGCATGAAGCGCAAGTTCATTATGATGCCAGTTCTCATCCAAGGCCCGAGGCAACCTGGCAACGACATTGATGTGTATCTAAGGCCATTAGTGGAAGAACTCTTAGAACTGTGGGGCAAACCAGGTGTACGTGTGTGGGATGAGAACGAACAAAAGCCATTTGACCTACGGGCGTTGCTTTTCGTGACCATCAATGATTGGCCAGCTCTTAGTAACATTTCCGGTCATACAAACAAGGGATACAATGCATGCACACACTGTTTAGATAACACTGACAGTGTTTTTTTGGATAAATGTAAAAAGGTTGTATACCTGGGGCATCGTAGATTTCTTCCGATCAAGCATCCCTTAAGGAAAAAAGGAGGGAAGCATTTCAGAGGTGAGGCAGATAACCGAAAGAAGCCTGAGCTCCGTAGTGGTAATGATATATTCGATATGGTCAAGGACCTAGAAGTAATCTTTGGTAAGGCTGCTGGCAGCCAACCAGTTCCGTACGGCCCTGATAAGCGGGCACCCATGTGGAAGAAGAAATCTATATTTTGGGAGCTACCCTATTGGAAAGTTTTAGATGTCCGGTCTTCGATCGACGTGATGCACGTGACAAAGAATCTATGTGTCAATCTGCTATGCTTCCTGGGCGTGTATGGGAAGTCAAAAGATACGCCTGAAGCACGGGAGGACCAGCAACGTATGAAAGACCCAAGCAACAAGCACACAGATACAGGGCGCCATTCCTTAAGCAGCTACGCTCTTACTAAAGCAGAGAAGGAAATATTCTTTGAAGTCCTTTACAGTATCAAGGTTCCGTCTGGCTTCTCGTCGAATATAAAGGGGATAATAAACATGGCAGAGAAAAAATTCCAAAACCTGAAGTCTCATGACTGCCACGTGATTATGACGCAATTGCTTCCGATTGCATTGAGGGGGCTTCTACCGGAAAATGTTCGAGTACCCATTGTGAAGCTATGTGCATTCATGAACGCAATATCTCAGAAGGTAATCGATCCAGAAATTCTGACAAGATTACAGAGGGATGTGGTCCAGTGTCTTGTTAGTTTTGAGTTGGTGTTCCCACCATCCTTCTTCAACATTATGACTCGTCTCCTTGTTCACCTATGTGAAGAGATTCATATTCTCGGTCCGGTCTTTCTACACAATATGTTCCCCTTTGAGAGGTTCATGGGAGTCTTGAAGAAATATGTTCATAACCGTGCTAGGCCAGAAGGAAGCATCTCGAAGGGCTATGGAACAGAGGAGGTCATTGGGTTCTGTGTTGACTTTATTCCTGACCTTAAGACAATTGGTGTTCCTGAATCGCGGCATGAGGGGAGACTGAGGGGAAAAGGAACGCTGGGAAAGAAAACAATGATACCTAGGGACGGGCATTCTTTGACCAAAGCACACTACACAGTTCTACAAAATTCTTTGTTCATGGCTACGTATGTCGAGGAACACAAGAATATTGTACTGTCTGCAAACCCGGGGAAGGATGACTCATGGATTAAACGCGAACACATGGAGACTTTCGGAAGTTGGTTGCAAACACGTCTTATAAATGACACCACTGTTGAAGATCAGCTATACATGTTGGCAGGGTCACCATCTTCGACTATTGGGAGTTTTCAAGGGTACGAGATAAATGGAAATACATTTTACACGAGCTCCCAAGATGAGAAGAGCACCAACCAAAACAGTGGTGTCCGCTTTGATACAACAAACGAGAATGGAAAAACTGACACATACTATGGTTACATAGAGGAGATATGGGAACTTGACTATGGACCTTCTTTTAAGGTCCCTTTGTTCAAGTGCAAATGGGTCAACCTGAATGGAGAAGGGGTAAAGGTAGACCCGCTTTATGGAATGACAACAGTGGATCTCAACTGTATTGGTTACAATGACGAACCATTCGTTCTAGCCAATGATGTGGCTCAGGTCTTCTATGTGAAGGACATGTCTTCCAGACCGAAGAAAAGAAAAAATAAGGGAACAATTTCATCATACGATGAGCCGAAGCGTCACATAGTTCTCTCAGGGAAAAGAAACATCGTGGGAATCGAGGACACGACAGACATGTCAGAAGATTACAATAAGTTTGTTGAAATTCCACCCTTCACAGTGAAATCTGACCCCACCATCCCGTTAAATAATGATGATGCTCCATGGTTACGGCCGAAGCGATCATAAGCAAGGGACACGAAGAAAAGCTGGCAAGCATTATTGTTCCACCATCCCACTTTTCTGTTTCTCTCTCCTCCGTATGTTGGTGATGTGTAATAATAAGCATGGAATACATGATCATATAGTTCTGTTTGATTAGTATTTTGTATTGACCGGTAAATAGCTGACAACTATGACCCATGTCCGAATACATTTCGAAGTGATAGTACGGATAACATCCTGACAGATATTGCAGGATTATAACTACTTTTAATATGTAGTATCTGTTGACACACGGTATAGAACAAGCGATATATTCCGCGCACACATTGCAGGCACACCATATTAATTTGAGGCATTGGAGGAGAAGACACATGAAGACAGTGATTTGAGTTGAGATAGGTGAAGTTAATAGGAGGATTTTGAGGGGTTGGTGGGATCAGACACAAACTGGCACTTTAATTGAGATTGCCGACGTGAAGTCTCTCACTAATGATAGCGTGCACGGAAGGCAATTCATTCCAAATTGATACTGTGGGTTGCCACTTGTCGGTGTTGAAGAACATGTTTCCCAATGGTGTTAATGTGGTGTCCTTATTCTCCGGTATTGGAGGAGGAGAGATAGCTTTGCACAGGCTTGGCATCCATATGAAGACAGTGATTTGAGTTGAGATAGGTGAAGTTAATAGGAGGATTTTGAGGGGTTGGTGGGATCAGACACAAACTGGCACTTTAATTGAGATTGCCGACGTGAAGTCTCTCACTAATGATAGCGTACACGGAAGGCAATTCATTACAAATTGATACTGTGGGTTGCCACTTGTCGGTGTTGAAGAACATGTTTCCCAATGGTGTTAATGTGGTGTCCTTATTCTCCGGTATTGGAGGAGGAGAGATAGCTTTGCACAGGCTTGGCATCCACATGAAGACAGTGATTTCAGTTGAGATAGGTGAAGTTAATAGGAGGATTCTGAGGGGTTGGTGGGATCAGACACAAACTGGCACTTTAATTGAGATTGCCGACGTGAAGTCTCTCACTAATGATAGAATTGCATAATCTTGAAAAAACCGTTGCCTTGATCGTCCAAGATGTCCCAGTAGTGGTGCTCAGCGCCTTGTCTGCATGTTTCGCAGGACATGCCCATTTTACAGTGTAGAAACATCTACAGAAAAGAGCAAACATCTGTAAACTAGGCAGAGGAGAAGTAGAATCAGGTAGAGAAACATTAGAGCCGATGAGAAGTACAAATAGCATATGGAGAGAAACAAGGTTTAAAAGATATTGCTAGGTGCTTCCGGCCAAAAGATTATCAAATCAAAGTTTTGAAATTCTCAAATCAAACCATAAGTTCACAAAGCATACGCAAACATTGACCGTTACCAACCTGAGCCGCAAGGAGCAGTAGAGCAGAGCAGAGCAGACTCTAGAGGATGGACAAGCAGCCAGGACTGACATCGACTCTAGAGGATGAACAAGCCACCCTACTTCTACTATGAAAATGAGGCCCTAGCTCCAAAAAGTGTATGGGTGGAAATTTCCAGAAATTTGTATGACACAGAGCCGGAGTTTGTGGATTCTAAGCACTTCTGTGCAGCTGCTCAAGAAAGAGGCTACATCCATAACTTCCATAATTTATATTCAAATTATATACAAATGAAAAAATAATTAATAGTTTCAATAGTTAGAATAATTATTTAGTTAAACGAAAAATGGATTTAAATTAGTTTTGCAAATTCTAGCATTTTTCATGTTGGAATTTTTGTCAAATTTGGAAGTATATAAAAGTTGTTAATGTGCAAACTTAACACTTTTCAAATTTTGGCGCTAAAAAATTTTGGGCGCGCAGGGGTGCCACCGAAATTCGAAATTTGTTTTTGGTCCCGGGCCGTGGTACCAACCGGGACCAAAGGGGCTCTAGTCCCGGTTGGTGGCACGGGCCGGGACTAAAGGCCCAAGTGTATAAAAAGCGCGGCCCTCTCTCCAGGCCGAGCGGACACCCCAGGGGCGGGTACGAGTGGATATGGCTGGGCGAAGCCCTGCCGGCGGCGGGAACGAGTGGATATGGCTGGGCGAAGCCCTGCCGGCGGCGGCGGGAACGAATGGACTAGGGACACAGTAGATTAGGGAAACACAACTTCTATTAAAATAAGGCCAGGGGCCTTGCTTACATAGGGGTGGCGCGGCCACAGGCGGCCGGCCGTACTTGCATAAGGGGCGGCGTCGCGGCCACAGGCGGCCGGCCGTTTCTTGGGGGGGTAGCTAGGGGCGTTGTCTATATAGAATAGGGGGGCGGGGGCGCGGCCACAGGCGGCCGGCGCCAATCTAGTCGTCCTCGTCGTCGGAGAGGCTTACGTAGGCGGGTGGCTGCCACAGGTGAGCAGGCGGCTGGGCCGGGCTCGCCGGGGCTGGAGACATCGGGGGCATCGGGGGAGCGTACGGCGGCGGCGGGGGCAGCACCTCCTGCGGCAGCGGCGGCGGCGGGGGCAGCTCCTCCTCCTGCTCCGGCGACCCCGGCGCCCAAACGCCGCCGGTCCAGGCCCAGCTCATGCCATACTCCAGGCCTGGTGGGAGCGGCTGCGGCTCCGGCATGTCCTCGGACGCCTCCAGCTCGGCGTTCATCGCCTGCCACCAGGGGATGGCAGGCTCGTTAGGGGGTGGCGGCGGCGGCGGCATGGCGGCGGCGGCGGCGGCGGCGGCGGCCACGACACGCTCCCACCTCTTGATCTCGTCGTCGATGAGGGAGCGGCGGGAGGCCTCGCAGGCCTTCTCCATGGCGGCGCGGAGCTCGGGGTCCTCCTCCCCGGAGAAGTCCTCCGGCTCGTCCACGAGGAGCCATAGCTCCCTCTCCCGGCCGGGCGCTGGCGGGGGGTAGTCGTCCACGTTGGCCTCGAGGGGGGCGGGGATGAAGGAGCGGCGGCGCTGCTCGTGCTCCTGCTCGAGCCAGGCGGCCCAGTAGGGGGAGCCGCGCGCGTACATCCGCTCCCTGCGGACGGGGGCCGGCAGGAGCTCGCGCCGGCGCTCAATCTCCTCGAGCAGCGCCGCGCCGGTCGGGGCCGGCGGCACTGGGATCCGCTGGGGATTCAGGTGCCAGCCGTCCGGGAGGTGCACGTCGTTGTAGAACACCGGAGTGGCATTATTCCAGTGCCACTCCGCCTCGTCCACCCGGACGTACCGGCGGAACCGCTTGCCCGGGGGCGCGGCGCGGGGCGGCGGGCGTGCAGCCGGTGGTGGCGCGGGGACGCGCGGCACCCCGCCGAGGCGGACACCTCCAGGGCCGTAGCCGAAGGCCTCCGCCGGCGGGGGCGGGATGCGGCCGGCGCCGCTCGATGAGCCTCCGTCGTTGTTCCTTGGGCGCTTGCCGGAGTTCGAGAACCAGCGGGACATGGTGGCGGCTAGGGCTGCTTTGCCAGGGACGCGTCCGGGGTGGGTGGGTTGTACGGGCGGCGGGGGGCCTTTAAAAAGGACCCGGGGTGGGCTGGCATGCCAACCGGCGGCCTGAACGTGGCGGCGGTTGCAGGCGGCCATGAATGCGGGGAGCCGAGGCGTGGCGCGTGGGGAGTGGGGCGCGGGAAGCCGAGGCGGGGCGGGAAGACGAGGCGGACAACGGCCCTTTGACCGTCCTTCGGTCTTAGTTTAATGGACCAGGCGAACCAGCCACCAGGCCGCTGGCCAGTGGCCCCTGTTGACTGGCCATAATAACAGACGCGGGCCAGTGGGCCCTTCGAACCGTTGACTGTCCATAAATAAAAGACGCGGGCCAGTGGGCCTTTTTGACTAAAAAATGTGTCAGTGGGCTTAATTAAAGACGTGGGCCTGGAGCGGTTGGGGAAGGGGACGCCGGTTGGCGATTGCGAGGCAGGAGAAAAAAAAACGAACAAAAAAAACCTGCCGCGGCAGGGAAAATGGGCGGACTTTATTCTTTTTTTAAGAAGGCATCCATCCCGGTCCCTAAAACGAACCGGGACGAACTCCCTCGCGGTCCCTGGCCCAGAGTCGCCACGTGGGCCAGCCTTACCATCCCGGGTCCTGGCACAACCGGGACCAATGGGGAGGGCCATTTGTCCCGGCTAGCCCATCCCGGTTGCGCAACCGGGACAAATGGCCCTTACGACCCGGGACAAAAGGCCCTGTTTCCACTAGTGTAACCGCGCGTCGCGCCTAAGCTATTCGTGACGAACCTACGAGAAGTGCGTCGCGCCTAAGCTAACTGTGGCGCACAAGATGGAGGTGCGCCACGCCTATCAGTAGTATCTACATAAAAGAACTGCGCGTGGGTAGGTATCAACAACTGATACTTACCCCAGTGGCTAATGCCCTTCCTGCCTAGCCTCCCACCAGGGTTCGACTCCTGTCCACCCCCAATTTTTTTTATTTTTTATTTCTTACAAAATGATTCAAAATAAATCAATATATAAATAAATATATACATAGCAAATTATAGTAGATCAACATAGATGTAAATATAATGAAATTTGCAAAATCGATATAAATGCAAAAAATCTCAAATAAAGTGTTGATTAATTTAGAAGTCATAAAATCTCAAATATTCTTATTACATCATCTTAATTTTGTCGAATTCATGCACACACACGGCAACATAATGATTCTTGTAGCTCTAGCTAGCGTTTTACAATTTTCTTTCCCTTCTTTGTAGCGGTTGAGTAATTCAGTCCCGGAACACCATGACTTCTTCGGTGGAATGGGCGACCTGTAGGTAGCGTTGTCCTGCTTCTTCTTGTTGTGTATTTCGTTCCATCGTCATTGTCATCTTCCATTTTCGGGTCGCCGTACTGGTAAAAGTCTTGCTCGTTGGCTACTCCATCCATTCCGATGATGTTTCTTTTGCCTCTCCGCACGACAACACGGCTAGGCCTTGTCGGGTCAGTAATGAAGAAGCATTGGTCCACTTTGTTAGCTAAGACGCATGGCTCATTTTTTGCGGTGACATTCGTGCCGGGTTTGGCTTCAGGTATCAGCATGGTGGTGAAATATTGTCCTTCTTTCCTGACGCTCTTTGCCCATGTGACACAGAGCATTGGCACCTTCTCTCCGCAGTAGTCGAGTTCCCATATCTCGTCGATCCTACCATAGTATATTTCCTTGACGTCACCTGTTAATGATTCCATCGTTGCCCCCCGAGTTCTGGCATTCGCAGTTCCGGTCCTTATTTGCCGTGTAGAATGTGTAACCATTGATATCGTATGCCTGATATGTCATGAGGTTATGTGTGGGGCCTTGTGACAATGTGAGTATGAGTTTTTCTTCTTCAGAATAAGGCGTCTCCGGTTGATCGGTCATAATCTTCTCCCTGAACCACTGTGTGAAATGGATGTTGTGCTCTCTGATTATTTCTGCTTCGGTCCTATGTTGTCCCCGGTCACTGTAATACTTCGCGATTAGCAATTTGTGCTTTTCCAACCAAGGATCGACCACTGTTAGATGTTGTAGCGCGACTAGGTTTGCTCTGTCAAAGTCGTTGCGTCGGCCCTGAAAGTCGACATTCATTTCGCGCTGGCCCTCGCGGTGTCCCCATCCACCGAGCCTGCCAAAGTGCCTGTTTACGGGCAGACCAGGGTTCTCATCTTTGTCTAGAAAATTCGTGCAGAAAGAGATGCACTCCTCTGTCAGAAAGCCCTTGGCAATGCTTGCGTCTGGACGGGCCCTGTTGCGGACGTATCCTTTGATGGAACCATTCATCCTTTCGAACGCCATCATGGAGTGTAAAAACGGCGGCCCGAGCTGGATGATATCATCCACGACATGGACAAGGAGATGCACCATAATGTCGAAGAATGCTGGCGGGAAGTATATCTCAAGCTCGCATAGTATCACCACGATCTCTTCCTGTAGCCTTGCGAGTTTCTTCACGCCAATCGACTTTCGAGAGATGACGTCGAAAAAGTTGCAGAGTCCAAACAGCGTTTCGTGGACGTGCTCGTCCATTATCCCTTGAATTGCAACTGGAAGTATCTGCGTCATCATCACGTGACAGTCGTGAGACTTCATCCCGCTGAACTTCTGCTTTGGTACGTCTAGGTATCTGCTTATCTTCCCCGCATAACCGTAAGGAAATTTGACTCCAAGGAGGCACTTGAAGAATTGGTCGATCTCCTTCTCGCATAGCGTGAAGCACGAAGGGGGACAGTAATATTCCGTCTTCTTGGCCTTTTTGCCCTTGCGGCGACCTTCCGTCCCATCTAACACATCGTCATCGTCATCGTCATCATCATCCGGTTTTCCTCCGTGGAGCTCGCCCCTGATATTCAAAAATCTCAAGTCGTTCCTTGCTTTCGGCCCATCTTTGGTCCTCTCCGGCATGTTGAGCAGGGTGCCAAGCAGACTCTCGCACACGTTTTTCGTGATATGCATGAGGTCAAGGCAGTGGGGTGTGCGGAGAATCTTCCAGTACCTCAGGTCCCAGAGAACAGACCTTGTTTTCCATACACCCTCCAACGGCGCCAGCGCCTTTCGCTTCTTTCCCGGCGCAGGGCACTCTTTCCAGTTCTTCAACAGCTCGTCGATTTCCTCGCCGCTCCTTTGACGTGGGGCTCTTCGCATCTCAACTTCATTGTTGAACAGATCTTTGCGTTTTCTCCACGGGTCATCCTTGCGAAGCCACCTTCGATGCCCCAAGAACACGGTTTTCGAAGACCCGGGGTTTCTCTCTAGCTGGAGATACGTAGTGTCATCCATGCACCTAACTCATGCACAGAATCCGTGCGTCACCTGCCCCACGACATATCCGTAACCGAGGTAGTCATGCACCGTCGTGATGAGCGCGGCTCTCATTGGGAAAAACGTTTCTCCATAGGCGTCCCACGTATTGGCTGGCTCGTCCCATAACGTGGCTAGCTCCTCTTCCAACAACTGGACATACAGATTGATGTCGTTACCTGGTTGTTTCGGCCCTTGAATAAGCATACTCATCTGTATGTACTTCCTCTTCAAGCACAACCAGGGGGGTAGGTTGTATATACATACAAACACGGGCCAGGTGCTATGGGTGCTGCTCTGGTTGCCAAAAGGATTTAATCCATCCGTACTCATGCACAACCTGATGTTCCTTGGATCGTCGCCGAATTCGGGGTATTCGATGTCTAGCGCCTTCCACTGGCTAGCATCTGAGGGGTGTGTCAGCATCGTGTCATCATTCTCCGGATCGGTTCCATCATGCTCTTCTGGCTTCTTCCTTTCCGCGTGCCATCGCATGAGCTTCGCCTGTGTGGGGTCTGCGAAATACCGCTACAGACGGGAAGTTATTGGAAAGTACCACACCACTTTTCGAGGAGAAGCCTTCTTCCCTGTCTTGTATCGAGTTGCGTCGCACACCAGGCATATGGTTCTCTCCGCGTCCGCGCCCCGATAGATGATGCAGTCATTAATGCAAGCATGGTATTTCACGTGAGGTAAATCCAGAGGGCACACGACTTTTTTCGCCTCCTCGATGCTCGTTGGACACTTGTTCCCCGTGGGAAGACGGCCGTGCCAGAATGCCATGTTCTCATCGTAGCTCGCATCGGTCCATCGGTATTTTGTCTTCATCTCGAGGGTCCTTAACGTTACGTTCAGACGGGTATCCTCGCTCACGCATCCTTCATACAATGGAGTAACGGCGTCTATCTCCAGTTGCGACAACTTCGATTTCTCTCTAGCAGCAGCTCTGGTGTTGCTAGTCTCCTTGAGAAGCAGAGCTTGGACATGAGGGTCCCGCACCCAGTCCGACGACGATGTCACGACATCTTCATCATGATGTCCTTCGTCTTGATTATGATCATGTCTGACATCTTCATCACGATGTCCTTCGTCTTGATTATGATAATGTCCTTCATCTTGATCATTATGTCCTTCATCATGTCCGGGCGACTCTTCATCTTCATCACTTGTCGGGTAAAGAGTGTAGCCATCCATAAAACCACGACGGATAAGGTGCGACTCCAAGTCACCAGAATCGTATCTGATCAAGTGTTTCAGTTTGCATCTTCGACAAGGACATCTTATCTTCGTCATGCTATTTCGAAACATTTCGTCCGTCGCATGTTTCATAAATCTAGCCACGGTGCCTGTGCTTATATGCATGGTTGCCTACATAGTAAAAAAAAGATCAAATGAAAAATTAATTAGAATCAAATTACGTAATATATGGATGATGCATGCATGGTCGTCGACGGAAAAATTCGGCATGACCTATGCTAAAAATAGGACATTCTCGGAGTGCGTGGTCGCCGAAATGGAAATGAATCAACATTTTGGCAACACATGTCAACTCATTTTTAAGACATCCACAAATTTCATCAAAAATACGCAACACAATTTCGCATATGTATATATGCAACCATATGAATCTTTTGTGACGACGCACGGCGCCGATACCGAGCGAGATCGATCTATGAGAGATCTAGCGAGATCAACACACATACATACAACACATATACATATCCCTCCAACAACTCACCAACTATAGATCTTGCCGACACGAGACCGAGAGAGTACGTTTGTATGTGGCTATAGGAAGTGAAAAGATGGAAGGGAAAGTGGTAATAAAGTGAGAGATGGGGGTGGAGAGAAATGTTTACTAGATTCCCCACACATATATATCAAATAAAATAGGTTAAATAAGTTTTAGATGGTGGGAAAATGGGGGAAATGGGGTGGTGAGGAGGTGGGGGGCGACCAGATGTAAAATGGGGTGGAGATATGGGCGGATGGGATGTGGGGGGTGGTCCCAACCACTTAAATTCGTCCCAGGTATACCCGTGACGCACCTTGACCGCAGTGCGTCACGGCTATGTTGGATACCCGCGGCGCACCACCAGGTGGTGCGTCACGGCTATAGATGCCACCCGTGGAAAAGATAGCCGTGACGCACCACTGCAAGGTGCGCCGCGGGTACCCAACATAGCCGTGACGCACCTCGGGCTGGGTGCGTCGCGGGTATGCCTCGGAGGCTCGCCAGCCCGGCCCCACACATACGCGCGACGCGCCTTATATTTGGTGCGCCGCGGGTATGCCTTTAGGCGCGACGCGCGAAAGTGTGGTGCGCCGCGGGTAATAGGCGTGACGTGCCAAATAAGAAGTGCGTCACGGGTATCATCACTCCTATAGCCATTTTCCTAGTAGTGTGCCCCGGTTGGTAACACGAACCGGGGCGAAAGGCCCAAAATTTCAGTTTTTTTTTCCTGCCGCCAATTTTTTCGTTTCGAACATTTCAAATACTATTTTAAAAACGTTTTCAAATACATTTGAAATGGTTTAGAAAATTGGAAGAAACTTTCAATATGAAAAGTGTTTAAAATTGCGTAAACATTTCAAATATATTTTCTGTTTTATAAAATAATTATTCCAACTATTTAAACTAGTAACAATTTTTTAATTTTAAACGTTTAAAAAACCTATTTTATGAATGGTTTACAATCTGGAGAAACTTTGTATATGAAAAGTGTGTAAAATTGCGTAAATATTTTAAATACATTTTCCATTTTATAAAATAATTATTCTAACTATTTAAACTGGTAACAATGTTTGAAAATTCAAACATTACAAAAAAAAACTAGTTTACGACTGGTTTAATCTGCAATGTTTGATACATTATTACAAAATAGTCTAGCAATATTACATGAACCATGATGGTTTAATACGTTATCACCAACTATTGCTGTCATTGTTTGTTTCTCTATCGTAGCCATGGAGCATCTTCCTTATTTAACGTGATGCTTGGGTCAGTTTTCAGTCTAAAGGGCGGAATTTCTTCAAATTTACCATAATCTTCTGACATGTCTGTCGTGTCCTCCACTCCCACAATGTTTCTTTTCCCTGAAAGAACTATGTGCCGCTTCATCTCACCGCATGATGTACTAGAATTTTTTTTCTTTTCCTCGGTTGGGTAGACATGTCTTTCATATAGAAAACTTGAGCCACATCTTTGGCTAGGGCGAATGGTTCGCTTCTGTACCCAAGATTGTTGAGATCCACTGTTGTCATTCCGTACTGCTGGTCTACCTTTACTCCTGTCATCTTGACCCATTGGCACCGAAATAGAGGGACCTTAAAATTAGGTCCATAGTCAAGTTCACATATATCCTCTATGTAACCATAATATGTGTCATTTGACCCATTGTATCCGGTTGCATCGAAACGGATGCCACTATTCTGGTTGGTGATCTTTTTATCTCGTGCGATCGTGTAAAATGTATTCCCATTTTATCTCCTACCCTTGGAAAGTCAGTACAGTCGAAGATGGTGACATGGCCAACAAGTAGAGCTCATCTCCAACAGTGTTGTTATTCATGAGTTCTGCCTGTAACCAGGCGCCAAAACTATCGATGTGTTCATCATTAATCGAGGATTCCGACAGCCCCGGGTTTTTGGACCGTATAATATTCTTGTGTTCCTGGATATAAGGAGCCACCAAGGTGGACATTTGTAGAACTATGTAGTGTGCTTTAGTGAAAGAATGTCCGTCCATAAATATCTTTGCTTTCCTTCCTAGCGTGCCTTTTCCACTCATTCTTCCCTCATGCCGCGATTCGGGAACACCAATTGACTTAAGGTCTAGAAGAAAGTCAACACAAAACTCAATTACCTCCTCTGTTCCATAACCCTTGGAGATGCTTCCTTCTGGCCTAGCACGGTTGTGAACATATTTCTTTAAGACTCCCATGAACCTCTCAAAGGGGAACATATTGTGTAGAAACACATGACCGAGAATGGTAATCTCTTTCACTAGGTGGACTAGGAGGTGTGTCATAATATTGAAGAAGGATGGTGGGTACACCAACTCGAAGCTGACAAGACATTGGACCACATCTGTCTATAACGCTGATAGACTTTCTGGATTGATTACCTTCTGAGAAATTGCATTGAGGAATACGCATAACTTCACAATGGGTAGTCGAACATTTTCTGGTAGAATCCCCCTCAACGCAATCGGAGCACACACCACACAACTAGAAATATATCCTCCAAAGTGAGTGGCATGAGGAGAAGAGAGGGCTAGCAGTGTATATATATAGTGGGGGGGTCATTTGCCCCGGTCGGTGGTTCCAACCGGGTCAAAAGACCCCCACACCACGAGGCTGAACGGGCTCTGCTCGTCGATGGCCTTTAGCCCCGGTTGGAGCCACCAACCGGGGCAACTGACCCCCCCACCACGCGCCCTGTTCGCCCCGGCCCCACCTCTCCACTCTTTTACACCGGGTGGTGGCCGAGCCGGGGCGAAAGGGGTGGTCGCGGGTGAGCAAAAGCCCCGTTTTCCACTAGTGATAAGACTCTCATGGGACAAACCAAGACAAGACATTATCCAACAGAGGTTACATTCATGAATGGAAGCGTCACCACCTTTCTGGAGCCAAGATGGCCAGATCTTGATAGTAATATCTCATTGCCAACAGCTGTATCCACGACCCAGTACATGAGATTAGATTCAGATGGACACCTGAGATTGTATGAATGGTCATGGTCTACTCATAGCTGGGAAATAGCCTATGATGTATTGGATATGGATGTTTGTGATTACCCAACAACAGTTTGCGGGGAGTACGGTGTATGCATAGAGGGGCAATGTGGTTGTCCACCCGAGAATAATTCAAGTTCAACCTACTTCAAGAATCAAGATGGTAGATGAGCGGAATCCAAGTCGTGGTTGCGCACAAATAACTGCAGTATCTTGCGAGGAAATACAACACCATCGACTCTTTTCCATTCCCAACATTTCTTACTTTGACATGTCTTACATTGATCACACACACACACATATTTGAATGCAACAAACATCGATGACTGTAAGCAAGTGTGCTTGAAGAACTGCTCATGCATGGTTGTTTTGTTCATGGAATACGACATGCCAAATGGACAATGTGTGTGGTTGACGAAGGTCTTT
Organism: Alopecurus myosuroides; assembly: GCA_028641055.1. Taxonomy (NCBI): domain Eukaryota; kingdom Viridiplantae; phylum Streptophyta; class Magnoliopsida; order Poales; family Poaceae; genus Alopecurus; species Alopecurus myosuroides. Next base: position 774,320 of record CM054060.1, on the reverse strand, counting down.
TCCTTGAAATCAACATAACCTGATGATTATACCTCCTCTGCTTACCTCAAGGTGCAACTCAGCCCCTCTAACGGAAATAGAGAGAAGCCGCATCTTAGCCCCTCTAACGGAAGCATAGAGAATGCACAACTTAGCCCCTCTAATGAAAACAAAAATAAAGTGATGTCTGGTGCTGTACTAGGAGTCGTTACTATTCTTGTATTGCTGGTCATTGTTGTCACTCTTTATGTACGAAGGAGGAAAAGGTATGAAGAGAAAGATGAAGAGTCTGATTTTGATCAATTGCCTAGAATGCCAACTAGGTTTTCATTTGAAATGTTGAGGGAATGCACCGAAGGGTTTGTTAAGAAACTCGGTGAAGGTGCGTTTGGTTCGGTTTTTGAAGGGAAATTAGGTGAAGACAAAGTTGCAGTGAAACGTTTGGAAGGTGGTAGAAAAGGAAAGAAAGAATTCTTGGCAGAAGTTGAGACCATTGGAAGCGTTGAACACATCAATCTTGTTAGGTTGGTTGGCTTTTGTGCAGAGAAATCTGAGAGGCTTCTAGTATATGAATATGTGTCAATAGGGTCACTTGATAGGTGGATCTATTACCACCATAAAAATGCTCCTCTTCATTGGTGCACCCGGTGTCAGATCATTTTGGATATTGCCAAAGGACTATGCTACCTTCATGAGGAGTGTAGGCGGAAAATTGCACATTTGGATATCAAACCACAAAATGTTCTACCGGATAACAACTTCAATGCCAAAGTGGCTGATTTCGGACTATGCAAGTTAATAAATAGGGATCAAAGCAAGGTAGTGACAGTGATGAGAGGAACACATGGATATCTAGCTCCCGAATGGTTGACGTCGCGGATCACTGCAAAAGTTGACGTATATAGCTCTGGAGTTGTCATCATGGAAATAATAAGTGGAAGAAAAAATATCGACAACTCTCAGCCTGAGGATAACGTCCAGCTCATTAATTAATCTATTAAAAAAGCTCAAAGCAACCAATTAATTGATCTGATTGACAAGCATAGTGATGATATGATCTCACACCAGGAGGAAGTTGTTCAAATTATGAAGCTCGCAATATGGTGCCTGCAACATGACAGCATTCGAAGGCCTTCCATGTCAACTGTAATCAAGGTACTATAGAAGGTGTATTGAGTGTAGAGACTTTTGATGCAAATTCCCTTCTATATGTTCAAGATAATACATTGACGGATTCAGGTCCATCACAAGCATCCATATTATCTGGCCCAAGGTGAAACAAGAGGGTGATGACCAGGATAAATTCAAAGTATGCACTTGCGTTTTGTATCCTATGATATTTGTATTTTTGGAATTGTATTTAGAATTGCAACAAAATAACTCTCCAGCCAACACATATATATTTGATTGTTTAGTGAAGTTGTGTACTTGTGGTCTTATATCTTCAAAGCTAGTATTCTTCGCAGGGAAACCAAGTGTATTCCTCTTCTCAACTCATGCTTACAAAGTCAAAAGGAGATAATAAAGCTAGAGTAGTTGTACTCAAACAGCTGACTAGGAGATAACACGAAAATCTACCTAGATGTTGTAGTTACCACCTTACAATGCCATATAGGAACAATGGCGAGTACATACACTAAAATAGACTTGATCAATAATGAGCAGAATAGCCAACTCTATTTCGCACAATAAAATATAATCTGTGCTGTATTGGTATACCTCCTTCTGTAACATGCATACCTTTTCATTTGTTTTGTCTGTTTTGCTTCGTGGATGATATGATAAAGTCAAGGACAACACATTTGCTTGCCTGGCAGCACAATGATGAAAAATGGCTACCTAAAACATGTAATGCCGTGATATATCCTACAAAAATCCCGAGTCCATATTAGAGAAACGCATCTTAGTGCAGAGGAATACTAAATATACGTTAGTAACTAACAAGCTATATGTGGATAAGGCGAGATTGCTGATGGGCGACGGCGGAGGCGATAGGCCTTGCGGCCGTTTCTGGGCGAATTCTCCGGAGTCCAGCGACGGCGAGGAGGAGTGCTCTTCTCCGCGCGATCCAGGGGACGCTGATCCTCTCTCCTGGAGGTACCTCTGCAGGACTCCATCGCCCTCTTCTTCCTGCAACCTTCCGTCATCGAGGAAGGACAGGAAACATCGACGGATCTTGAATCAACGTAAGTGCGCAGCGTTCCTTTGCGATTCAAATGTTGGATCGCCTCTAGTCATTCCGAAGAGCGTGGATCCCCGGATCAAGGCTCCGTGTTCGAATCCGTCAGTACACCATCTTGATCCCCATGATGACGGGGAGTGGACTGTCGTGATCTCTCGGCGCCGCCGCCGTAATTTGCGGAAATTGGAGGAACTGTCCTCTATTCTGCTTTCCATTCCGGACAATGGTCCTATGTCTGAATCCGAGTCATATCAGAATCTAGAATCTGGTCAAAATCATATTGATGTGGGCCGTTTTGAGGTGACATCGAACAAGGGCCCGTCTATTGAAGCGGTCTCCCGATCGGCTCCTTTACAGAACCCTAGCGAGCTTCAGAACATATTTTTCACGATCAGATCTCGGGCAAGGCGGCTGCGCGTGTTTCCTTTCCCTCTGCTCGCGAAGGAGATGAGCTACGGCGGCGGCAATCCCCGCGGGGGTGGTCGGGGCTCCTTTGGGCGAGGCGGGACTCAAGGCAGAGGGGCTCGGTACCCTGGCAATGGTGGAAACCCCAATGGTTCCGGGTACCAAAACAATGGTTTTGGCCTCGGTGGCAATCAGATGGGGGGTTTCGGAAACAGTGGTGCTAATAACAACTTCGGTGGTGCACAAGGAGGTAACTATGGCTTCGAGATGGGAGGTCAGAGTTTCGCCGGTGATCAGGCCGGTGGGTTTGGTAACAATCCAGGGAATTTTGTGGGCAATGTTCAAGGCAATTTTAGTAACAGTGGCGCAGGTGCTTTTGCTAATGGGCAGGGTACCGGTTTTAATCAGAACAATGAGGTTGGTTTTGGACAGAATAATTGGCAAGGGGATTTTAATCAGCGTGGGCAAGATGGTGGATTTCAGAACCAGAGATTTCAAGGGCAGAATCAGGGGTTTCCACAAGGTCGCTTTGAGGTAGGGTCGGGTTCCAATGTTTTGGGCAATGGCCAACAGAGGAATCAAGCTCGGTTTAATAACAGAGGTTCTAATTTTCGATCGGGGCCTAATGGGGCTGGTCGTGGAGCGTTATCGGGCTTGGCAAACAGTAGGGCTGCTCGTGCGGTGGTAACGGCGAAAGCTCGGGCTGAACCGGCAACTAGCTCTACCCATAACACGGATGATGCGAGGTTGAAGAGTACTGATGCAGCAGCGGTGTCTGCGGCTGCGGAAAATTTGCTTCCTGTAGCGCAACAATTGGTGGACAGTACCACTTCGGACAAGGCAAAAAAATCTGGGAGATGTTTTCGTTGCGGGTTTTCTGGGCATGTGCTTGCAGATTGCACCACACTCCTCTGTGATTATTGCGAGGGGACGGGGCATGTGGATGATGATTGCCATTTATTGAAATTGGTAAAACCACAAATTTTGGTTTATGGCCATGCTCATGACGATCTCACTTTCTATGAGGCAGTGGTTTCCGAGAACTACAGGCCTAGATCTGATAATACTCGCATGGGGTCGATCTCGGTGGTTGGTGGTCAATTGAACATTCCTCAAATTATCGTTCAGCTCAAGCGTGTGGTTCCGGTTGATGCGTTCCAGTGGGAATTACTTCAGGTTGGCCACAATATTTACAAAGTACAATTTCCTTCCAAAGCTGAGCTAGATAGGCTGAGGAACTTTGGCTCCTTTCGGGTACCTAACTCCACTATTGAGTTGGTTGTTGATGCCTGGCACACAAAGGACAAACCGGCGTTTGAGCTTCCCAAATTTTGGTTATTAATGCATGGGATACCTAGCCAGCACAAAGGGGACTTCTTGGCTATGTGGAGCCTTGGGACTCTCTTTGGGAAACCAATTCGGATAGATATGAAATACACTAGAGAACATGGTATTCTCCGGGTGTTTATTGGATGTGTGGATCATACAAAAATACCTAAGAAGCTCCCTATTTTTATCAAGGACGGTTTTTATAACCTTTCTTTTGAGAAAGAAGGGGATAGGGGAGTGGATGTCGATATGATTTCAGATACTAAAGCAAATGACAATGATGGTGATGATGGCAAAGGTGATGATGATCTAGATAAGGAGATGGACGTGTCTGATATTCCGGTTCCAGCTTTACAGCCATCTTTGGAAAGAAAAGGAAATTCAGAGAATTCTAACCTCAACTCATCGAACATTGGTTCTAAAAGAGCTGCGGGGCTGCTTTTTTCTCCTCAGGTGGCTAGGTCCATTAAGGTGGCTCATTGTGTTCTTAAGGGGGAAGTTGTCCCTCCTTCAGAACTCCACGGGTTGATGACTACTAGTGACAAAGTTGATTGTCATTTAGAGGCAGAAAAAACAGACCTTAATGAAGGCCTTGCTTGCTCTGCTATGCCCTCTCGGTCCACTGGGAACAAGGTATCTTGCAATGAATTTTTGATTTCAGATATCTCATCTAAGGTGGTCTCTGGTAACACTGTTTCTAATTCTAATTCTCTGTCTCCTATTTATCAGATAAGCAAATGTGCTTCTCCTGGTATTTGTGGACACTCGGGTGAGGAATTGTTGCCTCAAACTTTGAGCTCTGTACCAACTGGGAACAAGGTATTTTGTAATGAAATTTTGATTTCATCTAAATCATCTAGGGTGGACACTGGTATCAATTTTTCTCCCTCTAATTCTCTGCCTGCTGTCTATCAGATAAGCAATTGTGCGTCTTCTGATAATTGTGGACACTCGGTTGAGGAGTTGTTGCCTAAATCTTTGGGTTCTGTAGCTGCGGAGGCAAGTTATCCAGCTAGTTCCAGCCCGGACAGAGTTCTGATACCCAGTGTTTCACGGCAGGAATCTCTGCATTCTCCTGCCGTGACGGCAGGGAAAATGGCCATTTCGGTGCCGTCTGCGCTGCCGTTGGGCTCGCGGCAGAAGGTTTTCCTGCCGCCACGGCAGAGCACCCCTCCACGGCAGCATGTTGCTGTCTGCGATGGGCGAGGAGCCACTGCTCCACTGCCGGTGCTTCCGACAGCCGACGTGCAGCAGGGCTGCATTGCTCCAGACGTGGTACTGGCCACGCCGGGCTCCAAGACGATCCGAGGGGAGGGACATAAGCATGCTTTGTCTGCGGGTTCATCCCTAGCTGGTGAGTGTTTGTTCTCTGATTTTTCAGTTGTTGCGGTTGGATTACCAGAACAGAGGTCTGATGTGGTTGTCTCTTTGAAAGATGATCCTGTAACACTGACCGCCAATTCTAAGCCTAAGTTGTTGGGTTCAGGTGGCGGTTCTCCCTTGTGCTCATCAAAGATTGATGATGTGGTGAACTTTGGTGGGATTGCGGACCCTTCTTTATCTGGTATGCGCTCTAGCAACAGAATCCGTTCTCAATCCAACGCGGATGATACGCAATTGGACCGTGCTACAGCCTTGGCTCAGCGACGGAATGACATCTACTCACCAGGTACGAAAGTAAACCGAAAACTCTCTTTTATCGATATTCCCAACCAGGTTATTGCATCTGCTGCTCGTAATTTGGGGGTTTCGTTGGGGAATGATTCTTTGCAAATAGAAGCGTCTATAAATAAACTTAAAACGGTAGAAAGAACTAGACTTGTTTCTGTGGTTCCTAATTCTCTCTCTAATGAAGAGGAAGGAGAGGGGTGTAATTCTGTTTTGAACACTGCCACTATGTTATCGGAAGACTTAGGTAGGGAGGAAAATGAGCCTCCGTTGGACCAGATGGGTTCTCATACCGAGTTTTTACCTTCCAAAGTTACTCGTAGAAAGAAAGCGGGCACTGGCCTAAATGTTAAGAGACGAAGTGCGAGGCTACAGAAAATTATAAACGGTAAACAATGAAAGGGATGATTTGGAATACAGACGGGTTCGGGGATACGGCAAAACACTTTGCTATTAGAGAATCAGTTCGAGAAGAAAATCTGAATTTTGTCGCTGTGATTGAAACAGGGAGATCTAATTTTTCGGTACCTTTCTTAAATTATTTGGACGGGGGGAGGGAATTCATTTGGTATTGTCTTCCCCCTCGGGGCCGCTCTGGTGGCATTCTGGTAGGTTTCGACCCCAATATGTTTGAGGTCCAGAACGTGGAGGCTGGTGTTTTTTGTATTAAATTTCATATTAAGAATAAGTCGGATGCTTTCCTATGGACCTTTGTTGTGGTATATGGGGCGGCGCAAGATGTTCTTAAGCATGATTTCTTAGCAGAATTAGTGCGTATTTGTGAAAAAGAAGAGAGACCATTGCTAGTTGGGGGGGATTTTAACATCATTAGACGACAACATGAGAAGAACAACGATAATTTTAACGCGCGTTGGCCGTTCATCTTTAATGCTATTATTGAAAGTCTGGACTTGAAGGACCTCGAATTTTCAGGGAGACAGTTCACATGGGCTAGTAGAGGAGTTAACCAAACTTTTGAAAAGTTGGATAGATTCCTAGCTAGTGTCGAGTGGGAACAAAAATTTCCCTTGGTTTCAGTACACGCATTGGCTCGTACTGGATCCGATCACACTCCTATTATTATTGATTCAGGTCAACAGGCTCACCTTGGGAATAAAGCCAAGTTCTCGTTTGAACTGGCTTGGCTTAAGCAGGAAGGGTTTATGAACCTTGTCGATAGGGAATGGTCCTCTTATGTAGAGGGTGATTCTCCATTAGAGTCGTGGCAAAACAAGATTAGACACCTACGTCAATTCTTACGAGGATGGGCTAAGAATTTGAGTGGTCAATATAAAATGCAGAAAGAGAAATTAATCCTACTTATTAATGAGCTTGATATTCGTGCGGAGTCTATTCCGTTATCTGTAGCGGAAAGACAAGCCAAGAACGATGCGGATGCGTGTCTTGCTAGGCTGAGAAGAGAGGAAGAAGCCAAATGGGCGCAGAGAGCAAAGGTCAAACATATTCAAGAAGGAGGAGACAATACTCGCTACTTCCATATGATTGCAAATGGGAAACATAGGAAGAAACGTATTTTCCAGTTAGAACAGGATGAGGGTACTATTGTGGGGGAATTAAATCTCCAGTCCTTTATTTCTGGTTTCTATAAAAAACTTTTTGGACCTCCTGAGCCGAATTTCTTCTCATTGGATGAAGAACATGTCAACGATATTGATCGTGTTTCGGCTGCGGAGAACGATATTTTGATTGCGCCGTTCTCTGAGAAAGAGGTTTATGACGCAATCTCTCAAATGAATAGGAATTCGGCTCCTGGACCTGATGGTTTCCCCGCCGAGTTTTACCAATTTTGTTGGCCCATTATTAAAAATGACTTGATGGCTATGTTCCATCAGTTTTATGATAACAACTTGCCACTCTATCGCTTGAACTTTGGTGTGATTACGCTGTTACCAAAGAAAGAGGATGCAAGTAGAATAGAACAATATCGACCTATTTGCTTACTCAATGTGAGTTTCAAAATCTTCACGAAGGTTGGGACTAACCGTGTGACTTCGATTGCGCAGTCAGTTATTCAGCCAACTCAATCTGCTTTTTTACCGGGTAGGAATATCCTGGAGGGAGTGGTTATTTTACATGAAACTGTTCATGAATTGCATTCCAAAAAGCTGGATGGAGTACTCTTCAAAATTGATTTTGAAAAAGCTTATGATAAGGTTAATTGGAACTTTCTTCAACAAGTTTTGAGGATGAAGGGGTTTCACTCTAGGTGGTGCAAGTGGGTGTCTAATTTTGTTCAGCGGGGAAGTGTAGGGGTGCGTGTAAATGATGATATTGGTCATTATTTTCAAACTCATAAAGGTTTAAGACAGGGGGATCCACTCTCGCCGGTGCTCTTTAACCTGGTGGCTGATATGTTAGCCATTATTATTAATAGAGCTAAAGAGGATGGGCAGGTGGGTGGATTGGTGCCTCATTTGGTGGAGGGTGGTGTTTCCATTCTGCAATATGCGGATGACACAATATTATTTCTTGAACATGATCTCGACAAGGCCGTGAACATGAAGTTGATCTTATCTATTTTTGAACAGTTGTCTGGCCTTAAGATCAATTTTAATAAGAGTGAAATTTATTGCTTTGGCAATGCTAATGAGAATAGGAACGATTATAGGCATATTTTCGGTTGTGAAGTAGGGACTATGCCCTTTAAATACCTTGGTATTCCAATTCACTATAGAAAATTACTCCTTAAAGAATGGAAAATTATTGAGGATCGTTTCGAGAAGAAACTATCCTCTTGGGCTGGTAAACTGCTTTCCTACGGTGACAGATTAATTCTAATCAATTCTTGTCTAACTAGCTTACCCATGTTCTTACTTTCTTTCTTCGAAATTCCAGTGGGAGTTCGAAAGAGATTGGATTTTTTCCGTAGTAGATTCTTCTGGCAAAGTGATCAGCAGAAGAAGAAATATCGTTTGACGAAATGGAGTGTTATTTGTAGGCCGAAAAATCAAGGGGGGCTAGGTATCCAACTCTTAGATATTAAGAATAAATGTCTGTTAAGCAAATGGCTTTTCAAAATTCTTAAAGAAGAGGGGGTTTGGAAAGAGTTATTGATGAATAAATATTTGGGGGATAAAACGTTAGCACAAGTTAAACCAAGACCAACTGATTCTCCATTTTGGAGGGGGATTTTGTCGGTGAGAAAGGAGTTTTTCTCGAGGGGTAGGTTTGTGCTAGGCAATGGCCAACAAACCCGCTTTTGGGAGGATGTGTGGATAGGGGACGCAGCTTTGGCTACCCAATACCCAGGCTTATATCACATCACTAGAAACAAGAATGTACTTGTGGCTGATGTGTTAGCTACCGCTCCACCCATTAATCTCCAGTTCAGACGTAATTTGCATGGGAACAATTGGACAGCATGGTTGCATCTTGTCCAAAAACTAATGGATGTTTCTCTATCTGATGAGGAAGATGTGTTCTCTTGGTCGCTGAATAATAACGGAGATTTCTCGGTTAAGTCCATGTATGATGATTACATGATTACTGATCCTCCTTTCGAACATAAATATTTATGGAAGTTGAAAATTCCTCTAAAGATCAAAATCTTCATGTGGTTCTTGCACAGACGTGTGATTTTGACAAAGGATAACCTGTTAAAACGTAATTGGCATGGTTGCACAAAGTGTGCTTTTTGTAATCATGAAGAAACTATAGACCATCTATTTATTTCTTGCCCTTTGGTGAAAAAAATTTGGAGATTGCTCCATTTTACTTTTAATATCCTCCCACCTGAGAATCTGCACCATATGTTTGGTGGATGGCTTCTTGGGATTCATAAAAATGATAGACGCCGTATTCGGATAGGGACATGTGCATTTTTGTGGGCAGTATGGAACTGTCGCAATGATGCAATTTTTAACAGGGTGCATAATGTTCACTTTTTGCAGGTGGTACACAAGGCTTCTTATTGGATTTCTGCTTGGTCGCTCCTTCTGCCACAGGACCAGCGCCAGTTTATGGAGGCTGGATGCAACCGGTTATTGGCTTTAGTCCGGGTCATCCTTACCTCCAACGGGTGGCAGCATGATCTCAGAATTTGTGCTCCTTAGTGGACTATGGTCCTTTTCATGTTCTTTTTCATTCCATAAGAATTTTGTACTGAGACAACTGGTTTTGTAATACTCTTTATAGTTTTGTTAATAAAAGCCGCATGCATCTACCCGATGCAGAGGCTGGGGCTTTGCCTCCTTTTCCAAAAAAAAAAATGAACGCAACCTAGTGATCAAAGAATAAAATCAATATGATCCTGTGTCAGGCTCAAAGCACGTACGACACACATCTGGACCATACAAGGGGCGCAAACTAGACATCTGAACCAGTTCGACAGTACACAGGAACTGAAAACAGCTATGAACCCCCTCACGAGTCACGATGTACAAAAACCGTAATGACTGAACTGAAAACTCAATTTCCATTTGGGCACTCCACAATCCAACCACCACGCGCCATCCATCAATCACGTGCGGAAGCGATCTTTCACAGAAATCAGAAAACAACAGATCGACTGGGCTCAGCGGTACCATTAGGGAGGGTCGGCCGGACGGGAACACACCGGCGGCCAGGAGAGCGGAGCACCGGAGGTGACCACGGCCGAGCAGTCGGCGGTATTAGACGGCTGCTGGATTTGGACACGAACGACCGAGCGATTCCTTCAGTTTTGTCGTGCTCCCAGTGAGGAATCGGCAGAGCTGTCCACTTCGGGGCCGGCGTCGGTGACGGGCAACACATTTTGTTTTGTCGGGAAGGGGAATGGGGATCCGTTCGATGCTTTGGGAGTATATCTGGCCATGGGCAGCCCGGCCCGGCACGAAAATTCCGGGCCGGGCTGAGCCCGACAGCACCATCGGGCCGGGCTCGGGGCTGGAAATCGAAGCCCGACGACCGGGCCGGGCTCGGGCCCGGCGAAAGAGCTTTTTTAGACGCAGGTGGGCCAGGTCGGACGGACTTGGGCGGGCTTTCTTGAGATCGGGCCGGGCTTGGGCCCGATTCCTGCAGCCCGACAGTCGGGCCGGGCCGGGCTCGGGCCTGAGTTTTGCCCGGTAAATTTCTGTAGGCCTGGCCCGGCCCGAACTTTGGCCAGGTATATTTGGGAGAGACGTGGCCTTAAAAGATCCTAAGGCTGTGTTTGGCTTTATGAATTCGACGTTGGTACTGACCATTTGGTATTCACCCTCCCAATTTACAACGTTTGGCTGTGTTTGGTATTGGGCCTAGAAATCGAACTGAATACCGAGCCTGCTCCCCGCGCGTTGGAACTTACCCTGGCACAATACGGAGGGGCAAGCCTCGGTATTGCTCAGAATCGGGCCTCCCCGCATGTACCCATTCGTCCCTCCCCGCACACGAACAGATCGAGCGCTTAAGGAGGAGGTGAGCCGCCCAGACGAATCAGATCCCGGCGGCGACGCTGGTACATCTGCCCTCCTCCTCCACCGTGGCCTCACTGCGCACTCCGGCGGGAGCCTAGGATTTTTCTTCACTCCTCCCATTCGTAGGTTCCTTTCGCCCAATCCCACGGTGTTAGTTACCTTCCCCTCCTTTCGTCGGTTCCCTACGTGTCAAGCCGAAGCGGGCAAGCTCGGCCCTCAAAGCTCCCACCTCGCACGATGTCTAGGCGGCGGATGCACATTGAACCGGTTTTCTTCAGCCACCTCAGCTGATTCCCTTCCACTACTTTCGCCGGTTCCCTACGAGCCAAGCCGGAGAAGGACGAGCCTCGTGCTGGAGTTGCCACCATGCGTGAGGACAGGGAGGACATACGAGGCCCTCGTCCATGGTGCGGCTTGGCCCCGCGGCCAGTTCCTAGTATTCTCTTGCGCTCTCTGGTCTAGAATGAATTAAGGTGGGGCAGCAGAGAAGAACACGACCGAATACAATTCGCTGGACTGCTCTCACAATTCGGATTAGCAATATTGTACACAACCAAACGATAGAATTTGTATTGGGGTCCATTTCAATACAAAGGCTAATTTGGTACTGAGGCCAATTCAATACCAAGCCCTCCAATTCATACATCCAAACATGGCCTAAGGAAAATCTACTTATTAACTTTGCGTCCTTCTGCGACGCGGCCACACCCGTCCGATTGCCATCGTTGTAGGATATCCAGCAGGGTCCCACTTGTAAGGCTCCCTCTCTCGAAATAGACTTTTGTTCTGTTTTATAAATAAAACCCAAATGCCGAACTGATACAACATGATAAGGAATCCTCTTACGAAGCAGAGCAAAGATTGAAAAAAAATGAAAACAAGGAGCACCGAATTTGCCACCGAAGCCATGCATCGGAACCGGCCCTAAGGACGAGGCTCCACAACAACGCCCCCAAGAGGGTAACGACATATCACGTCATTGTCCGGAACCCGAGGCCCCAAAGTGACAGAAATTGGCACAACCGGAGGGGATGGCTGTGATTTGAGGATCACATATGCTCACGAGTGTTAATGCTTTTCTCCGGTGCTTTACTAAAAGAAGCATCTTAATTACCAGTAGTTTTCCTAGAGGCCCCGCTGCCACGGGCTGGTAGGACAAAAGATGTTGTGCAAGTTTCTTATTGCGAGCACGTATAACTATATTGGAACACATGACTATGGTTTGCTTAGAACTCGGATGCTTTATTATTATTATTATCTGCAATGTCCACGTTATTATTATTACATGACCTTTGTTATCCATGCAACGCCTTCATCCATTCTCTCTATGCCTACGGTACTCCCATCCTGTTGTTTTCTGCGATTTCTACTGTTGTTACTATTTTATTCCTACTGTTATTTTATTATTACTGCTGCTATAAAACTATTACCACTGATAATTTTTTCCGAGCAAGTCTACTTTCACGTGCAGCTGAATTGACAAGTCAGTTGTTAAGACTTATAAATATTCTTTGACTCCCCTTGTGTTGAATCAATAAATTTGGGTTTTTACTTACCTCGAAGACTGTTGCGACGCACTATACTTGTGGGTCATCAGGCCCGCCATTCTATCCCCACACCCTGAACTTCCATAAGAAGCGGACCATCGGGCATGTGAACAAAATATGGGTTCCCGTCTCGGGGATCTCACAAAGTGGACACATGCCATTACCGAGCCCTTGACGTTTTCGTACTTCCATCCCGAGAGGAGGCGATCCTGTAGTAGTTGCCAAACAAAAATCTTGATTTTCAGGGGTACGTGGGCTTCCCACGTAGGAGTGGCTCAAGCATTTCCCGACCCGTGGAACAGGCCAGGGTAAGCTGTCTTTACCAAGAAAAGTCCAGACGGGGTCAATCGCCAAGCGACACTATCCCCCCCCCCCCATACTAGGGGGTCCGCCTCTCTAAGCTCGAGCCAGGCTGTCGCTTCTGCTGCTCCAAATGTTCTTCGGAATGAGATGTTCCAAATCCCATTCATAGCGACTTCGGCAACTAATAGCAGTGGGTCAGAGAAAATCGGAAACAGGTACGAATATTGCAATTGGAGCGATCTGACACTTGATAGCTCACATCATAGCATAACAACATAAATAACGACAACTTTCACCTTTGAGGCTATTCTCATTCAATGTCTGAGCCAAAACCACGGGAGCTCCGGATTCAGAACAAGATTTAAAAAAAAAACTATGAGCAGCAACATCTTATCTCATCACCAACACGAATTTATGCGTGGTGAAAAAAAAAACAACAACCATATCAAGCATGAACAAAAATTGAGAAAATAATAGAAACGTAAAAAACTGACCTGCGTCAGGACGGACTACGCTGCCGCGGATGGACGCAGGGGGCAACCACATCAAAGACAGTACAACTAGGAATGCGAATGATGCAAATATGGCTTGTTGTGGTGGCGGTTCCATAAGAGAGCTAGACAAACGATGGTGAGGACTAATGCCGCAGGTTTGTCGACTGCGGCATTTGGTGGTGTTGGGAGCATCATCGGGATGGTGGCGTCTGGGCGGCGTTGCGTCATAGGGTAAATGGTGTTGCCCGAGCGCATCTAGGGCACGTGGTCGGGGGTGAATCCGAGAGGAAATGATCGAGGGCGCACGACTCCGGTGACTGGGCGAGGCGGTCCGGCTAACTCGATGGAGCAACACGTAGAGGGCACAACGCACTGGAGGAGCCTGAGAGCTAACTCGGCGGAGTGGTGTGTAGAGCGCGTTGGAGGAGACATATAGATCGCCGCCGCGGGCATGGAGGGCACGGAAGGAGCCCAGATGCAGGAGAAACGGGACAATCGTGGAGTAATTAGCGGAGGCAGATTATGATATAGTTATAGATTGAGAGAGAGATTAGTGGATCAAACGCATGTGTGTCAGGCCTTTGCTGTGATGTGAGCGTTTAGTGATTTTGGTGGGGGTAAAGCAAACAAACCTCGGCCGTTTGATCGATGGGTATAGACGCTGGAGACCTAATTTTTCTAGCCAATTTCTCTCTTTTATAAGTAGTGGTCAAAATTCATATATATATTTTTGTAGCCGATAATATAAGGTACTCACTCCGCATCAAAATATAACGTTTTCAACGATACGTGAAGTCTAGAAAACGTTAAAACCTGCTACGTTCTGATAAGGAAGGAGCATATTATTTACCGAAACTTTGCATGTACATGGGACACATCTCTATGTATACACGAAAAAAATTCATATATTTCTGGAACTGGAAAGTACCAATTTTTTTTTCCAACATTCTAGGCTCTTTGAGAACCAAAACGATTGTCTCCCATTCGGTTGGATTAAAGATTTAATTTATTTTTCATTTTTTGTGCGCTCATCTAACAGCCACACACGCTGGACGACAACCGTGACGACGGGAGGCAAGATTTGAGCGAATTGGTGGTAGAATACAAGTACTCTATTTGCCCAATGAACAAATGGATGTATGTATCCACTTTTGAACAAATGGAAGTCATCTTTGTGAACGGAGGGAGGGAGTAGAGGCAACGCCGCCCCGTATGTCACCAAAGCAGTAGGAGCCTAGGCGGCGTCAGTGGCGGAGCTAGAGGATTTGTACTAGATTAAACAAGTTCAGTGAAATTCCCAATAAGTTCAGATAGACGGTTTAGCAACCTCGCATCCACCCGTAGTTTCTGTACCGGTCCCCTTGCTGCCCGTGGCCGGCGCGGCGGGCTGCTCCGACGACCCCTCACCAGGAGAAGGGGAACAAAAGCACGGGAAACCGAGGAACCGCTTGACCGTCCGTGTCCAAATCCAGCCGCCGTCAACCTGCTCGTGCTCGGCCGCGGCCGCTTCCGATGCGCTGCTTGCCAGGCCGCCGGTGGGTCCGTCGCGGCCGACCCCTCCCGTGCCAGCGGTGGTACCTCTGAACCCATTCTGGTGTTTCCTGGTTTCTGAAAATTCGCTTCCAAGTCTACCACTCTATCTATGGATGGGATCCCCTGATCTTGGCATCCCCTGTTTTTGCAGTGCGAAGGCTCGACAGAAATTGGTTATACATATTAGCATGCAGTGAGCTTTGTTACATGATTTGTTGTTATTATGTTTGTGTCGACAAAAGCTGCTCAATTACGTCAGGGAAACCAACTGCTCGATTACATGTCAGATACATCATGGTTCAGGTCAAGACTGTTCTGCTATCTTGTTTTAAATGCATATTTCAGCTAAGGCCAGAGAGCTCAAATGGTTTCTGTACATTGTGAAAGGATCACAGCCGTTTCCAGTTCAGTCATGTACACGTCAACCGAAGTTGCCCAAAATCATCCGCCTCTCAGACTCTCGGTTCAGATGTGAAGTCTGTATCCATCATCTACTAAATTATCATGTGCAGTGCATCTAGCCATCTACAACCTGACATCTACTAAATCCATGCACTTCCATCTAACACTAACTGATCCGCAGTTTGTGAGTTATTCTAGTCTGTGTTGCCGCAAATAAGACATAACTAAAAGTTAGTATTGGTCACCTAGGTTCTTCTGTAGGTGCAAGAAAGCTATCTTATGCTATGAGTATTGAGGCTCTTCCCTTGGCCTTGTGAAATGCAACAAGTTGGTCTTCGGGCAATAAAATCTGGCCGCCCTGCTACGGACAAGCCAAACCCATTCGTAATTGTGATGGCTTTCAGTAAATGGAACCAGTCATTTATGTCCTTCCTATCAATTTATTTCTTCTATTACTTGGCTGGCAGGCTGCCGCAGGTTACTGTATTTGCTTAATTTGGACTCCCACCATTCTTATGATTTGTGATGCAAGACAAACAACAGTGTTGTGCTTGACTTTGGCATGTCATCCACCAAAAATATATGAGAAAAAAAAATCATGTTGTCGGTACTTAACAAATCTAGATAGTGTAAATATATTTGGTATTGCAATACAACACAATTTATATTTTTTCCTGTGAAGGCGAGTTTCGTATATAATCACTATTAACGAGGTTTATTTCAATGCATGTTTTTCTCATTCTTCGTATGTCTCACAGGATAAGGGGTACTACTACCACCACCACTACCTCTTGGATACTGAAGTTCTTGGATCACCACCATTATTACCTGAATAGTCTTGCAAACAACTCCTTCCATTCGGCCCACGAGAATTACAAAACTCCAGTCTAGATGCTATACCTTCCCATTGTGTAACATGGGTAGTAGCGGGAGGGGTTGCCTGAATATGGTTGGATGTTCTCTCCTGCAGCTTTTCTGTTTCATATGTAGCTGTCCCAACTCCTGACCTGTTGCAGCCTTTTTGTCTTTTTATCAGTTGATCATTGCCGAGGAATGCACTTATACCCCAGGCCAGAAGTAAGAAAAAACCGCCATGGAGTTCTTCATGGAAGAGAACTGGTTTATAGGTACAAGACCATGAGGCACAACTTCACCAAACCTCAAATATACATATTGACTAGAAAGTTCTTTTAGTGCCATTACAAACATATTTCCATTGGAAAAATATGATACAATACAAAAAGGAAAGTACATAATTCGAGTTTTTTCAGCTCATTACCCACATGTTTCACCTTGGGCCCGATAATATGGATGCTTGAGATGGAACTGAATGTGTTGATGAATTATCTTGAACAAACATGAGTAAATTTGCATCGAAGGTTTGTACGCTTATCACACCTTCCAATACCTTGATCACGGTTGACATTGAAGGCCTTTGAGTGTTGTCATGTTGCAGACACCATATTGCGAGCTTTATCATTTGAACCACTTCCTCCTGGTGTGAGACCATGTCATCATGACGCTTGTCAATTAGATCAATCAGTTGGTTGTTTTGAGATTTTTCTCGTAACATATTTATGAGCTGACCATTCTCCTCTGGCTGAGAGTTGTCGATATTTTTTCTTCCACTTATTATTTCCATGACGACAACTCCAAAGCTGTAGACATCGACTTTTTCAGTTATCCGTGATGTCAACCATTCAGGTGCCAGATATCCAGGTGTTCCTCTCATCACAGTCACTACCTTGCTCTGATCCCTATTTATTAACTTACATAGTCCGAAATCAGCCAGTTTGGCATTGAAGTTATCATCCAAGAGAATATTTTGTGGTTTGATATCCAGATGCACAATTTTTCGCCTACACTCCTCGTGAAGATAGCAAAGGCCTTTTGCAATATCCAGAATGATCCTACACCTAGTGCACCAATCAAGGGGGTCGTTTTTATGGTGGTAATAGATCCACCTATCAAGCGACCCTCTTGACACATGTTCATACACCAGAAGCCTCTCAGACTTCTCTGCACAAAAGCCAATCAACCTGACAAGATTGATGTGTTCAATGCTGCCAATGGTCTCGACCTCTGCCAAGAATTCTTTTTTTCCTTGTCTAGCACCTTCCAAGCGTTTCACTGCAACTCTCTCTTCACCTAATTTTCCTTCGAAAACCGATCCGAACCCACCTTCTCCGAGCTTTGTAGCGAACCCGTCTGTGCACTCGCTCAACTTTTCAAAAGAATATCTCGTCGGCATTCCAGATAATTGATCAAAATCAAATTCGTCATCCTTATCTTTGTACTTTCTCCTCCTTTGTACATAAATAGCAACAACAATGAAAAGCAATATAAGAACAGTAAAAGCTCCAAGTGTAGCACCTAGGATCACCTTTTTGTATTCAATTGAGGGGTTAAGCTGGAACTTTGTTTTGCTTTCATTAGAGGGGCTAAGTTGCACCTTGAGGTAAACAGAGGATTCGTAACCAATAGGTACATACTGTATCGACTGCATTGAGAATACCTTTGTCACCCACACACATTTTCCACCTTTGAATAAAACAGCCATGCAGGAGCAGTTCTTCAAGCACTCTTGTTTACAACCATCGAGGCTTGTTTGTTGAGTTTTTTTTGCATCCATAATCGTGTAGTTATCATAGTAAGAAATGTTTGGAATGGCCAAGAGCTTATGGTATTGTGTTTCTGTACATGAGATTGGAGTTAACGGTGTGCAACCAAGATTTGGCTTACGTTCATCCACCGGCTTAAAGTAGCTTGAATTTGAATTACTCTCAAGTGGACAACTGCACTGTGTGCCCGTGCATATGCCATAATCCCCACAGGCTGTTGGGTAAGCACAAGCATCCATTCCAATGGACCCCATTATATCATACTCCACTGTCCAGCTCAGACTAGACCAAGACCATTCATACAGTCTGAGGTATCCATCTGAATCTAACCTCATGTACTGGTTGGATTGAGCTACTGGCAAGGTGATACTGTCATTCATATCTTGCCCAAACATGAAGCTAAGGCTTCCATTCCTTAATGTAGCTTTTGTTGGAGAATTTCCTATCCTGCCGAATCTTGCCTTATACGAAAAGTAAAGTTGTGGTGGTGTAGATTCAGCATAAGCATATAATCCATCATGGAGCAGAGTGATATATAAGCCACTTAGAGTCCAATTTGCAGGAGAGGACTTTGCCTCGAGTCTCATACCTTCCAGAATGGATTGCCCAGGGACCAATGTGTCAGTAGGATGATCAAATGACTGCCAAACTGCTGCATTCATGTGATCAAACAACACCAGATTGCCGACCTTTGTGACCATCATGACATGCCCGCCAGAGTTGCTGCTCGACCAGACATGGGTATCATCAGCATCACGGAGGACCAAGTTGCCGCCTGAGGTAAACTCGAGGGTGGCATTCTCCCTAACAGGACGATCCCGGTTGGCAGACCAGACCACTTCCCCCGGATAACCCTCTAGCGCATCCGGGTTGGCAGACCATTCCAACTGCGCCGGATCACCCTTGAACAACGATGTTCCGTTGCCGACGTAGATGATGAAGACGGCGAAAAGGTACATGTCACATGTTGGGGTGGAGACACATAAGAACCCCGCGCCAAAATTAAGCCCATAGTCGACGTATTTATCTTGTATGAGAATGAGGCGTTTGAGTGAATTGTTGAATTGAGCGTTGTTGTTGATCCACACAGTGGACGGTTTGGCCTTGGAATAGATCAAGGGCTTGGCTGCAGAGAGCAATGGCGCTGCAGCTACGATTACGAGGAAGAGGAGATTGGCAGGACCCATGGTGCTTGGACCAAAAACAGATGCTGTAACCAAGAACAATAATCAGTTACTCGTTGGCTTATGATTTACACAGCAAGATACCTACAGGGGACTCGGATGAACTAGCAGAGTAGGGACAAGATCGCACCTGATGATATTGAGCCGATGGAGAAGATCAATCGCCAGAGAGATGGGGATTCCTGATGATTTTGGAGATGTATTGATTATTCGGACCAGTTCTAAAGCGTCACTGACTGTCTAGTCGTGCTGACCCAAGATTTCAATGTTTGGCTCGTCCTGTTCGGCAGCAAGGCATGTGCTCCAGTCAACATAAACTTTATTGAGAGCAGACAAGTCATGTGCTCCAGTCAACAGAAGCAATTCTCCTGACTTTTCTAGACTACATGATTGGTTGGACCATTTCTTCTGACTTTTCTAGACCACTCAAGAGAATGCATCGACTGCTGGAAGTTGAGCATCCCGTGTTCGATGAGGTTCAGCTCCGTTATGAAGAAAGACAGTATCTCCAGCTGAAGATTCAGAATATCGCACACGACACTCTTGTCAGATAGGCAGGCAATGCACTCATAGATGCAGCTATGATAGTGTGAGTGATAATAGACCTACTTTCTTGTCAGGCTTGGCTGCCTTGAGGAACCTTCTCATGAAGCAGTACTGGGGTCGTCAGAAACGACATGTCGAACTCGAGTCTGTCCTCAATTCTTCTCTCCTGCAGATTCCTTCATTCACTAGCGTCAGCCAGTTCTCTGGTATGCTGTACCACTCCTTGTGCACGGACTTGACGAAGAGCACAGCCGGCGCCCGCACGTCGTGATCGCCGGCGTCCTCCTAGAGTCCTGGGGTTCCGGCGCCACGCTTCCGACCCAGCGCTCTAGGGCCCGTCGCCAGAGACCTGGGACAGGGTGGACACAACCGCGGAGCCGCCATGGAGGCGGTGCAACGCCCTGAGCGACGTCATGACGTCATGTCAGTAGCTAACTAAAGCACTCGCCAAGTCCCCAATAATACTGACACAAGAGTACTAGGCCGAGGAACTCAAAAAGAAATTCACAATACAATATCGCTACGATATAATATTCAAACGAGCACGATAAACTTGATCGCCAGCAGAAAAGCCCAAGCAAAGGGTAGCCTGCCCGGAGCCAGGACGATCGATGCCATGGAGGATGCTCGTGCCAGCGCTGGTGTTGCTGTCTCCTGAATCCTCCTCGTCACCGTGGCTATCATCATCGTTATCACCTTATCCGTCTGCCCTGTCCACGTCGCCGTCGAGGACGCCTCCCTCCCTCGCCCTCGCCAGGCCCAACGGCACGCCCTCGCCTACGACGTGTCCCTCGCCATCGCGGTGCGCAACAGCAACTGGCCCATGCGCACCAAGCCTCTGTTAAGCTGGCGTGTTCCAGCTGGAGCTGGAGCCTGGAGCTCGTTGGTGACGATGTCAGGTACACTCTCTACCGTGACGTGCGAAGGCTGGAGGTCACCTGCCCGCTGGAGGCTGGAGCTGCCTCTGTCGTCTGCGTTCGTGGTGGCCAGGTTCACCAACGTCAAGTGCGTGTGATCATGCATCATCTAGCTCGACTCTTGAGTCTCCGGTTCTGTTAATCTCTGTTAAGCAGAATGCTCTCGGTCGCATGCCCCAATTTCACAACATACCTGCGACAAGTTGCATAAGGTTATTAGAAGATACTTTTTTTTTGTCATAGAAGTTACACACAGTTGTGCATATTTTCTTAACGGGCAACTAAATGCAATTCAGGACGTGTACACTAGATGCTACTACTGCATGAGAACCAATTAGAACATAGAAGTGCAAAAAGGAAAAGGTGTCAGGGGAAAGAGTTTACATCACAGAGACAATGCAAAAAGAAATATGCCGAGGGTGAAACCAAGTATCAGGTTCAGTGTTGGTAATTGTAGCAGAAACTAACACCGTTTAGCCTTTTTTGAACAAATCTTCAAGTTTTCAGTGTTACACCCCATTTGCTGCCTTTGCTAGGCATGAATTAATGTCCCTGATTTTACTGCAACTACCATGATTGTGTGTGCCAACTCACACCATGGTATGGATTTGCAACCTCTTGAATGGCTTAGCTTATTCATATTTTAAATTAGAATTATCAAATAAATCAAGTTTAGTCTGAATGTCTTATCAAACATATTCTGGTTGAGGTAAAAACAGTTTTTGCTGGCATCGGCCACATGGAACCTCTTTAAATTAACATGAGGGAAACTACTTCTTAAGATCCATGTTTACACCTCCCAAGGTCCCCAAGACGGTGTCCTTTGGTAGGGCCCACTCTGTCCCCCGTAAGGGGACGCCCCCCGATATTGTTTCCCAATGATTTTCCCCATCCGGGCTTTCATTTGGAACATGAGGGGGTTTGGGCGGGAGGGCTCGTCAAAACAACTAAGCAAGTACATGCGCCGGGAAGACATTGACATTGTCGGGCTTCAAGAGACGATTAGAAGGACTTCACCATTCACGAAGCTACAACGCCTTAGCCCCTGCGGCAATGGTTTTCGGCGACGGGGCATTCAGGCGGGATCCTCATTGGGGCCAAGGAGGATACCTTTGAGATCGACGACATGGACCGCGGGGCATTCAGGCGGGATCCTCAATGGTGCTGCAGCTACGATTACGAGGTAGAGGAGATTGGCAGGACCCATGGTGCTTGGAACAAAAACAGAAGCTGTAACCAAGAAAAATAATCAGCTACTTGTTGGGTTATGATTAGCCAGTCTCGAGTGAACTAGCAGAGTAAGAACAAGATCGCACCTGATGATATTGAGCCGGTGGAGAAGATAGATCGCCGGAGAGATGTGGATTCCTGATGATTTTGGAGATGTAATATTGATTATTCTGACAAGCATCACTGTCTGGCTAGTTGTGTTGAGTGCTGAGTGCTGATATCAATGTTTGGATCGTGCTGTTAGGCAGCAAGGCATGTGCTCCAGTCAACAAAAGCATTTATCCCGGCTTTTCGAGACCACGTGATTACTCACTTTATATTCGAAATTTCTTTTGACTTTTCTACACAACTCAAGAGAATGCATGTTCCGATCCTTGCCAATCCCACAAATCACAGTGGTCCAGTCCAGCATCGACGGCTGGAACTTGAGCATCCCATGGTCGATGAGGCTCAGCTCCATTATGAAGAAAGACAGAATCTCCAGCTGATGATACAGAAACAGACACGCAGGCAATGCACTTATACATGCAGCTATGCTAGTTTACAAGACCCATGTACCACTACCAGTAGTGTGAGTCAAAATAAACCTACCTTCTTGTCAGACTTGGCTGCCTTGAGGATCCTTCTCATGAAGTAGTACCAGATCGGAACTGACATGTTGATCTCGAATATGTCCACAATTCTTCTCTTCTGCCTGGAACAGGGTAGACACGACCGACTTGACTATATCTCCTTAACCTCCTACACGTATCGTAGGCTGCTTCTACGTCCCCACAACGGGCCAAGCTTTTGGTCACCACGCATGCATCGATGGATACGTGTAGGAAGTTAAGGAGATATAGTCAAGTCCATACACATGTGCAAATTAATCGAGAAAGAATGGCACATGTATGTAGACGACCGTGTACCTTACTTGCTCAATTATTATTTTTTTCCTTTTTTATGTCTCCTTTGCACAAGCATTTAAACTTTGCTACGATACAAAATCAGGTCAAACAAATCTTTGTGAGAAGAAGGCAAGAGGATCACTACCGGAAAACAACATTTTGTAAGTGTTTTGGTCTTTGTCGGAAGAACATCTCGAAGTCGCCGCCCTTCAAGAAGATCTTTGTGATGTGCCCTTCCTCTAGCCCCGGAAGTGTCGCCAGCACAATTGGGGCGGAGGGGAGCCCGACATCGCCTGTGGGGGGATCTGGGCGGCGCGGCGGGCCGGCGGCATATAATTATGGGGTAGCCGCCACTACAGGACGATGATCGTACACCGACGACCGCTGAGAACGCCGGCGGGGTTTTGCCGGTGCCGTCGGCGTACCGCGCAGAACGGGAACGGGGAGGGTGTGCCCGTCGGCGTATGCGGAAGTGTGTGACGGCTACCATTGGCGACTAGGACCCCGTCGGCGTCTCACCGGAACCCGTTGACCTAGCCGGTACTCCACTCGAGTCGGAACGGATCCATTCCTCACCCCTCCCCCGCGTCCCCTCCACTCCGCCGCCGCGCGTTGCCTCCACCGTCGTCGGCCCCTCCCCTGCCCGCCCCTCCTCGGCCGCTCCCGTCCCCGGCAACTCCCTCCCCGGTCGCTGCCCCTCCGCCATCCGGCCGCGCGTTTTCGGCCGCCGCAGCCGCACCCTCCCCTCCTCCTCCTCCTCTATGCCGCCGCGCCGTCACCTCCTCCTCTGTGCCGCCGCGCCACCCGTGCGCACGTCCACCTCGCTCGCCCGGTCACCCCGCCTCCCCCCGCGCCCTACCCGGTCACCCCGCCGGCGCCCAACACTGCGGTCGTCGACCTCGCCGCCCCTAGCCCTCCTTCCTATCCCTCGCGCCCAACTGGTCGTGGCCACTGCCACCATCACTCTCCTCCTCCAGCGGAGGGAGAAGAAGAAGGTAGTTTTTTTTTACTTATTTAGCTACTGTTTTAGTTAAATTAGGTATAATTAGGCTTATATTAGTAGTAGTGTTATTATTAGGGTTAGGTTAGTACTATTATTAGGTCTAGGTTAGAATTATTATTAGGGTTTAGGTTAGTCTTATTATTAGTGTTAGAAAAAGGGTTAGGTTAATATTACTGGGTTTTTAATTTAGGTTAATAGTAGCGTTAGTATTACAGTTAGTAATAGTAAGTTATAGTTGTTATTTTCTTATTTAGTACATTTTTTTATGCGCCTATTATTCATTATAGGAGATCGGAGACGCCACTGTCGACACCGACCCCGCACCGACCCTGCCACACCGTCGACACCGTCACTGGCCCTGCCGCCACGCCGTCGAAACCGTCACCGGCCCTGCCGTCACTCCTTTGTTCGACGACTTCCTCTACCACCGAGGGTGAGCTACAACTCTGTCTCCTCCCTCGCATTAATTTATGTCGCGTCGCCTAGGTGTCATTACCCGTCCGCGAGCGTTACGAAGATAAATATGCATTAGAGGTAGGCATATTTTGAACCGTAACGCTTGCGGTATTTACGGGACAGTCGGCGGATGCGTAGTTGGGTACGTTTTCCATGTTCTGCTCCGGTCTGGGTCAGGATTTCGGTAGCGCCTCCACGTTGTTCTCCTTATTGACATTCTCACGGCTTTTTGCCGAGACGTGTATCGGGAGAGCAGCGGGGAGGTGCTGCCGAAATTCTGTCTCGGATCGGGGTAGAGCATGGAGAACGTACTCAATCTACGGATCCGGCGGCTGCTAGGACCCTTACCTATTAGAGATGTAGGTTGATGCTTTATTTTGCACGGTAGAAAAAAATTACTATGATGCAATTAATTTCATGCTATGTATGTTGTTTGGCTCCTAAAGAAAACAGAGGATGGCTGATAATGGGTGGATATACATTGGTTGAATTAGTGCGATTGAAAGGTCTGATGAGTGGGTATGGAAGACGAATTTCTTAGTGAAGGAGTTAGCGCGTGGTTCAAAGGCAGGCCTTCGTCCATTTTGCCCTTGCAGTCATTGCAGGAAGCGTCAGCGTAAGTGAAAAGAGGATATGATAAAAACACCTTTGGTCTTATGGGTATATGCCGGGTTTTGTCACGACGGTCGACTTTGCTTAATACGAACGTGAGAGTGGCAGGGTGATGCGGCAACGGACCAATGGCAAGGAGGACGATGGTATTAGAAACTTTCTGAATGATCTCTGTGATTCCTACATGCCAGATTCGCCACCTTCACACGAGGAACCGAAGGAACCGTGTGAACAAGAGGAACCGTGTGAACCCGAGGAACCGGAGCCTACCGTGAAGGCCTACTTTCATATGATGGAAACGGCTGAGAAACCTCTGTACGAGGGTGCAAGTATTTCTCAGCTCGATGCCATCTCGCAAGTACAAGCCAAAAAGCTCGAGTATGGCAACACCCGTTCATGCTTTGAAGCTCATCTGCAAACATATGGTAGCATGTTGCCCGAAGGACATTGTTTGCCTAAAAGCATGTACGAGAAGAAGAAAATCTTGCGAGAGCTCAACATGGATTATGAAAAGATAGATTGTTGTCCTAAAGGTTTCATCTTGTATCGGCAACAGTTTGCGGATGACAAGTACTGTACCATGTGTGGAGCCTCTAGGTATCATGAGGTAAAGGGAGCGGTTGGTCAGAAAAAGCAGACAAAAGTCGCCAAGAAGATTCTTCGTTATCTCCCATTCATAAAAAGAATCCAGCGGTTTTACATGAACAAAGAGTCTGCCACACAGATGACGTGGCACAAGATGGGGAAGAGATACGAGAACGAGCACGTACGGATGGGTAAAGATGGGACATCCATCTAATGGTCAGGCATGGAAGAATTTCGATGCAAAATACCCCGAGGAGGCAGAAGAGGCTCGAAACGTCAGAATTGCGATAGCAACCGATGGATTCAATCCGTATGGTATGTCGACTGCCTCATACAGCTGCTGGCCTATGTTTGTTATTCCGCTCAATCTCCCTCCCGGAGTCCTAATGCAAAGGAAGACCATATTCCTGTCGATGGTCATTTCAGGGCCTGAATACCCGGGGAAGAATTTGAGTGTCTATATGCAGCCGCTTGTGGATGATCTGTATCACTCTTGGCACCACAGGACTATGACATACGACCGTGCATCAAAGAGAAACTTCTTGATGAAAGTTTGGTTCCACTATTCCATGCACGACATGTCAGGGTACGCCCTATTCTTCGGATGGTGTACAGCTGGTAAGTGGCCATGCCCAGTGTGCAAGAACCGACTTGAATTCCTTTGGCTAAACGGGGGTAAGAAGTATTCCGCGTTCGACACGCATCGCAAGTTTTTCAAAAGAAGGCATCAGTTTAGAGAAGACGAAAAAAACTTCAAAAAGGGAAGAGTTGAGCGTGAAGAGAAAGAGATACCAACTTTCGATGGTGCAGCTGTTGATGCTGAGCTACGTGCTCTCGTGCCTGCTCCGGGAAATGGCCCACGATATGTGGGATATGGTGAAACACACAACTGGACTCACGTGGCAGGCTTGACGTAGCTCGAATATTACAAGGACCTTGAACTACCCCATAATATCGATGTGATGCACACCGAAAAGAAAGTCGGAGAGTCTCTGTTTCACACAATGCTGAACATTCCTGACAAGTTAAAGGATAATGTCAAAGCTAGAGTCGATGTTAAAAGGCTCTGTGATAGGGAGAGATTACACATGCAGCCTCCTAACAACCGTCGAAAAAATTGGTTCAAGCCGCATGCCGACTTCTGCCTTACTAGTCTTCAAAAGAAGGAGGCATTCATGTGGCTCAAATACGTCGTGATGTTCCCTGATGGTTATTGTTCGAACATAAGTAAGGGAGTCAATCTTGCAACGGGAAAAGTCATAGGGCTCAAGAGTCACGACTATCATATTTGGATTGAGCGGCTGATGCCGGTGATGGTTCGAGGGTATCTCCCCTACCGTGTGTGGTGAGTGCTCGCGGAGTTGAGCCATTTCTTCCGCACGCTCTACGCTAAGCAGATATGTCCCCTGATTATTCATAAGCTGCATGATCTAGTGTCGGAGTTGCTATGCAACTTAGAGACGATATTTCCGCCAGGCTTCTTTACTCCGGTGGCACATCTTGTTGTGCATCTCGCGAACGAGGCTCTCTTGGTTGGACCGGTGCAGTTCCGGTGGCAGTTTTGTATTGAGAGAGAGTTTAAGTATATTCGAACCAAATGTGGAAACAAAAATCAGATTGAAGCATGCATAGCTGAGGGAACTATCCTCCAGGAGATGGCAGACGCTAGGCTAACGTACTTTCCCGATGATGTTCCCACTATGCATAACCAGGCCTCTCGATACAATGTCGACGAGCCTAAGAAAGACCCCAAGCTCCTCCTCTTCAAGTGTCCCGGTGGCAAGGCTGGTGGCGCAAAAAAGTATACCTTGACCAAGGAAGAGCTGGAGTGCGTAATGCTATCTGTGCTCTTGAACATGGATGAAGTGGTTCGTGACGAGGGGGAAGCAGAAAGTTTCCTCAGGTAAAACGGTGAACCGAATTACTTTGCAACTAGTAACTCAGTTTCGCTCTAATACATATTTATCTTATTTTAGCCAATTCAAGGATGAAATGTGGTCGGGAACGGTGGATCCCGATGAAGCCGAGCTGGAAATTCTTCTGAAAGAGGGTGCCCCCGGAAAAAAAAAATTCACGGCTTGGTTCAGGGAAAAGGTAATTTCTAGCCTGTCCCCCTAACTTGCAATCCGTGTCTTGTCGTTTTCTATTACACATAACTAATACACTGAACTTGTAGGGAGCTAATCCCAACGTTGTGATGTCCGATGAGTTGAGATGTGTCTCCCAAGGATGTAACCGTAGAGTCGAGTTGTATGAGAAGTCTGATGTGAATGGGTATCGCTTCCATACACAGTTTCACTAGAACAGTCGGCCTAATGCAAAAACTGTAAATACCGGGGTCTTCACTAAAGGAGCCGGTGAGTTTGACTACTACGGAAGGTTACAGAACGTATATGAGCTGACGTACAATAATACGAACATAAAACTTAAGATCAATGTGTTCAAATGCCACTGGTTTGACCCAAAGCATGGACAGAAAAGTACCCCTTCCATTGGGTTAGTTGAAGTGAAGCCTTCAACCACCTACAGTGGATCCGATGTCTTCATTGTGGCCCACCAAGCCAAGCAAGTTTATTATTTGCCCTACCCATGTCAGAAAGAGAGACTCAAGGGATGGGAAGTCGTGTTCCAGGTGTCGCCACATGGGAAGCTACCTATGCCCTCTGACAATGATTATAACAACATTAACCCCAGAACATACGAGGGAATTTTCTATCAAGAGCAAGAGAACTTTGGAGACTTTGACATACAAGGTCTCGAGAATCTCGAAGATGATGCACCGACAGGGGGTGAGGTAGTGGTGAATATAAAGGACATAGACATGCTCAACAAGTTGCAGGAGGAAAATGACAGCGATGATGAGCCTCCACCGTGCGAGGAGTCTCCAATTTACTTCACCCGTGATAGTGATGTTGATAGTGACGATGAGAACCTAAGAACTAATTATGAGAGTGATGATTCGTGGTGAGGGTCTTTTTATGTCTTTATTATGCTTAGTATTTATTTATGTCTTTATTGTGCTTGGTATTTATTTTCTAACATGCTTCTTAATTGCATTACATCTTTATGCTTAGTATTTATTTATGTCTTTATTATGCTTGGTCTTTATTATGCTTACTGTTTACCCTTTCTCAATGCAGGTGATCCACCAATATGAGCCAAGGCAAAGAATCATCGGGCAGTTTGCTGAACTCGCTGCGCCAGAGGAAGCCTACCAAAAGTGGAAGGGAGGCTGTTCCGAACCCTAGATACACTACTGATGAGGGTGGGAGCAGAGGTTGAGGACGAGGGGCAGCTGTTGTTCCACTCCCTCCGAGGGGAGGACGAGGGCGAGATGGCGGACGAGCACTACTAGAGGGTGGCGACATACCCTCCGCTTCTGGCGACGTGGCTTCACACTCCCGTGAGTTGGCGTCTCGAGACGAGGAGACGCAGTCTCGCGACGAGGGTACGGTGTCTGGAGGCGAGGGGACGGTGTCTGGAGGCGAGGGGACGGTGTCTCGTGGCGAGGGGTCCACGAAGAAGCCACGGATTCGTGGGGAAACAACTATCCCTGATGAGTCCAAGATGCCTAAAACCGAGGAGGATAAAGTCATCATTGAGGCTAACGACGTTGAGTAAGTTACTATACTAATTTTGAACACGCCATTTCATTTTACCAAAACAATTTGACATGTAGAAATATTTGATTATTCTGCAGCAACTGGAGCATTCGAGCGGGGGGCCGTGTTCGTAACTTTGCTTACAGCTCTGATTAGGAAGTACTGGCCGGGCTTATACACTGTGGTCCCCAACGGCGAGAAGAAGCTAGCCCGCCATTGGGTAGACTATGAGGCCGCCGCTTGCCCGGGCTTCGAGACGGCTGCTGACGCCGTGATCAACACGTTCTGGGTAAGGCGAGGTTTTCCAATTACGTTCATAGTTGATGCCCCCACCATGCTAACTCTTTAATCTCACAATCTTTTTATGAATGTTTACAGAGATTCTTTAGGGTTCTTCCGGAGTATCAAGTCTCGGCGAACAAGACTGTGCGGGGGGGCATGTAAGAAGCTGACACGACAGCAGTTCTACAATGTAAGGCATACATGCATGAATCAATTCAGTTCCGAGAAGTTCGGCAAGACGGCGCCGAAGCATGAGAATGTGATTGCAAAGCCTGCGATGACTTTGGAAGATTACATCGTGGTAAGTCAAAATTGTCAATGGTATCATATGTTGCTGCTAAACTGTAATTTGTATTATCTGTTCTTCAAAATGAGTCTTGAATTTTTCAGGTTATGCCCTAGTGGGCCGATGGTAAAGAGGACGCATGGAAGGCGTTGGTGGCAATGTGGCTCGGGGAGAACGAGGAGTTCAAAGCCTTAAGCGAGCGGAACAAGGCAAACCGCGACCAGGAGGGGACACACTGTGCGGGAGCCCGCAACCATGCTAGCTTCAAGAAAAAGTTTGTATGTGCACACATCGAACAACATGCATTTATTCCCGTCATGTTTCTATCTGGTATGCATAACATTTCTTTGGCGATGTAGGAGTCCATCACGGGGAATGTCCCTCTTACGAACATGGAAGCATGGGAGAAGATGAGGATCAAGAAGGCCGATCCATCCAAGCCCCAGCCCCCGCTTCTAGAGTACTTCGGCAGCGCCAGGGCGGACTTAGCTAGTTACTCGACGGCGTTCCAGGATTTTCATCCTCACGTGGATAACCCTATTCAGGAGGAGACCGACGGGAGAGCTTTGGTCGTGGGCGGGCGCGGCAGGTAGCATGGCCGTCTTCGCTGCCTTAACCAGGTGACCCCGCGCACTCCCGAGTTGTTCCTCACGCGTATCAAGGCCACCCTCACCGCCGACGGCCCCGTTGTCCCTCCTCATCGACGGACTTCCAAAGATCGTGCCGAAGTAAGTTCTTCTCAATCTCATTCCCTAGATTCAACTTACATCGAGATTCATTTTTCTTGAAGTTGTAGGCTTGAGTAGGCGATGCCTACGATGCAGCTATGGCGGAGTACAATGTTAAGTATGAGGAGTGGGAGGAGATGAGAAGGGCCTATAGGGCCCGGGAAGAAGCGCGCGATGCTGTAAGTTTCACCATTTTCTTTCTGCAAATGATGACAAGTCTTACTTCCCCCTACTTTGAACCTTTATTTCTGCAAAGCCTAACATCAAAAATATCTTTTAGGCGGACGAGAGGTTTTATTCCACTAGAGAGCGGATTACGTTACAAATTCCACGACCACCTATGCCTGATCTGCCGCCACGGTTTCCAACGAAGGAGGACTTCACTCGCATAGCCTACGTGAGTACACCGGTAAGTTATATGCCAAACCATTCGTTACCGCTGTCATGTGCCCGCCAAGTACGAGTTTCTAACTTCTGCTAAAAAAATGCATGTAGGGATCGGGACACTCCGGGGCTACTCCCTTTGCCCGTGCCGATGGCTCGCCAAGTCGCACGATCACACTGTTTCATCACGCTCCTGGTGCATCGCCGAGTCCGTCGCGCGAGATCGATGCCCGTGCTACTCCCTCCCCGAGTTCCGGGCATGGTTCGACGGCGGGTACCGAGCGTAGAGCGTCGCCTATTCTCACTCGGTCCGAGATGGGCACATCGAGCTCCCGCGAGATCTAGCTAGGATGATGATCTTTGTATTACACTATCGATGATGTTTGGATGATGTTCGGATGATTTTGTACCTTGTACGATGTTTGGATGATATGGACATGATGTTTGGATCTTCTTTGTGTCATTTCAATTTTGTTTTTAATTTTTCTGCAATTTAATTCGTATTTAAACTGTCGAAACGGAGCAACGTTGCGCAGAAAAAAAAAACAGTTTATAGGCTGACGACAAAGCCGTCGGCGTCTTCCCCCGCGCGCGGGGCCCAGCGCCCAACACGTGGCCCAGCAGCCCGCCACCTCGCCCCCGATAGGCCGACGGCATAGCCGTCGGCGTCTTCCCGCACGCGCGCGGCCCAGCGCTCGCCGCGTGGCCCAGCAGGCCGACGGGCCTACCGTCGGCGTCTCCTGGCCTGAACGGAAACGGGAAACGGCCTGCAGGGCCCACTTGCTCGATACGCCGACGGTACGTGTATAGGCCGACGGGCACGCTCGTTCGTCGACGGAGGTGAACGCCGACGGCAATACGCCGACGGGTGCCGTCGGCGACTCTCTACGCCGACGGGATTGTGGACTACGCCGATGGCCCTTCACCGTCGGCCTATCGTGGCCGTCCTGTAGTGCGAGGAGGTTTTGCACGGCGGAGGCCACCGGAGAGGCGACGTGGAAATGGGGGAGAGACAATCGATAGAGCTAGGGTGACACAGAATAGTTAAACACAGAGCTACCACTGTGGGAGAGGTATTTGAGGGGAGAGGTTGACCGAAGGGGATGAATCGGCTAAAAAGTATCTCCTAGAAAATTGCGGGCAATAAAGTTAGTCGCGTGCGGGTGTGCTCGATATGTTAATCCGGCTAGCTGTGATCCATCAGTCGCAGTATGATGCCCTCCATCTGTAATAGTACTCCGTCCTATCAGTTTTAAGTGTCATGGAGAGAGAACTGACCAAGTGCAAACACAGAGTATAAGTGACAACACTTAATTAGGATCAGAAGCAGTAACTATTTGGATTATATTTAGTCACATGCAGGTAGGAGGCATAGAGTGAGAAGCTGCATGCATAGATTACTCCGAGTGAGAGTCGGAGCCGTTCTGGCTCCCGAGCAGTACTAGCGATCCTGGTGTTTTAAAAAAATAAAAATAAAATCAAATTTTTAAGTTTAAAAATTCTAGTTGTTCTTAATGATGGATCTCACAAGCATGTAAATTTTCAATTTGAAATCAATTTATATTTTGAGCTACACAAAAATAATAAATATATAGATTTGAGTATAGTGAAAATATATATTTTCAAATGTACAGATTTTGTCATTTTTATGTAGCTGAAAATACAAAGTATTCAATTTGAAGTTTTATACGTTTGTGAAACACATCATTGAGAACAATCAGAATTTTTTCACATTATTTTGAAACTTAAAAGTTAGATTTTTTTTCTAATTTAAAAACATCCGGATCACTAGTGGTCGGGAGTATAAATGACTTTCCGAGCCCGAACGTTACTAATACTAATATAGAGCACATCATCCATGTAGAAGGATGTTTGCACCTTAACTTTCATCATTGTTTAGGTCTAACCAGCTGAAATGAAACTTGGCTGTTTAGATCTAGGTCTGCCACATAGAACACAAACTGGTTATCTATTGCTATTAACTCAGGTAAGTTAAGATCAAAACAAATGTTTCAGTTGAGGAGACCAAACATTCATAGTTTTAGGCTCCACTTGGTTTGCTGGAATCTAATAAAATAGGGTGTAAAATTATATGGACGTGTCTAGGTCCTTCTAAAAATCCAGCGGATCCAGTAGAAATGACCCGAAATATTCCCGGTCTAGAAACTTATTCCATATTCTAACCGGTCTTAAAGAAGAGGATATATAGAAGTGCTCATTAAGAGACATAATGCAAAAAAAAAAACATAATGCAAAAAATCTCTATTTTCACACTTTAGATTGCAATTTTAGTTGAGGAACTACCGAGACGCATTGCAAAATTAATAAAAAATGAAACTAAAAATTCAAGAACTCACGGTTGGACACATCACTTAACAAAAACAGATATCTGCAAAGCAATAGTAAAAAGTTTAGGTTCCATCAATTCCAACATGCTGCCACCTCGACTCCTCTCTCCTCTTCCCACTAGTGGAAACAGTGCCTTTTGTCCCGGGTCGTAAGGGCCATTTGTCCCGGTTGCGCAACCGGGATGGGCTAGCCGGGACAAATGGCCCTCCCCATTGGTCCCGGTTGTGCCAGCACCCGGGATGGTAAGGCTGGCCCACGTGGAGACTCTGGGCCAGGGACCGCGAGGGAGTTCGTCCCGGTTCGTTTTAGGGACCGGGATGGATGCCTTCTTAAAAAAAGAATAAAGTCCGCCCATTTTCCCTGCCGCGGCAGGTTTTTTTTGTTCGTTTTTTTTTCCTGCCTCGCAATCGCCAACCGGCCTCCCCTTCCCCAACCGCTCCAGGCCCACGTCTTTAATTAAGCCCACTGACACATTTTTTAGTCAAAAAGGCCCACTGGCCCGAGTCTTTTATTTATGGACAGTCAACGGTTCGAAGGGCCCACTGGCCCGCGCCTGTTATTATGGCCAGTCAACAGGGGCCACTGGCCAGCGGCCTGGTGGGTGGTTCGCCTGGTCCATTAAACTAAGACCGAAGGACGGTCAAAGGGCCGCTGTCCGCCTCGTCTTCCCGCCCCGCCTCGTCTTCCCGCCCCGCCTCGGCTTCCCACGCCCCACTCCCCACGCGCCACGCCTCGGCTCCCCGCATTCATGGCCGCCTGCAACCGCCGCCACGTTCAGGCCGCCGGTTGGCATGCCAGCCCAGCCCGGGTCCTTTTTAAAGGCCCCCCGCCGCCCGTACAACCCACCCACCCCGGACGCGTCCCTGGCAAAGCAACCCTAGCCGCCACCATGTCCCGCTGGTTCTCGAACTCCGGCAAGCGCCCAAGGAACGACGACGGAGGCTCGTCGAGCGGCGCAGGCCGCATCCCGCCCCCGCCGGCGGAGGCCTTCGGCTACGGCCCTGGAGGTGTCCGCCTCGGCGGGGTGCCACGCGTCCCCGCGCCACCACCGGCTGCACGCCCGCCGCCCCGCGCCGCGCCCCCGGGCAAGCGGTTCCGCCGGTACGTCCGGGTGGACGAGGCGGAGTGGCACTGGAACAATGCCACTCCGGTCTTCTACAACGACGTGCACCTCCCGGACGGCTGGCACCTGAATCCCCAGCGGATCCCAGTGCCGCCGGCCCCGACCGGCGCGGCGCTGCTCGAGGAGATCGAGCGCCGCCGCGAGCTCCTGCCGGCCCCCGTCCGCAGGGAGCGGATGTACGCGCGCAGCTCCCCCTACTGGGCCGCCTGGCTCGAGCAGGAGCACGAGCAGCGCCGCCGCTCCTTCATCCCCGCCCCCCTCGAGGCCAACGTGGACGACTACCCCCCGCCAGCGCCCGGCCGGGAGAGGGAGCTATGGCTCCTCGTGGACGAGCCGGAGGACTTCTCCGGGGAGCCGGACCCCGAGCTCCGGGCCCAACTGGAGGAGGCCTGCGAGCGCTCCCGCCGCTCCCTCGTCGACGACGAGATCAAGAGGTGGCATCGTGTCGTGGCCGCCGCCGCCGCCGACGCCGCTGCCATGCCACCGCCGCCGCCACCCCCTAACGAGCCTGCCATCCCCTGGTGGCAGGCCATGAACGCCGAGCTGGAGGCGTCCGAGGACATGCCGGAGCCGCAGCCGCTCCCACCAGGCCTGGAGTATGGCATGACCTGGGCCCGGACCGGCGGCGTTTGGGCGTCGGGGTCGCCGGAGCAGGAGGAGGAGCTGCCCCCGCCGCCGCCGCTGCCACAGGAGGTACTGCCCCCGCCGCCGCCGTACGCGCCCCCGATGCCCCCCCCGGCGAGCCCGGCCCAGCCGCCTGCCCACCTGTGGCAGGCACCCGCGTATGTACACCTCTCCGACGACGAGGACGACTAGGTCACCGCCGCCCCCCCATTCTCTATAGACAACGCCCCTAGCTAGCTACCCCCCCAAGAAACGGCCGGCCCGCCTGTGGCCGCGCCGCCGCCCTTATGCAAGTACGGCCGGCCGCCTGTGGCCGCGCCGCCCCTATGTAAGCAAGGCCCCTGGCCCTATTTTAATATAAGTTGTGTTCCCCTAATCTACTGTGCCCCTAGTCCATCCCCGCCGGCGTTCCGCCGGCGAATCTGTCCACTCGTTCCCGCCGCCGGCAGGGTTTCGCCCAGCCATATCCACTCGTGCCCGCCCCTGGGGTGTCCGCTCGGCCTGGAGAGAGGGCCGCGCTTTTTTATACACTTGGGCCTTTAGTCCCGGCCCGTGCCACCAACCGGGACTAGAGCCCTTTGTCCCGGTTGGTACCACGGCCCGGGACCAAAAACAAATTTCGAATTTCGGTGGCACCTCTGCGCGCCCAAAATTTTTTAGCGCCAAAATTTGAAAAGTGTTAAGTTTGCACATTAACAACTTTTATATACTTCCAAATTTGACAAAAATTCCAACATGAAAAATGCTAGAATTTGCAAAACTAATTTAAATCCATTTTTCGTTTAATTAAATAATTATTCTAACTATTAAAACTATTAATTATTTTTTCATTTGTATATAATTTGAATATAAATTATGGAAATTTATATTCAAATTATAAAGCGGCTCTGTGTCATACAAATTTCTGGAAATTTCCACCCATACAATTTTTGGAGCTAGGGCCTCATTTTCATAGTAGAAGTAGGGTGGCTTGTTCATCCTCTAGAGTCGATGTCAGTCCTAGCTGCTTCTCCATCCTCTACAGTCTGCTCTGTTCTGCTCTACTGCTCCTTGCGGCTCAGGTTGGTAACGGTCCATGTTTGCGTATGCTTTGTGAACTTATGGTTTGATTTGAGAATTTCAAAACTTTGATTTGATAATCTTTTGGCCGGAAGCACCTAGCAATATCTTTTAAACCTTGTTTCTCTCCCTATGCTATTTGTACTTCTCATCGGCTCTAATGTTTCTCTACCTGATTCTACTTCTCCTCTGCCTAGTTTACAGATGTTTGCTCTTTTCTATAGATGTTTCTACACTGTAAAATGGGCATGTCCCAGTAGTGGTGATCAGCGCCTTGTCTGCATGTTTCTACACTGTAAGAGCGTAACTGCTTAAGGAATGGCGCCCTGTATCTGTGTGCTTGTTGCTTGGGTCTTTCATACGTTGCTGGTCCTCCCGTGCTTCAGGCGTATCTTTTGACTTCCCATACACGCCCAGGAAGCATAGCAGATTGACACATAGATTCTTTGTCACGTGCATCACGTCGATCGAAGACCGGACATCTAAAACTTTCTAATAGGGTAGCTCCCAAAATATAGATTTCTTCTTCCACATGGGTGCCCGCTTATCAGGGCCGTACGGAACTGGTTGGCTGCCAGCAGCCTTACCAAAGATTACTTCTAGGTCCTTGACCATATCGAATATATCATTACCACTACGGAGCTCATGCTTCTTTCGGTTATCTGCCTCACCTCTGAAATGCTTCCCTCCTTTTTTCCTTAAGGGATGCTTGATCGGAAGAAATCTACGATGCCCCAGGTATACAACCTTTTTACATTTATCCAAAAAAACACTGTCAGTCTTATCTAAACAGTGTGTGCATGCATTGTATCCCTTGTTTGTATGACCGGAAATGTTACTAAGAGCTAGCCAATCATTGATGGTCACGAAAAGCAACGCCCGTAGGTCAAATGGCTTTTGTTCGTTCTCATCCCACACACGTACACCTGGTTTGCCCCACAGTTCTAAGAGTTCTTCCACTAATGGCCTTAGATACACATCAATGTCGTTGCCAGGTTGCCTCGGGCCTTGGATGAGAACTGGCATCATAATGAACTTGCGCTTCATGCACAACCAAGGAGGAAGGTTGTACATACATAGAGTTACAGGCCAAGTGCTATGACTGGAGCTCTGCTCCCCAAAAGGATTAAAGCCATCTGTACTTAGACCAAACCATAAGTTTCCCGCCTCTCCTGCAAAGTCTGGAAAGTCTCTCTCGATCTTTCTCCACTGCGATCCATCGGCGGGGTGCCTCAACTTTCCATCTTTCTTACGGTCTTCTTTGTGCCATCGCAACAACCTAGCATGCTCTTTGTTTCTAAACAGACGTTTCAGCCGTGGTATTATAGGAGCATACCACATCACCTTAGCAGGAACCCTCTTACGGGGAGGCTCGCCGTCAACATCACCAGGATCATCTGCTCTGATCTTATACCGCAGTGCAGTGCATATCGGACATTCATCCAAATTCTCGTACTTCTCACCGCGGAAGAGAATGCAGTCATTAATGCATGCATGTATCTTCTGCACATCTAATCCTAGAGGGCAGAGAGCTTTCTTTGCTTCGTACGTACTCTCAGGCAATTCGTTATCCTTTGGAAGTTTTGGCTTCATTAGTTGAAGTAAAGTCTCAAATGCCTTGTCAGTCACACCGTTTTGTGCCTTCCATTTCAGCAACTCCAGTGTGGTACCGAGCTTTGTGCTACCATCTTCGCAATTTGGGTATAACAATTTTTTGTGATCCTGTAACATGTTGTCCAGTTTCAACCTCTCCAATCTATTTTCACAGTCTTCCCTTGCATCAGCAATAACTCGGCCAAGATCATCATCGGGCTCTTCTGATGCCTGTTCTTGATCACCTCCTTCTTCTGCATTCTCTTCCATTGCAGTATCGTCGTATTCAGGGAACAAAGGATCTTCTTCTTCTTCTTCATCGTCTTCCATCACAACCCCTCTTTCTCCATGCTTGGTCCAGCAATTATAGCTGGGCATGAAACCTCTCCGAAGTAGATGGCCGTGAAGGATTCTTTCGGAAGAATGTTCTCTGACGTTCCGACAATCAACACATGGGCAACACATGAAGCCATTATCTTTGTTCGCCTGAGCTACAGCAAGAAATGCATTCAGGCCTGCCATATACTCGGAGGTGCGTCGGTCACCGTACATCCATCGCTGCCGTGCATCCATCTGCATCATATAATTAAGTTTATCAAAATACATATTAATACAGAGATAACCACAGTACATCGACAAATAATACTTTTTTATGTATCAGTTACAGATGAAAAAGATAATTTGTTAACCTCGGTCGAAGAAACCATTTTCAGTGAGCTTGTGTGCGTCTCGGGAATTTCGTCGAACACCTCGTGTGCATAGTAAAAAAAAACAGCAACACCACACTCTCTCACACCTCCAAGCAAAAAAAAAGATGGAAGGAGGGGGGGGGGGGGGCTGGGGCAGTATATATAGGGGAAGGGGGCATTGGTCCCGGTTCGTGGACTGAACCGGGACAACAGGTCATGCGCGTGCCACGTGGCCTGTGGCTAGGCATTGGTCCCGGTCCGTGGCACGAGCCGGGACGGATATGCCCCCACGAACCGGGACCAATGCGCCCAGGCGATTTCTGTTGCCCCGGACGCACGAACCGGGACCAATGCAGGGCATTTGTCCCGGATTTGGTTGCAACCGGGACAGCTGCCCCCCGGCCCCCTGGACGAGAGGGGTTGTTTCCACTAGTGTCCCGGTTACCTCCCTTCTGACTTAATTTGCTATTGCTTGCGGAAACAATCATGTTTTTAATGAGATTGGCGGAACAATGATGGGCGGCCATATTTAGTCATATTCTCCAATGGAGACCGGCAAGGCCATGGTAATATTGGTTAGGTGCAAGGTGTAAACGCATGGTAATGTGGTGGAGAGCGAGACCACACTAATTCAACATGTGTGTGAGAGAAATCACCCTCTAGAAACCTACTCTAGCTACTGCCAAAAGAATCGAGCACCCTCACCCCTGCATGTCCAAATCGAAATCTCAGAAACTGAGTAGATCAAATCCACGGCATGCACTACGTACGTACGCTCCCACGAAACCACTAGTTAAACTTAAACAACATTAACCCACGTACGTACGTAGTCTAGGAGATCTGTTTAATCACCTCGACCTAGCCTGATCCTTCGTCAGCTAGCTGCCTAGCTCGCCAATTAACTATACTATGTTTTACCATGCTTAAGCCGTTGAAACATAAACAACGTTGAACCTCATCACATCAGCCGTTGAAGAAAAAATATCTCCAATTGCTTTGTCCGACGACGTCAGACTCGTGGAAGGCCAGCGTTTGATCTTGTTGTAGGCGCTAGTCTCATCGCTTGTTTACATATATATATATACTATACAAGCCCCCAGCGGCTACAGCATGTGTCACAAACCACCGAACCTCCTGGCATGGCACAGCGATCCTGGAACCCGTTCTCCTCCTGCCGCAGCGTCGCAGTGGCGGACTACGACGGCGATCGGCGGCCCATCATTCGACGGAATCAGAAGAGCAGCACTTCATCATCACGGCAGATGTCGAACACGAGCGCGACCATCCTGTCGGCTGAGGAGCTGTCGCTGACGCTTGCGCAGTCCGGGTCGAAGCTACGCGCCTTCACCCACGCCGAGCTCCGTACGGCCACGAGAAGCTTCTCCCGCGCCAACCTCCTCGGTCGCGGCGGATTCGGCCCGGTCTACAGGGGGACCGTCGACCAGCAGCGCGTCGCCGTCAAGTGCCTCGACCTGGAGTCCGGCGCCGGCACGCAGGGCCACAGCGAGTGGCTGGTGAGTGCGATCAAATCAAAGTTTTAAATAGCCGGCTAGCCAGGCTATAGCCTTCCGAGAGATTCGGGGCTACGGCTAGAGGCTTCAGAGACTATATGGAGAATAGCCGCTAATAGCCCGGCTGTATGGGTATAGCCCGGGTATAGCCTCTTAGCCCGGCTATATCCCGTCAAGTGGATCAAAAAATTTGGTCCAAAATTTGTCACCTCCGTCAATTTCGGAGCCCAAATCAATCACCGTTGGTTGTTGAATTGCTGTTGTGAGGTGTGAGTGCGACCTATAACGACCTAGTTTCAGTACTGTTGAACTCTGTCATAAATAGTTGTTATCTAAACTCCTGATTGTTCATTCATTTTATATGACTATGTTGTTACGTTATGCTTTTGCGAATAATACCATATAAATGATTATATGTTGTCTAAATTTTACTATTTTTTCAATATTCTAGCAAAACGGCTATATGGTTATAGCCCGGCTATAACCTTTCGTAGCTTCTGAAATCGCCGGGGCTATATGCAATAACCCGCTATTTTAAACTTTGGATCAAATTCATCCATTCCTGCGAATGGGATGCTTTCCAGATTCTGATAGTGATTCATATATACTGGTGCATGCAGGCTGAGGTTTTATTTCTTGGGCAACTGAGGCATGCAAACCTGGTGAAGCTGATCGGGTACTGCTACGAGGAGGAGCACCGGATGCTGGTCTACGAGCTCATGCCCGCCGGGAGCTTGGAGAGGCACCTCTTCAAAAGTTAGCCCGTCCTCCTGTCAAATTACATTGTTTTTTGTCACTATCAGGATTGACAATAAGTTATATTTCTTTCACTTTCTGCTTTTAATTCTTGGTGACAAGTATATACAACTCTAGCTAGTTAACGTGGATATATTGTTCAGGTATCAATGGCTCTCTATCGTGGACAACAAGGATGAAGATCGCTGTTGGTGCCGCCAACGGCCTCGCCTTCCTCCACGATGCCAACACGCCGGTCATCTACCGCGACTTCAAGGCCTCCAACATTCTCCTTGACTTGGTAAGCCAACTATTTGTCTCGTCTCACCATGGATGCCACTGGTAGAAAATAGGCCTTCGGTACGCCCCCATTAGTCCCCAAAATAATGGACCCGCGACCATAGGGGTCTTTAGTCACGGTTCGGGACGAGACCCGCGACCAATAGTCTGGGCCCAGCGCGCTCGGCCCACAGCTGGCGGAGGGGAGGGGATTTAGTCCCGGTTGGCCAGACCAACGGGGACTAATAGGTCCTCGGGCCGGCCCCACGGCCTTTAGCCGCGGTTGTCCAGGTGAACCGGGACTAAAGGCCCATCCCTATATATAGGACTCACCTCGCTGCACTTGGCCACATTTGCTCACAATATTCACAAGGGGGTGGTGGGTATGCTTTTGGTTCCTACTATGCACACAAGGTGTTCGATGAAATGCCCCATAGCATGAAACACACTTGAGCGTTTTCATTTATTTTACCTCCGTGATCGCGGTTAGCAACTTGAACCTTTCATGATTTGTATTATTTCCAGCTAGCTAGTTAGTTTAACAGATGCATGATGGTTAATTATATACTTTATATAATAATAATGCAGATGAATCGGCAATGGATGTACGGTAACCGACTCTCCGGTGAGTTCACTACGGGTTTGAAAGATTTCCTCGTAGTGGCAAATGCGAACAAACAGCGAGGTTTTATTATGTGTCCATGTGCTGAATGTAAGAATGAGAAGGGTCACTCCTCCTCAAGAGTCGTTCACATGCACCTGCTTCGGCACGGTTTCATGCCAAGCTATAATTGTTGGACCAAGCATGGAGAAAGAGGGGTTAGAATGGAAGAAGATGAAGAAGAGGATGATATCGATTTCAACTATCATGACCTTTTCGGTGATACTTTCATGGAGGATGATGCTGAAGGTGGGGAAGGGTTTGGTGAAGGTGAAGAAGAGGCACATGATGAGCCCGCTGATGATCTTGGTCGGACCATTGCTGATGCACGGAGACGCTGCGAAACTGACAAGGAGAGGGAGCATTTGGATCGCATGTTAGAGGATCACACGAAGTCACTGTACCCAGGATGCGACAATAGTCTGAAAAAGCTGGGCTCCACACTGGATTTGCTGAAATGGAAGGCACGGGAAGGTGTAGCTGACTCATCATTTGAAAATTTGCTGAAAATTTTGAAGAATATGCTTCCGAAGAATAACGAGTTGCCCACCAGTACGTACGAAGCAAAGAAGGTTGTGTGCCCTCTAGGTTTAGAGATTCTGAAGATACATGCATGCATTAACGACTGCGTCCTCTACCGCGGTGCATACGAGGATTTGAATGAATGCCCTGTATGCACTGCATTGCGTTATAAGATCAGAGGGGATGACCCTGGTGACGATGTTGAGGGCGAGAAACCCAGGAAGAGGGTTCCCGCCAAGGTGATGTGGTATGCTCCTATAATACCTCGGTTGAAACGCCTGTTCAGGAACAAAGATCATGCCAAGTTGTTGCGATGGCACAAAGAGGACCGTAAGTCCGACGGGGAGTTGAGACACCCCGCTGATGGAACGCAATGGAGAAAGATCGACAGAGAGTTCAAAGATTTTGCAGCTGACGCAAGGAACATAAGATTTGGTCTAAGTACTGATGGCATGAATCCTTTTGGCGAGCAGAGCTCCAGCCATAGCACCTGGCCCGTGACTCTATGCATCTACAACCTTCCTCCTTGGTTGTGCATGAAGCGGAAGTTCATTATGATGCCAGTGCTCATCCAAGGTCCGAAGCAACCCGGCAACGACATCGATGTGTACCTAAGGCCATTAGTTGATGAACTTTTACAATTGTGGGGCAAACCTGGTGTACCTGTGTGGGATGAGCACAAAGAAGAGGAATTTAACCTACGAGCGTTGCTTTTTGTAACCATCAACGATTGGCCTGCTCTCAGTAACCTTTCTGGACAGTCAAATAAGGGATACAAAGCATGCACGCACTGCTTACATGAGACTGAAAGTGTATTTTTGGATAACTGTAGGAAGAACGTGTACCTGGGTCATCGTCGATTTCTTCCCCGAAATCATAACGTAAGAAAGAAAGGCAAGCATTTCAACGGCAAGGCAGATCACCGGCCGAAGCCTGCGGAACGTACTGGAGATGAGATATTTGATATGGTCAAGGATTTGAATGTCATCTTTGGAAAGGGTCCTGGCGGACAATCAGTTCCGCAGGGAGTTGACGGGCACGTACCCATGTGGAAAAAGAAATCGATATTTTGGGAGCTACAGTATTGGAAAGTCCTAGATGTCCGCTCTGCAATCGACGTGATGCATGTTACGAAGAATGTTTGCGTGAACCTGCTAAGCTTCTTGGGCGTGTATGGGAAGACAAAGGATACAAAGGAAGCACGGCGGGATCAACAACTTTTGAAAGACCCAGATGACCGGCATCTGGAATGGTTTCAAGGTCGTGCCAGCTACGCTCTTACGAAAGAAGAGAAGGTCATTTTTTTTGAATGCCTGAGCAGTATGAAGGTCCCGTCTGGCTTCTCGTCGAATATAAAGGGAATAATAAACATGGCGGAGAAAAAGTTCCAAAACCTGAAGTCTCACGACTGCCACGTGATTATGACGCAATTGCTTCCGATTGCTTTGAGGGGCCTCCTACAGGAAAATGTT
Organism: Alopecurus myosuroides; assembly: GCA_028641055.1. Classification (NCBI taxonomy): domain Eukaryota; kingdom Viridiplantae; phylum Streptophyta; class Magnoliopsida; order Poales; family Poaceae; genus Alopecurus; species Alopecurus myosuroides. The sequence continues at coordinate 731,145 of CM054060.1, read as the reverse complement.
CGAGTAGCCATTGTGAAGCTGTGTGCATTCCTCAATGCAATCTCTCAGAAGGTAATCAGTCCAGAAGATCTACCACGGTTACAGAACGATGTGGTCCAATGTCTTGTCAGTTTTGAGTTGCTGTTTCCACCATCCTTCTTCGATATTATGACGCACCTCCTGGTCCACCTAGTCGAAGAGATTTCCATTCTCGGTCCTGTATTTCTACACAATATGTTCCCCTTCGAGAGGTTTATGGGAGTATTAAAGAAATATGTTCGTAATCGTGCTAGGCCAGAAGGAAGCATCGTAAAGGGCTATGGAAATGAGGAGGTAATTGAGTTCTGTATTGACTATGTTCCTGACCTTAAGCCGATTGGTATTCCTCAATCGCGGCACGAGGGGAGACTAAGTGGAAGAGGCACGGTCGGAAGGAAATCAACGATATGTATGGACGGTCATTCTATGACTGAAGCACACTACACAGTTCTGCAAAATTCGAGCTTGGTGGCTCCGTACTTCGAGCAACACAAGAATATTTTACGCTCGAACAACCCGGGGAAGCCTGAATCATGGATTAGAAAGGCCCACATGGAGACTTTCGGCAGTTGGTTGCGAAAACATTTAATGAATGACAATGATGTTGAAGATCAGCTGTACATGTTGGCCAAGACACCATCTTCGACTATCACGACTTTCCAAGGGTACGAGATTAATGGGAATACATTTTACACGATCTCCCAAGATAAAAAGAGCACCAACCAAAACAGTGGTGTCCGCTTTGATGCAGCAACCGAGATTGGGCAAAAGGTCACATATTATGGTTACATAGAGGAGATATGGGAACTTGACTACGGACCCTATTTTAAGGTCCCTTTGTTCCGGTGCAAATGGTTCAAGCTAACAGGAGGTGGGGTAAAGGTGGACGAGCAATACGGAATGACAATGGTGGATTTCGACAATCTTGGTTACCTTGACGAACCATTCGTCCTAGCCAAAGATGTCGCTCAGGTTTTCTATTTGAAGGACATGAGTAGCAAACCGAGGAAACGGAAAGATAAGAAAACGATCAGTGCATCATGCGATGATCCAAAGCGTCACATTGTTCTTTCAGGGAAAAGAAACATCGTGGGAGTGGAGGACAAGACAGACATGTCAGAAGATTATAATATGTTTGGTGAAATTCCGCCCTTCAAAGTGAACTCTGACCCAAGCATTAAGTTAAATGATGAGGATGCTCCATGGATACGTCCAAATCGTAAGAAAGCGGGGACACAAGGAAAGAATTGATGTGTAATAATTTATTGTACCAAACTTTGTTGAATGGATCATGTTTAATGGATCATTTTGAATTATATTATCTCTAATTAATTTATTGTACCAAACTTTTACTAAAAACAGAAAACTTTCCGCCTCGAACTACCCCTGCCCGCCCGGCTACAGTGTTCCCGCCGGTTGGATGCTGAGCGCCGGAGGAGTGCCGGTCCCTCCTCTTCCTCAAGGTGTGGCACGTCGGGCGGCCATCACGAACCATTACTACAACGAGCTCACGCCGGAGCAGCGGAGAGATCCCAGCTGGCATCCCGATAACCAACATACTTGGGATGCCTTCTTCATCAATCGGCGTGAGAGGGCGCTCGCCAGGTATGAGGAGGACGGCCTGCCTCCTGGGAACTTTCACGAGGCCGGTCGTCGGCTATGGTGGTCCGGCCGGACTCTACAGAGCGTCATGGACTACATCAGGGCCGGCGATAACCCCCGCCTGCGCTACCCTCAGGCCCAGTCCTGGGCTCTGAATTTTCTCATGTCGTAGGCCTAGGCAGGAGTATGACTAGCAGCAGATATCAGATCATGCATGCATCTATGCTCTCCGTTTAGGTTTAGATCCACTCTTGCCATTATGTACTGCCTTTTTTATCTATGGGAATTTTTAAGATTGGAAAAAGAATTAGTTCTATTTTTCTGAATTTTCTGATATATTATTTGTATTTTTAAGATTGGAAAAAGAATTAGTTTTATTTTTCTGAATTTTCTGATATATTATTTGTATTTTTAAGGTTGCACGCATCTATTATTTCTATTCGAATAACCACCTTTAGTCGCCGTTCGTGTCACGAACCGGGACTAAAGGCTCGTTCTGCGCGGGAACGAGAAAGCCGCGAAAATTTTCACCATTAGTCCCGGTTCGTGACACCACCCGGGACTAAAGGCCCGCGGAGGGTACCCCAGGGGACCTTTAGTCCCGGTTCGTGACACCACCCGGGACTAAAGGCTGGAACTATATATGTGGATGCCTTCCTGCCCCAAAATTTTCTAAGTCACAAACCCTCTTCTTCCCTCGCGCCGGCGCCTGCTCGTCTTTCTGCCCCGTCGCCGTCGCCCGCGCAGAGGACCGCGCCGTCTCCATCGCCGTCGCCGTCGCCGTCGTCGAGCCCTTCTCTCCACCGCCTCCACCCTGCTCCGCCCCCGTCCCGTCGCCGTCTCTCCGGTAGGTTCCCCGCGGGCCGTCGCCGTCGCCCTAGATCCAACGCGCGAACGCCATCGAACGGATCGAGAACACGAATCACGCGCGAACGCGCCGCCCTCGAACGGCGACCACGAACTGAGAACGCGCCGCCCTCGCGCTCGCTACCGCGGCCAGATTCGCCGCCGGCGAGACAACAGTGGCCGTGTGGCCTCGTCCCCATCTCCGTCCCCTCCCCCGTGGCGAGCACCACAGTGGCCTCCTCCCCATCTCCGTTCCCTCCCCCGTGGCCGGAATCGTCGGAATCGCCGGAGACCCGAGAGCCTGAACTGCCACCGCCGGCCACCTTGTGACGCCAGGGGTGACGTCATCATGACGTCACCTGGCCACGTGTTGACGAGTTTTTTTAATGACGTCATCATGACACGTGGGGCCCACTGTATATGGAATTACAGAACATAATTAAATCTTCTAAATTAAATAACTTTTAATTTATAATTCCAAAAAATATGGAAAAATATGCAAAATGTTCACAAAAATGTAAGCTATCTGTTTATATCATTATCATTCATGTTTGACAAAGTTTAAAATGAGACCATATTTGAATTTGAGTTAAATTCATTAAAATAATGAAAGTAAGTTTTAATTCAATAAATTCAGAATATTAAGTATAATATACCAAAATGACCAGAAAAGCAAATGCAACCTAGCTTTGGGGTTCTCCAAGTCATTTGAGAGACCCTACCAATCTGTTTTCCCTCTTTCTACGACAATATTTGCTAAGTCTCCTATATACTTAATTAATTTTTACTACATGCATGTCTGCAGGAGTGACATATGGCAGACAATAGAGACCTGACGGCGGAACAGGAGGCTGAAGGTTATATATTAGATATCATAGCCGGAGGAGGAACAAACATTGACGATGATGTAATCTCTTCTTATCTGAACCTTGAGGATCAAGAAGGTGAAGGAGGAACAGACATTGTCGATGATCAAGGAGGTGAAGAAGGAACAGACATTGTCGATGATCAAGGAGGTGAAGGAATGGACATTGATGACGGAGGTCAACCGTCGACAAACGACGATCTCCAATTGCAAAGAACAACCACCTCCGGCGAGGTATATATTTTAGCCCTCGGTCTTATTTTAGCCCTCGGTCCAATTGCAAAGACTAACGCGCGCGACTCTCTTTCTTATTTTAGCCCTCGGTCGGATCTAGTATGACAAAGCGTGGCAAATCCAAGGAGATGAAAGATTCCGAAATATATACCATCGAATCAGTCAGTCAAATCGGCAAGCCCCTACAGCACACCACAAAGTTTATCAACCAATGCGGAGTCATTGTTAGAGACGTCGTCCCGATCACCGTCCAGGAATGGAAGGAGCCAAAGAAAGCACGTGTTGGTTTCACTTATGTCGACAAGAGAACGAAAAAGATTATGTTTAGAAAGCTTATTGCACATTTCATTCTACCTCCGGAATACAACAAAAAAGATGAATTCGGTCAGGACGTTCCGGGTGGACGTGAGAGGAGGAGGATAGTCAAAGAGTTCGCTCTTCAGAAGATGGCCGAAGCATTCCGGAACTTCAAGAAAAAATTGTTCCGTGAATATGTCAGCCAGGGCAAGACTCCGAATTTCACTGGACAATATGAGAAACTGAGAGATGATTGGACAGAATTTGTGACGCAACATAAATCGGAGCATTTCAAGGTAATGTCGGCAAAAAATAAGGCTAATGCGGAAAAGAAACAGTACCATCATGTTATGGGGCCAGGAGGATACCGCGTTTCGGCGCCTAAGTGGCAGGCAATGGAGGACGGCCTAAGGGCAAGAGGAATCCGTCTAGGTACAGAGGGATGGGACGAAAGAGCCAAAATGTGGTGGTACGGGCATGGGGGATCGCTAGACCCGGAGACAGGGGAGTGTGTTCACCGGCAGAAAAAGTTTGCTCCCACAAAAGATCTTGTTGACGCAATGACCAGAGCTCAACAGGGCAAGATCACGTTCAACAGAGAGAGAGACCAACTGACAGTTGCCCTCGGAAATCCTGAACACGGAGGACATATACGAGGCAAAGGCAGAATGCCGTGGAAAGTAGGGTTTTCCCAGGAGGGTGACCCGTACTGTTACAGAAGCCGTAGGAGAGGTACGGACCGGGCTGCAGATGAACTGGCGAATCTTGCAATGGAAGTTTCTGACCTGAAGAAGGTCGTGGCGGGAATACTTGAGAAAGAAAAAGCGTCGGCTGCAGGGCCGCATCAAGAACATGCAACGGATCTCGGAAGCCAGCAGCGGAGAAGCAGCGTGGCTTCCACGGAGGCCCCGACTGCAGGTGCTAATGCACCGATGATCGAGAGTCGTGCACCGGAGCCTCACTACCCCGTGGATGACGTAAAGGAGATGAAAGAATGTGATCTGCATTATCCCGTGGGGAACATTTCCATGAAGGTGGCTACCGGCAGTGCTTTACCCTATACACCTGGAGCACTCCATCACAACAACCCCATTCCATATGGCTATGCTCGTGTCACGGTGGAAGACATAGTCCAAGCGTTTGAGGACCTGGAGATTGACATAGCTACACCCGAAGGGGAGAGAAGACTTGGAGATGTCAAGCGCCAGTTCATTCTATGGAAAAAGAAGTACATAGTGTTTCCAGGCGAGACGCCAAGGCTAACAAGTCCACCCCCCTACGATGGTGCAGGTGCTGGTGGTGGTGGTGGTGCTAGTGCTGGTTCACCTACGCCTCCTTCACGCCATTCGACGCCGTCCCCCGATCTTCCTCCTCCGGTGGTTAAGCAGCCGTCGCCCACGATTCCTCCTCCGGAGGAAAAGCAGACGTCTCCCACTATTCCTCCTCCGGAGGAAAAGCAGACGTCGTCGCCCCCCATTCCTCCTCCGGAGGATAAGCGGACGTCGCCCCCCATTCCTCCTCCGGAGGATAAGCAGACGTCGCCCCCCATTCCTCCTCCAGCGAAGAAACAGAAGCAGGCGGGCAGCAAGGGAACACGCTCTTGGTCTATTAACCCGGACCCTTATGTACCTAAGACCACACGGGTACCGGAGCCATCACTGAAGCCTCTCACCCCAAGGCCTTGGGAACTTAGTGATGCTGAAACCAAATTGGTCGTGAAGGCTGACGTTGAGAAATGGAAGGGCAAACTGAAGGCGCTAAAGGAGCCTGAGCCCAAGGAAGTAGACTATTGGGCTACGGATTTTTTATCGACAGTGTCCCAATCCGTGAAGAATTTGCCTAAAGACTATGATATTGAACTTCGTAAGCAAGCAGGAATATTGGAGGAGGAGAAAAAAAAAGCAAAAATGATACAAAGCGGGAAACAAGTTGCCCAGCTCGGGATGCAGAGTAAACAATCGATATCCCCCCTCATAGTGAAAGCCGCTCCGGAACATGACCCCGAGGTCATAAATGCTGTGACAGCAATGGGATTGACTGTAGCTACTGCCATGCAAAATGCGTCCGAGGCCGGTATGTCTCTCCGTGCCTTTTTAGACATGGACGATATGCCAGTGGCTGATGTAGCATTAAAATATGTGAAGAAAGGGCCTCTCGTCGAGCCTGCGAAGGAAAAGGATCTACCACCACTAATGCAAAGTCTTCTACGTTGGTACAAAGATTTCATAACTTTTACCGACAAAGAATATGTGTATGTGGATTATACAGAGGAGCATCACACCAAAAAGTACTCTGTAACAGTTGAGTTGAGTGAATTGTTCCAACTGTTCAATATGCGTGAGCTCGACAAATCTATCCTGAGTTGCTACGTTCTGTAAGTGATTTATTTCTACCTCATCTCGTTCTTCATTTGCCTACACTATATATATATATATATATATTGTCCTAACTATATTGTTCCGTACGCTATTATGCAGATTGAAGATTTGGGAATGCAAAGTAAGACTCATCCATGATATTGGGTTCATTGACCCACAAATCATTAATGGAACTATGTTAGAACGTCACCCCATAGACGTGGAGAAAGACTTGTACAATTTTTTTAAAAAGCATGAATCCAAAAGATATATTCTATTTCCTTACCATTTTGGGTGAGTGTTTCTCTCATGTTCCCATTCTCTTTTGTTTACTCCATGCATGGTATGTCCAATCGATAAATTATGCATGACTCTGCATCTAATGTGTCCGCAGGTACCACTGGATTCTGCTAAAAATTGATCTTCACCAGGCCATAGTTTTCATCCTTGACTCTATGAATTCAAATACAAATCTTTGGGTCGACATGAGAAAAATGATGCAAAAGTAATTATTTTTCAATCATTTGCGCTCTATATCGATCGGTCTCTTTTGTTCATTTTCTAAGCTAATAACTCCCTTGTTCATTTAATTTTATTTGCATTGTAGAGTTTGGAGACGGCTCTCACATCAACATGTCGGTGAATTCAAAGATGAGCTAAAATTTAAAAATGTGCTCAAAGGTGTGGATAAGCAGCCACCGGGGACCGGTCTATGTGGATACTATGTCTGTGAGAACATACGGAAAGAAATATCTGAGAGGAAGAAGGACGAGAAAACGCGGAACGGTCTCAATAACTTGCGGAGGGCGCTTACTCCAGAAGCTCGCTTCCGACCAATTCAAGAGGAAATAGCAGGATTTTTCCTTAGGCATGTCATCCAGAAGAAAGGAGAGTTCCATGCGTCCACCGACGATGACTTTTATAAGCATGTATAAGCCCTAAGTACTTTGAAACTTGTGCGAATTTGTGTATGCTCGTCCATCTTAATTGTGTAATATGGAAACTTGTTCGAGGTTGTATATATGGTCACCCGATATTGAATATATATTATATATTCCTATTGAATTCTCCTCGTTTGATATTTCATATATATATATATGCATGAATATGTGTACTGAAATTAAAACAAAACAAATTAAAAAGGAAACAGGTTTAGGGGGCCTAAAACCCTAAACCTGCGCAGGTTTTCAGTCCCGGTTAACCACAAGACCCGGGACTAAAGGTATTCCGCCGCAACGGACCCCTAGCGCCCACGTGGACGGGCTTTTAGTCCCGGTCCGTAAGTGGCGGGACTATAGGGGGGGGCATTTAGTCGCGCATAGCTAGTCCCGGTTGCCCGGACGGGATTAATAGTCCTGGTGAACCGGGACTGTAGGCCTATTTTCTACCAGTGTGCATGCATCCACCTATACCAGATATATCCAATACCTTCATTGTCAAGCTCCCACGGGTTAGTAATTTAATTTGAGCTAGTGCAAATATCGTTATACATTACACTTTTATATGCCACCTCATATATATATATATCTCACGCCTAACATTTCACCTAACCTGATTTCCACACCTGCTTTTTTAGGATTATAACGCCAAGTTGTCAGACTTTGGGTTGGCAAAGGAAGGGCCGACAGGCGACGAGACGCATGTGACCACACGTGTCATGGGAACGAACGGCTATGCAGCACCCGAGTACATCATGACAGGCCACCTCACCGCCAAGAGTGATGTCTATAGCTTTGGCGTAGTGCTCCTAGAGCTCATTTCTGGGCGTCCATCAGTAGACTGTGCGCGGCGGCAGAGGGAGCACTACCTGGTCGACTGGGCAAGGCCGTACCTCAAACGACCAAACATGTTATACATGGTCATGGATCCATCTCTCGAGTGCCAATTCTCATGCGAGGGTGCCGAGGTGGCAGCACTAGTGGCATACAAGTGTCTTAGCCAGGATCCTGAGTCCAGGCCCACCATGAAAGAGGTGGTCCAGGCTCTTGAGCCCTTGCTTGGCATGGAAGACTTCTATCATGTGGTTCCTTTTGTGCTAAAAATTATCATAGAGGAAGAAAATATAGTGGACATGAAGGTTGATGCAAAGGAAAAGCACCCTGCTCATCAACAGAACTATCGAGACAGACATGGGCATAAGTACCCCAACTCACAGATGCATGGCGGCATTGTGCTCCACAACTACGATAGTCTCATTGCTAGGTGCATCGGTGCACAAGGGAGACAACAAAGGTCGTCAAAAAGGCATCACCGCATAGGACTAGGGAAGTGAATTAAGTAGGAAAAATGGTGTATATATATGCCTAGTTTCTATGTTGATGGCTTCATCGGACAAGCCCGCTTCCAAAGATCGCTCATCTTTCTGCCGAGGAGTCCACACGGTATTGCAGTCTTGTTTGTAGACTTCGATATCTTAACATGACATGTCCTAACTTCTATTTTGTTGTGAACAAGGTGTATCGATAACTTCATGTGTGACATTATTGTGGAATCGAACTTGTGTAAACCACATGGACTACTAAATTATCTGATCAAGTACAATTTAGGATTATTATATTTGAAACAAGAAGGCTATTAGGAGATGCCAACCTGCATCAAAGCTGATCTTTGATGTCTAGGACACTGGGGTGGTGAAGGGAGAGAACGGAGGTTTTCTTAGTTTTCCGGAGTGCCCATAGGAATCCATCAGCTTAGGTGCATCCAGAAACCAACAGAGTAGTCTATATGCTAAAACCTTGCAACTATGGCAACATAGAAGAATCCACGTCATCGCCGAGTCTCCCAGCAAGAAGTCACCATAGCTCCGGCAGCCAAGGATTCACCATATTGACGCTTCTCACAGGTAAAATGATGTAAACTTTTCGGTGGGTTCATATTGAATAGGTTAAAAGAGAAATATCGTTGAACACTATAAATACTAGTTATTTTTTAGTTGAAAGATCAATATAAATAGCATTGACAGAAATATCACGAACCGGGACTACCGGTCCTTTGTTTTCCAATATATCATCGCCCTGCTCTTCCCATCTCCTCTGTTTTTTCATTTTAGAAGGTGAGAGGTGTGTGCTACT